>SJYO01016970.1:84207811-84665918 GCA_006410555.1 Capra ibex
TCCTTTGGTCTTAACTTTCTCTGTGTACATGGGGTTACAAGTAGCGTCGTGACAAATATTATCGGTCCTGTACCTTTGTTGGATCTACAGGTAGTCGTCTACTTACCTATTCTTTCGACACCATGTATATGTGTTACCTCATAATGAGTCGGAAATTTTTCTTATGTAAACTTAGTCAAGACTCCTCTACCTATTTTGACCTCGGCTAATATGTCTCACTTCATTCGGTCTTTCTTTTTGTGGTTATGTCATATGATTGTGTATATATACCTTAAATCCTTCTACCGTTACTACTGGGACATACGTTCTGTCGTTTTTTCTGTGCACATATCACCTGAAGACCTGAGTCTCCCTCTCCCTCTCCCACCCTACTAAACCCTCTTACCGTAACTTTGTACATATGATAGTACATTCTTAGCTTAGTGGGCAGATACAGGCTACGTCTTATGTCGTACGAACCCCGACCACGTGACCCTACTGGGTCTCCCTACAACACCCCTCCCTCCACCCTCCCCCCAAGTACAAACCCTAGCGTACATGTGGACACCACCTAAGTACAGTTACATACCGTTTTGGTTATGTCATAACATTTTATTTCATTTTTATTTTTAATTTTTTTTTATTTTACATTAGTATTTTGAAATCATAATGATGTTAAACTATGATTGAAGTTCATTATTAAATTGTTTTGTCATGTGTATCGAATTTTATGACTCTTAATAAAAGTAAATTTCAATTTTTAGTGATTATCATCGGGTCATCTAAAACTATAAGAGAGGGAGAAAGACAGTGTGAGGTAGAAGTATATATTTATATGTTTCTATAAATACATATAAAAAGAGATACACGTATATATACTATATCAAAATACATATACACGTTTATATATTTATCCACTTCTCCAACATCTACTGGTATCAATACTCCGTCTGTATCACGATTCAGTGAAATATAAGAGTGAATTAGGTGGATTATTAGGTCACTTTATCCATGATAAAAAAAATTGTGGCTTTAGTAAAACATAACCCTAAGTCGGTTACAACACTATCAAAGTCCACTTGTCACTTCCCAGAGTCGGTATCCATATGTACATAGGTAAGAAGGGTTTAGGGTGAGGGTAGGTCCGACCGTGTATTCTCAAGGTACACGATATGTCATCCATAAACAGAAACTCTACTATTTTAATCGTACATCTCTCTTCACCGAACAGGTGTCAGAGCACCACCAATTTATTATCTGTAACCCTGAGTCCGACTCTAGCCAGTCACGAATACCACAATGTTGATTATATATACGGGTCATATAAATGGACAACTCATAGGACAAGTAATTTCTACTAGAATCTATAAAAGAGATACAATTAAGTCTTAATGGGTAAAGACAGGAAATTCAAGAGAATCCGACGGGTGACAGAAATTTTTTACGCAACCAAAATTTGTGAAAATTTCTTGTTTCTACCAACAACTACAGGATGTTTAAAAAGTATCTTCTACAATACAACCTATTGAGAAAGATCAACTTTTACCTTATTTATCAATTGTGACACTCTAAACATTAGTAATTCAAACGAAAACGTATGACTAGCATCACTCTAGTTTATCATTTAACCTTTCTAATATACTTATTTTTTTAAATTCGAGAGACCTATCACGTACAAATGTTTTACAGAATGTACTAGTCACAATAGAAGACCTCCTTTAATACCGATTTACATACATAGACAAGTGAAACGAAATCAATAATATACGTAGATCTCTTAAGTCATACGATTAAGTTTGTATCCAAGACGGGACGAGTATGATAGGTTATATTATGATCGTAAATAATGATATTATCTACATTACAGAACTATAGATGACTTTCAGTCTATGGGTTGTTACCCTGATACACATACATATAACATCAATGGACTTTAGACGCATCACTTTTACTCAGTAGTAAATCAATTTTATTCAAATGATTCAGTATTGGAGAGTGTTTCACAGTAGGGAGCCCTATTATATAAAAATCTACGTTATGTCTAAGGACAACATGGTCCCTTATTCGTAAATCTTTTACTTACCCGGTTTTACGTATGAAAATAGAAATATCCATTTGAAAGATAAAATCTTTAAAAGTCACGCCAAGGAGATACAGATTTTGTTTACAAAAAGTTTCATAGACACAATATGTCGTATTTCTTTTTATGACCAAGGTAAATAACACTAATTAAAACCGAATAGTAAAGAAAAGGGGGGGACCCCTAAACCGGACATATGGTTCATTTCCAAACTAACTTACAATTCAATTTACGAAAATCTAAATTGTATACTGTATTATATATTGAAATCTCAAAGTCCCCGGGGGACTTAATCAACAACATTTTTTTTGACTTATTTTACCGAGAACTAACAGGGACTGTCATCTAGTAATGAAAGGTACTGTCCGACAACATAAAATTTACATAGTCTAATTAAATTGTGACTTCAAAATAGTAAGATTTAAAAGTATAGAGGACTTTTGATCTAGTGAACCCAGATTGATCCCCATCAAAAAGGAAATGGTTCCAATTTCCAAATACATACAAAAGACAATCAAAAGAATTTGGTGTCACTAAACTAACTCTTTATATTTAAAGACAAAATGAAATTAATTTAAAGCCAAATTGTAACAATCACAAGATCTCACGTATATACATCGGGATTTCAAACGAGAAAATTGTTTTTACCGTGACCTCTATTTCACTATTCTACCTCACTTATGAGGTAGATCCAAAGAGACGTTTGGGAACCCAAGAGACGTGTGAGTTCCGGAATTGTGGGCTCCGGAATCTGGGGAGGATATCTTGACTGGTTTTAACAGTGTTTCGTTATAAAAGAATGTATCATCGACTAAATCAGATTTAACGGACGAGAGGAATTTTCACACTTCTAAAAAACAATGATACACTGTTCTGTTATCCATTTCTAAGATGACACCACTACTTCAGTCAAATCTTCTCTGGCAACGGAATTAAAATCTAAATGACACGAAAAAAACCCCCCCTCCCCTATTATATCCATTCAGTCTGACGGGTAATTTGGAAAAGAGAACTACATGTTCATTTTGGAGAACCTGAATTCCCTTGTAACGATTGTAACCACTTAAACTTCAATTATAATTTTAAGTCACAACATTAACAAAAAGTACTTAGTCAAAATTTGACATATTTACTAAAAGAATGGATAAAGGTCAGGAATGAGAATGTAAATTTTTGTAATGGAGTCATCTTTGTTTTTTAATCCACCATACTTACCTTTCATTTGGATTTTCTTTATTTAAAAAAATGTACTTCTCCATCATTACTAAACCTTTACTCACCGACTTCATTACGATTGAAAGGTGGGATGGGGTCGGAGACAATTATTTTCCCACAACCCTCTCATTTCCGAAGAAGGAAGTCTTTCCCGATGGTCTCTTTCCACAGGAGACCCAAAGATAATTCCGTTTATCCAGAGATCTGTCTCTTAAAACACTTTTGTCACTCCGTATCCCCTAACAGTAAACAATTAATCATTAGTGTCGTCGTCATTGTCTCCACGTCATCTTTTCGTAACAGCCTTCCCTAATAACTTTTCTACCGTGTCCTTTCTTCCGTTCTGATCTTACTCCGTTTGATCCCTCCTCATATCTAGTCCCCAGAGATTGGAGACCCTAAGTCACGCACTACTAGACTCCACCTCAACTACATAATTATTATCTTTATTTCACGTGTCATTTACATTACGTGAACTTAGTAGGACTTTGGTAGGGGGAAGGTGGGACCAGACACCTTTTTAACAGAAGGTGTTTTGACCAGGGACCACTGTTTTTCCAACCCCTGGTAACGACATCTACTCAGTCCTTCACGTCCCGTATGACCCTATTGGACTTAAATCAGTCTAAACAAAGAACCCGAAAAAACCATCAGTGTCCGTTTTGACTTTTGACTAAATGAGGTAAATTCTAGCTTTATTTTCAGATCTTGGGACATGTGCATTGGAAAAGGGGAACAGACTGGAGACAGGGTAATCGAAAGAAATATATTCGAGATCTGGTCCCTTTCTCTTTACCTTTATTAACAGGACTTTCCACACATATTATAATCTCGAAAAAATGTATATCTACAAAGATATACATATAGATTTTGGTCTTTGAGTTATAAGTAATTTTTTGAATAACATATAATTTATATATAATTATATAAAATACATAAATAAAATAAAAATATATAAAATAAACATATAATAATATATATTTTTATATAAAAATATATAAAAATAAATAATTTTTGAAAAATATATATTCATAAATATAGATTTTCGTCTTTGAGTTTTAAATAATTTTTTATAATGATAGTGTGAAATTTTTCAATCTTTATCAGGAATTAATAATAGTATGTACGGTCGAAAATCTAAAAAGGAAAGGTTAACACTCAAACGGAAAAACTCCCAACAAACAGACAAAAAACCAACAAATCTCAAACGAACTTAGTCCTCTATACTAGGTATGTAACGTCAAGCAACTACATAGAGAATTCACAAAGACTTAGACATCGACAAGACAGAGTCCTAATTATTAACTAATCGGTATGAACATATCCATATTAAAGAGAATGTCCCTAAAATCGTTTATCGGAAGATATAACATTCGTTATATACTCTGTCATGTATAGGTCAAAAAATAAGTCAAAAGTGTAGTTATATAATTACTAGTTTTATTGATGAAACGTTACAATCATCATAATCTTTTACAATCATTAATCGGTTAAATAAGTCAACATTTATCGCAGACATATCAACGGAAGAATTAAACGGGACGTTCACATCAGAATCTTTCAATTCATAGGACTAATAGGATAGGACCAATTCTTTTGTCCAGTATTTCAACTTTACTGACCACTAAACGGAAGGTAGTGGGAATCTTTACTGAACTAAAAAAGTAGTCTCTCTGCGAAAGCAGAGAGACGAAACATGATGTCGGTTCACACTCAAAATTTATCCTATACACACCGGACTACTACTCATACTAACCATGACATAGTTAGTCCTATCTGATATAATACTTCATCACTCTTTTAAATTTTGTTGCCATTGTCACTTTTAAACAAAGAACTATAGGAATGTACTGGCAGTACTAGTCTCCATAGAGAGACAAGAGTCATTAGATTCCTGAAATACCTAGTCGATAGTAAAATCAGTAGTGAATAGTAGTTTGACCTTTCTTTCCCCCTCCCCCTCCTTCTCGTCACTTTCGAGAGTGTAGACGTTAATTTACTAGGTCTGGTCTTCCTCGTGTAGGTCAGAGTTCCTCCGACACTTCAATCAGTACATATACGGAGTATCATCTCTTGATCGATAGTAGTCGTCATGTTTATTCATTGTAACATCCATTAGTAAGACTGTAGGTAAGTAAGTAAATGAAAAAGTAAGAAAGAAATTAGTTTACACATAACTTACCGACGAAACACGTTCAGTGACATGACCTGTCATCTTTATAATTTCACCTAACTCGTGAAAGATAAGGAAGAAAGATCCAAGAGTCAGATCATCTCAGTCTTCGTCCAATAAGATATAATCCCTAGTTGTTTCATAGTGGGTGGGAGGTTTAGACCGGACGTCGGGCAAAATCGAGAATTCGATTTTACAAAATGTAAAAATTTCACAACTTTTTTATTTACTTGTTATCTTCTTATAAGTTGTCTTTAACATTCATCAGATGTGTTGTTTTTTATAAATGATATACTGGGAAATATCATCTTTACAAACGACTGAAGACATTGTAGACATAAATTTAAACTTCGAGGAGTTTGATTAACGAGAGATCTGTAACAGTCTATTTTTCGTGTGTAAATAGAAATTGACACACGGAAAACAAACTTGATTATGACGTAAAGATACCTTCTTATTCATAAAAAGACACAACAACCTTACCACTGAAGTAACCGTAGAACTCACCAGAATGGTACTCATGACCTCTGTACCCTAGACGTAATCTAAACTATGTATGAATCCATTGGAGTCTGCCAGTCTAGGGAGTCACCCATACACCACTACCACCAAATCAGTGATTCAGTATAGGGTGAGAATACTGGGGTACCTGACATCGGACGGTCCGAGGAGACAGTTACCCTAAAAGGTCCGTTCTTATGATCTCAACCAGCGGTAAAGGAAAAAGTCATTTAGAAGGGTTGGGTCCCTAGTTTGGGGTCAGAAAACGTAACGTTTGTCTAAGAAATGAATGACTTGGTGGTATCTTCGGGGTTCACACATATATGTCTATAATTCATTACTAAACAAACCTTTGTCTTACATTTCGTTGGTACTTCTATAGACGAAGGAACCTCTTCGTTCTGGATTTAAAATACCTGAAACTTTTAGTTTCCGTCATCTACTTTATCTAAAATATAAAAGGTAAGATACCGAACCCGAAGAGTTCCTAATATTCACATCTATAAAGAATTTGATTTGTTCTACTACGTTAAGTTTCATATACCCGAAGTTTTTAATACACATTAAAGGGATGATACTTACTCCGTGAACTATAACTTCCTGTTTATTTTTAGTGAGGGACATGAAGTTCAAGTTTTATTTCTCCTCCCTTAAGACTAAGTCCAACTCTCTTTAACATATTTTCGACCAAATAAGATGTCATTAAAACCTCCTTTTCGGAATTATATGTGAAAATATCGTGCTCCTCTCTTTTCTATGGAACTCGAGTATGCAGTGTGTCAGAACGTAACTGGTAGTCTCTAGTCAACATAGGATTTAAAGAAAGAAAAAAAACAAAACGTGAATTCTTAAATCTTAAGACTGTCTAAGGTGTGGTCAAAGTCTTAGATGAATTCCGTAAGATCCAATCGAAGAGAAGAAAACTCAAATATTCTCGGTTTAAAAATATTCAAACGTCTTTTAAAAGTAAGTATAGATCTCGAAGTCTCGAACTCGGGAAATTACAAGGAAAGTTGATAAAATGTATATGAACAAACAAAAGAATTGTTATCCTTCGTATAAAAAGGTTTATTAAGGATTCTTAGAAAGATCAAAATACAGACACTGACCTACTGTCTGTTCTGAGTCAAAATACTAAGGTTATTAAGACTAGTCTAAGACTCGAAAATAAGATTTACCGGACACATGAATCACCCACGAACATGAATCACCTACGAACAACCGTATTATAAAACGATCAGTAGATAAACAAATGTCTTGTTGTCTAACGAGATTTATGTGGTCTACACGGTCAAAAATGATATTTAAAACACACTAGGTGAAGGGTAACGATAACTGATGACGATATACATTAAGAACCCCCGAAGAGTCCACCACGATCACCATTCCTTGTGTGAACGGTCACGTCTTCTACATTCTCTGTCCCTAAACTCGTGACTCAAACTAGCGACTTCTAGGGGACCTCTTCCCTTACCGAATGGAAGGGGACCTCTTCCCTTACCGATGGAAGAGGTTGCAAGAACGGACCTCTTAGGGTACCTGTCTCCTCGGACCGTCCGATGTCAGGTAACCCAGTCCCGAAGCAATCATTCGAGGAACACAACGTGTCGTTCCTCAAGGTACTTCAGCAGGAGAAAGTCTAGATCCGGTCGAACATGTGTTTTCGTGTTGATGAACACCTCCTACATGTGTTTCCTATTACATACGGTTCGTGTTCCTGATTGAATACACTGACCTACACGTTTACGTGCAAGTGTAAAAACCTTCAAGTATTAAACTTCCACCCGTACTTCCCCAGAAGGACATGACCCAAACCGGCTTGAATATAGTCAGAATAGGACCGAATATGGTCGGTATACAGTCACTGAAAGTCTACAAAATCTCCCACTGTCATCACAACCATCCTCATTGGTGGGGTTCCTATAACATCAATCTCTTCGCATGAATCAAAACTATTATGTTTACTCTCTTTCGTTTCGAAGTGTCTTATAAAAACCAACCACTTACTTATGTCTTATATTTGGTAAAGACACAAGGACTTTAAGAGGTCAGTCTCTCCGTCAGGAACAGGTAGATACCGTAGGCACAGAGCCAATATAAACACTGATGAAAGGAGGAGTAATTTTGCACGGAAACGGATAAAAGTAATCACAGGTCTAAGGTCTTCGATTGAATTAAAATTAAATTATTTGGTACAAAAGTACAATTATTTATGACGAAATAGAGATCACCTAGAAACGCCTGATGATTCTGTTTTAGTTTTGTTTTGTTTTTCGTCAGAATAACACCTTTCCTTCAAATCTTAGTTTCGCTTCCACTTCAGACTTTCATGCCTTAATCCCCGTTCACTAATTAGAAAGGGAGTCTCCTCTGACCACTGGTATATGATTTATACTCAGTCATCATCAGACTAACTCAGTAAATATAGAACACTACGTTCTCTACATAATTTTAGCATGGGAATTTACTTTAGTCACATATACTTTTAAGTCACATAAGGCATAAATCAAAATCTGTATAGAAGACGTGCATTGTTCAAAATTCATTGGAGTTTTTTACTGGGTCCTTACAACTCAGCACTCTTTGAGTCATCAAATGAAACATATTTATTAGAAAATTTTTACACTAACAAAAAGATTTGAAAACTCGTTGTACAAATCTTACATCATAAAATAATCGACGATTTATTTACAAACAATAACTTTTTTTACTAAAAGGGTAATTAAAATAGGTTGTCATTTAGATTTTATTTTCACACACCATTACATTTATGTTGTAAATGATATAAATTATTATGAATTGAAGGTTGTTGTGTTCTCTTCTGAGATGTGTACCTGTAGTGGTCTACCAGTTGTGGTTTTAGTATAACTAATATAAGATACGTCGGCTTCTACCTCTTCGAGACATGTCAGTTGTTTTTGTTCTGGTCCTCGACTGACACCGAGTCTAGTACTTGAGGAATAATGGTTTAAGTCTGAATTTAACTTCTTTCATCCCTTTTGGCGATCTGGCAAGTCCATACTGGATTTAGTTTAGGGAATACTAATATGTCACCTTCACTCTTTATCTAATTCCCGGATCTAGACTATCTATCTCACGGACTACTTGATACCTTACTTCAAACACTGTGACACGTCCTCTGTCCCTAGTTCTGGTAGGCGTACCTTTTCTTTACGTTTTTTCGTTTTACCGACAGACCCCTCCGCAATGTTTATCGACACTTCTCTTCTCTCCGCTTTTCGTTTCCTCTTTTCCTTTCTATATCCGTAGATTTACGTCTCAAGGTTTCTTATCGTTCTTTCTCTATTCTTTCGGAAGAAGTCACTAGTCACGTTTCTTTATCTCCTTTTGTTGTCTTACCCTTTCTGATCTCTAGAGAAGTTCCTTTAATCTCTATGGTTCCCTTGTAAAGTACGTTTCTACCCGAGCTATTTCCTGTCTTTACCATACCTGGATTGTCTTCGTCTTCTACAATTCTTCTCCACCGTCCTTATGTGCCTTCTTGACATGTTTTTTCTAGAAGTGGTGGGTCTATTAGTACTACTACACTAGTGATTAGATCTCGGTCTGTAGAACCTTACACTTCGGTTCACCTGGAATCTCTCGTAGTGATGCTTGTTTCGATCACCTCCACTACCTTAAGGTCAACTCGACAAAGTTTAGGACTTTCTACTACGACACTTTCACGACGTGAGTTATACGGTCGTTTAAACCTTTTGAGTCGTCACCGGTGTCCTGACCTTTTTCAGTCAAAGTAAGGTTAAGGTTTCTTTCCGTTACGGTTTCTTACGAGTTTAATGACGTGTTAACGTGAGTAGAGTGTGCGATCACTTCATTACGAGTTTTAAGAGGTTCGGTCCGAAGTCGTTATGCACTTGGTACTTGAGGGACTACAAGTCCGACCAAAATCTTTTCCGTCTCCTTGGTCTCTAGTTTAACGGTTGTAGGCGACCCAGTACCTTTCTCTTCTCTCAAGGTCTTTTTGTAGATAAATACGAAATAACTGATACGGTTTCGGAAACTGACACACCTAGTGTTATTTGACCTGTTAAGACTTTCTCTACCCTTATGGTCTGGTGGACTGCACGGAGAACTCTTTAGACAAACGTCCAGTCCTTCGTTGTCAATCTTGACCTGTACCTTGTTGTCTGACCAAGGTTTATCCTTTTCCTCATGCAGTTCCGACATATAACAGTGGGACGAATAAATTGAATATACGTCTCATGTAGTACTCTTTACGACCTGACCTTCTTTGTGTCGACCTTAGTTCTAACGACCCTCTTTATGGTTATTGGAGTCTATACGTCTACTGTGGTGGGAATACCGTCTTTCNAATACAAAAACCCGAGGTCTTAGTGACGTCTACCACTGACGTCGGTACTTTAATTTTCTGCGAATGAGGAATCTTCCTTTCAATACTGGTTGGATCTATCGTATAACTTTTCGTCTCTGTAATGAAACGACTGATTCCAGGCAGATCAGTTCCGATACCAAAAAGGACACTAGTACATACCTACACTCTCAACCTGACGCTTCTTTCGACTCGTGGTTTCTTAACTACGAAAACTTGACACCACAACCTCTTCTGAGAACTCTCAGGGAACCTGACGTTCCTCTAGGTTCGTCAGGTAAGACTTCCTCTAGTTGGGACCCTAAAGAAACCTTCCTTACTACGATTTCGACTTTGAGGTCATGAAACCGGTGGAGTACTCTTCTCAACTGAGTAATCTTTTTTGAGACTACGACCCTCCCAAACCCCCGTCCCCCTCTTCCCCTACTGGCTCCTACTCTACCGACCTACCGTAGTGCCTGAGCTACCTGCACTAAGACTCACATGAGGTCCTCTACCACTACTTGTCCCTCCGGACCGCACGACGCTAAGTACCCCAGCGGTTCTCAGCCTGTGCTGACTCGCTGACGTGACTTGACTTGACTTGACTTATTATGAATTTTTATATAGTTCGTAGTATAAAAGTGGATCGTAACAAATCCAAATTTTAGAAATAGTGACTCGGGGTTAAATTTCTGAGCAATCCGAATTTTATCTTTAAAACGTAAGTAAGACTTTCAAAAATATACCAGTCCCTCTTTCTGTTTATGTATACACCGAGAAAGTAATCAAACACCTAGACGATTTAAAATTTTATTTTTAATACTTCATTTACTTTACGAATTTTACTTTTATATATTTTCGTAATATTAGTATTAATCCTTTTATATCTCGATAAATTCGTAAATTTTACAATCTTCCTTTATGGGTCGTTAGGGTGACGACCTGTATGTGTGGCTCCTTTGGTCCCAAGTTTCTGTGTCCACATAGGGTTACAAGTATCGTCGTGACAAATGTTAACGGTCCTGTACCTTCGTTGGATCTACAAGTAGTCGTCTACTAACCTAATCTTTCGACACCATGTATATGTGTCACCTTATAATGAGTCGGGAATTTTTCTTACGTAAGTTTAGTTGAGATTACTCCACCTTCTTTGACCTCGGATAATATGTCTCACTTCATTCAGTCTTTCTTTTTATGGTTATGTCATATGATTACGTATATATATACCCTAAATTTTTCTACCATTACTACTGACATATACGTTCTGTCGTTTTCTCTCTGTCTACTTTCCTGTTAGAAAACCTGAGACACCCCCTTCCGCTCCCACCCTACTAAACTCTCTTTTTGTAACTTTGTACATATAATAGTATACACTTTGTCTAACGGTCAGGTCAAACCTACGTACTCTGCCACAAGTCCCGAACACGTGACCCTACTGGTACTCCCTACCCTACCCCTCCCTCCACCCTCCCCCCAAGTCCTACCCCTTGTGTACATGTGTGTACCGACTAAGTACAGTTACATACCGTTTTGGTAATGTTATAACATTTCATTAATCGGAGGTTAATTTTATTTATTTAATTAAAAATTTTCCTTTCCTTTTTTTTACAATCTTCCTTTACATAGTTTTACGATTTACCAACATAAAACCACGATTCTAATCCTGGGATCTAAAAAAAAAAGAAGAACTAAGGTTATAAAGACATTACATCGACAACGAAAATACTACTCTTCTTATTTATATAAAAACGTTTTACATTATTTCCTTCCATTCTAATTTGTATCTCTTCGTAAACGGCGTCTCCGTGAATGTAATTTACACTCCTATTAAGGACATAGGATTCCTGGCATAAAAGAAGTATCACATATAGTAATATTCTTCGTCGAGTACCGAGTATCACAGTCTTACGATCCGTTTCATTTTCACCAATTTATTTTCAATTGAATAACTGGTAGAGGAGATTTGGAGACGATGGTACCCTAAGGGACCATCGGATCGACCATTTCTTAGATGGACGTTACATCCTATGGGACCAAACTAAGGACCCTACCCTTCTAGACGACTTCCCTATCCGATCAGTGACGTCACAAGAACGCGAAGGGACCATTTCTCAAGAACCTGAGTCGACCATTTCTTAGACGGACGTCACACCCTCTGGAGCCAAACTAGGGACCCAACCTTTTTAGGGAGCCTCTTCCCTTACCAATGGGTGAGGTCATAACACCGGTCCTCTTAAGGTACCTGATATTAGGTACTCTAGTGTTTCTTAGCTTGTGTCGACTCGATGAAAGTGAAGTTTGGAGACGTCAAGAGGGTTTGTAACCTTACTTTTCAGACACTTCTACCTCAAGAACAGACAGATTTAACAATATGTACATTTTAAATATTAGTAAAGATCCTACATTGAATACTTTATACGTCAATTGAGGATTAATTAACACAAGGTCACCTTTAATGGATACAAGAGAAGAGGGAATACAAGAGACGAGGGAATGACAGAGGTACCAAATTTGATTTTAGTCTCGTTATACTTTAAAGAGTGATTCTAATTTCTATCAAACTTGATATCTCTTACATACCTTTTACCTCGGTTCGTTTTAGTTGGAACTATTCGTCAGTGACTATATAGGGACAATGAGTGTCGTTTTGTAGACCGAGACTCCTCCTCATTCTCATCTCGACCGGGAGGCACATTGTTGGACGAGACCTTGAACTCGTAGACGTCTAGGAGGTACCCAGGACTTGATGAGGGGACGTTTACTGGTTCCTTGATGAACGTCAGTTGTCCCGTCTCTCCACTACCCGTGTAGGGTATTTAGGATTAGAAGACAGACACTTTCCTAGGACATGACGTCGTGTTGGGTTCCGTCGTGAGTGAGTCTTCCGAAGAGGTCTACCTACGGGCACACGAATCTACTGGACTACGGGGACTGAGACCCAGACGAGGTCTTAGTATCGAAATTAGGAAGACAAAGAAGATGTGTAACGGACGACTTAACAGTGAGTCTTGAAACACCCCATTAAAGTCCATAAGATCGTATGTTCGGTATATTTTATAGTCATTGATGAGTAAAACTTTCACTAATGTAATTGAATCATCCATTTAGTGAATTAGAAGGTGTACCGGTCATACGAATTATAAAGGAAAATAAACGAAGTTACACTATGATATATTTATTGAAAATCTGACAAGACTCAGAAAGACGAAAGTAAACAAGACATCGGAGTAAGAAAAACCACGACACAGGAAGGTACGAAGAAAGGAGAAAGCCCTTTGTAAAGTAGGAAGAATCCGTTTTGGTTTCCGTGAAAAGAACTTAGGAAGTCTAAAACACTTTCATATTAAAGGAGAGAGAACAGGATCTCATCTGATCCTGAGATCAGAATCTGACTTTGACGAGAGAGGTCTTTGTGACGTAACAAATATACACTCCTAGAGAGTAATATTTTGGACTTAAAAGTCTAAGAACAGTGAGTAAGTCACAAAAGACACAATAGAATTGGAAAAGAATTCACATATAGGTAGAGGGACAGTTCTAAAGTTCAGAAGTAAGGAAAACGAGTGTCTAAGAGATTTGAAGAGTCCAGAAACGGTAAACGGGTCCTAGTGATTGTAGAGTAAAACCTAAAAAGACATAGAGTCTACCAGTATAAAAGGTAATAAGTAGAAGACCGGGAAGACACAGAAGAGACTAACTATAATCGAGTAAGTAAATGAGTGAGTAAGTTGTCAATAAATGCCTCAGTGACGATATGTGGTCTCGTGATCATAATCCTATATACCATTTTCTTGGTTTTACTCGACTTTGGAATACTTCAAAAAAAGGTCAACTTCTTATTTTGTAATTGGAGTATATTAACAATATCCACGTAAAGAATTAGACGTACTCTATAGTCCCCTTCCTACAAAAATAATATCTTGACAGAACACGTAAACGTTGAGTTTTTCCTTGTTTGATTATAATGGAAAAACGGTCATCGGAACCGTGTTAAAGTTTTGTAAACCGTACAAAGGTTATCTTACTTATACAATAGGAGATATTTTAAGAATACTCATTAATATTGGTCATAAATGATTCGTAATACGAAAGAACGAGTAAATCAGTACTAAAGGATACTAGGAGTGTTGTTTAAATGCTTCTTTACCCATGTTTCTTCAGTGAACAGGTATCAATGAGTTTATGATACACTCTCTCACCCCCAAGTTTGGGTTTATATAAGTCAGGGTCTTACACTTGAGACAATTACGGGTACAAACGACTAAAGGTAGTCGTCGTGTAATGTTAAAACTGAAGACTAATATCACTTTAATTAGTCTTCAGTTTACACATTTTAAACACAACGGGAAAACAAGAATTATTGGTAGTTCATATAGACGAGACATTACAATCACTCAGAATCAAAGTTTTTAGTTCTATATTCGTATAAGTGTTTCGATGAAAAGCAACCAATATTTTCTCTAATACTAATACTGAAAACTTTGTAACTCTTTATGAGAGTTCACCTTTTATAAAAAAATTTCCTAACGTATAATTAAAACAAATACCAAAATTTAGTATGGGAGACGAACCAACTCTCAGTCATTCGTATGAAAGTAACAATTTATAAAAAAATTCACCCTTCTACTTTTCTATAGTATGTAAGAAAGGGGTTCATATAATACATATAAAAAATGAAATATTATAAGTAGATATCATAAAGTGGGTTTTTAATCTATATCTCGTAGGGTTAGTTTCGGGACATAAGGTGGTACAGGAATGGCTTTATAAAGAGAAAAATAGGTAACAAATGTAGTAAATATTGTTTATAAAAAATTAGGAAATGTAAAAACGATAGTCCTTTGAAAGGACGATCTATTTCCAACGGGGGGTTTTAACTGTCGGACCGAATCTTTATGATACATGTTAAAAAAAAGACAAACGTTAAATTATGAACCAAAGTAAAATACCTAATGTCTAAACATATTATGTATTTTCGTAACATGAACTTCAGTCTTTGTTCTAGAGACGGAACAAAACGGTAATTATAACCCGTTTAGTGAATTGGAAAAGGAACGAAGAGAAGAGTATTTTCTACGGTGGTTGAGGGACACTGTACGGATTGATCTTCGAAGTAGAAATAAACCCCTTATATTTTAATTGGGTTGATCTTAAATTTTATAAGGTTTGTGTTCCTACATATTTTGTTTTCTATGATATTATCGGTAACTTATTTATTTCGTTAAAACTGTCTAGAATCTATAATAAAAGGGAATAAAAGATGGAGTATTTTATATCGAAAATTTTTATAAATTTATAAAGTCATTTACAAACAACTAAAGGTTCAGTAATAAAGTTATTCATATTTAAAAAGTAGTAACAATGTAACTGGAAAGTCACCTTTGAATCCGGACTATTTTAGAACTAGAGTCTAAATTTTTGATTGTTACAGAAATCATGTGAATACAAAAACAAAATAATAAAACCTTTGTGACGTGTTTATATATGAAAAGCTCTTACTAAGTCCGAATGGGATGTAACTGAATAGAAGAAATTTTTTGACAGAAGTAAAGTATTTTTATGTAGTAGTACTTAATAAACCTTCTTTCAGTAATACATTTATGTCCCATAGAAACAATGATAAATATCTTATAAAAACTGTAAATCACCACCGTGTAAAAAAAAAGGGCTCCGGAACAAAGAGAGTAAGAGTTTGTTAAGTGAGGGAATAGAAGGTAGACGTTGATTATTGTAAAGAACAACGGTAGTAAAAAGGAACAAAAAACCAACTTTTAACTGTGACAAAAATTTCTCAACATAATTTGTAAAAACTAACGGAAATTTAAATAAGAAATGTAAAAAAGGATTATGTTGTAAAAACAGAAAAAAGTTTTATAAACCGAGTACCGAAGGTAAAATAAACTAATACCTTCAACTCCCCTCCAGACACTGCTTCTCTTTTGTATCTTCCTTCTGTATAAACTATTGTCCTTTGGTCATGATTTCTTCGTGAAGAGACTGGTGGTTACTGCGTCCTCCTCCGCCCGGTGTTCTTCGCACGCTGGTGTCGACTAAATCCGACTAGTCTCCACTGTCTCTTACTCCCAGAGTCGTTTGTCTCTCGAAGTTCGTCTTTTAGTCGATGAGATCTCTCTTATCTTTAAGAGATTATTATCTTCCACCCCAGATTAAAATTCAGTCTCTTCGTGGACTTTCGTCTTCACGTATCTAAGGTCGATGAGAAATCCTCGACTGCCTTTTCCTCCGTCATCCTTCCTCCCTCTTCCCTTGTCATCCGTCCCACTGGGTTCCTACCCAGAAGACACGGTGTCTTTAGAGAAGCCAGACTCAATGGTCACGTCGTCCAGGACTGGTGACTCTGTTCCTGTCCCAATTCGTCGCGAGAGGTCCAAGTCCCGTAAAGACGAATTTGGACTCCTTTGTTCCTTACTGACCAAAAGAACCGTCGGTCATATTTTGTTTCAAAGGGCGTAGTGACATTATTAATAATATCATTAATAACAACGAACACCGTCTTTTCGATTGGATTTAGAGTATAAAACTTATTACCGTAAAAGGTTGTAGTTGACGTTCTCTTTGATAAGAAGTATAATGGAGTCGGAAAACTTTGGAAACGTCCTTAAGAAACAGTGATCGTGTTAATGACTATAGATCCTGAAAATTTTCGAAAAAGCAATAACAGGGTCAGAAATCGATCAGTCCTTCGGAAGATCTAAAAGAAAAAATATTCACTGGTACCTAGTACAACTCTCTTGTAAAGGTCTATGACTATACACAGGCATCAGGGAATAGATATTGAGACTTGATATATTGTAAGTCTCCTCCCTCCCTCCCTTGGATGTGAAAAAAATTATCTTTTAATTCCCTTTGATATAAATCAATTCCATCGTTTTAGACTGAACTTGAATTGAGTCAAACACCGTTTAGGTCTTGACTTAAATACACTCCGACAAAGACCGAAATACAAAGGGTATACACTTGTGACGATATAAAGTGACGTCTTTATGAATTGAACCAAGAGTCCACGACCCGGACAGTGGAGACTCCTACAGACAACAGTAAGATTTTCTTTATACATAGTCACGACTTTAAGACGACCGGGAACACCAAAACTCACTCTCTATAATACTGACAATCATCCAAATCAATACACTGGAACCCCAATGTACAAATCATTGACAATGAATACAGTTCGGAGTAGTAGGACTTCTGTCACTATCTCTGTCAGTCATTAAACATATAGTCAAAACAATAAGTCTTAGACAAATGATATCTTCACGACAAAATGGTCTACCACTACGAACTCAATGATACAGGGAAATTAGTTAATTTATGAATCTAAGTTTATTTATGAATCCAAACTTGAGGAATCCAACAGATATTTGTCACACTGTACTACTTACAATAGCCAGTAAACAACTCCCGACTCAAACTTAAATGTCGACAGAAAGACTCATTACAGACTATTCGTGTCAAAAATGTAAAACAAAGAACCAGTTCTTGTTCACTTTCAAATTTTAGTCATCTGGAGACACTCCGAAGATTTATCTAAGAATGTTATCAAGATCTTCTCCTCCAAGGCTCTATAACCCTTGTTGACATCGGGTCATTGGGATGTGAAACAAAAAACAAAACCCCCCAAAAAGAACCGGTATGGCACGTCGTACGCTCTGGAATCAAGGGTCTGGTCTCTAGATTCCTACCTTGGGTACGGGGGTTATCCCCCTCGTGTCTCAGAATGGTGTCCTGGACCTCGTTTCAGGTACATTAGGATATGAAACTTACCTCGATGTAAATAAACCATATATCCAAGAACATACAACTAAAAATTTATGGATGATAAGAACCCAAATAATAACACATTGTAAATTTGTAAGTCTTTATCTGAAAGATTACTATACCCTAACAACCTTTCAACTTCGATACCTTTAAGTCTATGTTTTCTTTCTCAAAAGAACTTTTGGGTCGCACAAAGTTAAGAAGGCAATGAAACTCCATTATCTAAATAGACATTCTTGTCTTCTCTGACTAGACCTTATTGTAATTCATGGGTATCTTATTACCCATGAATGACCCATACTATATAAGTAGTAACACAGATTAGAAGTATTGTGAAGAATCTATATGAATGAGACAAGGGAAAATATCTATTCTTTTGACTCTAGATCTCCTGACTTCTGAAATGGTACAGGAACTAGTGTACCGATCATCCATCGTCTCGGAAGAAAGATTCGGTGACTGAAAACAAAAATCAGGATTCAAAAAATCTGGTACGGATGGTAGGAAACTGGTTAATCATCATATAAGACAGTAAATATACCACTCTGGAAAAGAATGTCTATGTTAGAGTAGTCTATTAATGTCATAAGTAATAAACATGAGATTATCGTCTTAAAAAGTCATACCACATAACCTCGAGAAGTGAATATCTTCTGAGAGGTTTGATAAATGGGGTGGCGTTTACTATAATGTACTGACTGAACCGGGGACTGACAGATATGTTAGAGGAAACGTTACGTTTAATTAGATAAAGAACTGTGTGGCTTGAATTTTGAACAAAGAGGAAATCCTATAAATATGCTGATAAGGGAGATGGATCTTACAAGAAGGGAGTCAGAAAGGTATCCACCGAGAATCAGTCTAAAATCGAATTTACAATTACGAAGTCTTTTCAAAAGAGGTAGATGGTGGTTTAGATTTCTTTAGTGAGTCTAGTGTAATGTAACAAAATTTAAACAAATACCATGGATGATGATGGTCATCATAAAAAGTAAATAAATATATAAATAACACGGGGACTGACGATCTTACATTCAAGGTACTCTCGTCTTTGGAACAGATAGAACAAGTAGTGAATTAGTGGTCTTGGAATCTATCGGACCGGTTCATTATCGATCTGTTCATTTACTTACTTAACACAGATCTTTAATATTGTCTAATAAGTCTAATATCTTCTGATCCTTATTATAGACCTCTTCCGTTACCGTGGGGTGAGGTCATGAGGACGGACCTTTTAGGGTACCTGCCTCCTCGGACCTTCCGACGTCAGGTACCCCAGCGACTCCCAGCCTGTGCTGACTCGTTGAAGTGAAAGGGAAAAGTGAAAGTACGTAACCTCTTCCTTTACCGTTCGGTGAGGTCACAAGAACGGACCTCTTAGAGTCCCTGCCCCATCGGACTACCCGACGGCAGATACCCCAGAGTGTCTCAGTCTGTGCTGACTTAACTGAATCGTCGTCGTCGTCGTCGTCGTCCTTATTATAGTTAAATCTCCATAAACCTCGTCTCCAAGAGTAAACAACAAGTCAATGAGTCAGTACAGACTGATAAACGCTGGGGTATCTTTCGTTGTGTGGTCCGAAGGGACAGAAAGTGGTAGAGGGTCTCAAACGAGTTTGAGAATAGGTGACTCAGTCACTATGGTAGGTTAGAAGAATAGGGGACCATGAGGGAAGAGGAGGACAGAATTCAGAAAGGGTCCTAGTCCCAGAAAAGGTTTCTCAGTCGAAAAGTGTAGACCACCGGGTTCATATTCTCGAAGTCGAACTCGTAGTCAGGAAGACCACTTTTAAGTCCCAACTAAAGGAAACCATAACTGACCAAAATAGAGGGACTACAGGTTCTCTGAGAGTTCTCAGAAGAGGTCGTGGTTTCAAGTCTTCATCGTTACGAAACTACGAGTCGCAAGAAAAACTAGGTTGAGAGTGTAGACATGTACTGATGACCTTTTGGTATCGAAACTGATATGCCTGGAAACAACCGTTTCCCTACACAGACGAAAAATTTTATGACGGACCGAACAAGAGTATAGGACGATTTTATCGGATGTATTGTAGTCGTCGGACCCTTACACAATCTTTTCGTTTAAGGTTTCTGGAATGAGTTCTGGACAACTTAGTCTTTAAGACCTACATCCTGGAACGTCAGATAAAAAATAAGAAAATTTAATTTTGTTTCCGATTGAAGAGGTTTCTCATTCATTTACACAATTATTCAAAGTCTGTTTTGAACTAGTTTCTTAACGTAACCGAAAGATTCCTAATGATGTCATAGAGTATATTTAGAAGCCTTCCTTTTAAGTCATGTCGTGTGATATAAACTTCAGGAGACGATATTTGACTTCCAAATGGGATCCTACAATTTTATAAAAGAGTTAGGGTGAAAGTGAAATAGACAAAACTTTATAATGAGACAAAAGATGAGAGTAAAAGTATATATGGGTAATTCATCATAAGTTGATTCAAATCACCATACTCATGTATATTTCACCAAGTTTTTTTCTTACTTACGTCTTACCGTAGACGCAACCATAAAGCTCTATGACTACAAAAAAGATAATGCGTGTCATTGGTTTTTCGGAATAGAAAAAAACTCGATCTTCTCTTATGATACTTTTTATTATATGGAGTAAAAGATTTTCAGATTGGTAAAAAATTCTCCTTCTTTACATTGAATGTCCTACCGTCGGTGTTCGGTCCATGTATGTCCATCGTCTGATTATCCATATCTTAGACGGGAAGTCTCTCATTTTATTCACTGAACTAGGTTCAAGGTACCCATGATACGGACTCTGTCCTAAGTTTGGATTCACACACACAAAGGTTTCGGTTACTAAAAAGATGGCAAGTCTCCACGGAGTATTAAGGTTACATTTTCTGGTTCACTTAGTAGAATTTTGTAATGATCTTCGGTCGTCCCTTATTTATTATTTACTTTTTATTTTAATACCACTCAATACGAGAAATGAGTGATTTATATGAACTTTCCAATTGTAATGAGAATCGTATACGGATTAGTCAACTTTTACAACCTAGTAATTCTTTAGGTCTAAGTCGTTGAGAAAAATTGTCCACCCTTTTACAACAAACACTTCTTTACAAGTAAAAGTTTAATAACTTTCTTGTGTCACTTATAGTTCTATTGTAATAAATTTCTTCGTAAACTCTCACTCGTTTAAAAGGGAATAAGACAACGAAATCTTTAATTTTGATGGAGAAGTACAATAAAAATATAATCTATAACTCCCTTTATGTTTTAATTTACATTAATGAACAATAAACCAAATACCGACTGGTGGACAGTATAGAGTATACTAACCAACGTAATAAAGTAGGGAAATTATGTATATATTAGGACTAAATTTATCATTCAAATGGACTGAATAAATTACAGGCTCAGGAAATCATTATATCTCACATAAAATTCCTTTATGGAAATAAACTTCTGAAGTAAAAATAAACGAATTTTAAATACGGAAAACATATTTTTTACCCCTATAAATTATTCATCTAAATTGTAAATATTTCATAAATCTCTCACATACGACGATTCAGTGAAGTCAGTACAGACTGAGACACGCTGGGGTATCTACCGTCGGGTGGTCCGAGGGGGCAGGGACCCNTGGTCCGAGGGGGTAGGGACCCTAAGAGGTCCGTTCTTGTGACCTCACCGAACGGTAAAGGAAGAGGTTACGTACTTTTCACTTTTCACTTTCACTTCAGCGAGTCACCACAGACTGAGAAGCGCTGGGGTACCTGACGTCGGATGATCCGAGGAGGTGGGTACCCTAAAAGTTCCGTTCTCATGACCTCACCCCACGGTAACGGAAGACCTTATCATATTTATAATTAACGAATTAAACTCGTTATTTACAGAGACGTATTATTAGTAAAATTTAATTAAGATAATTATACTCAATCTAATAAAACCTCATAAGAACCATGGAAGTTGTGTGAACCCTTTTTTCAAAAGTCTCTCTTCTTCGTCAAAATCCGAAAAAGTCACGAACGTTACAATTTATAATTAAGCCTAGGGACTCGATATTTCGGTGGTAATTACCAGTACACACCCTCTTCCTTTTAACTTCATTGGGAAAAGAAGAATTTTCTCTTATATATTTTCATTAACTTCATGACAATTCTCAATTTTCTCGTTATAATAGTTAAAAATTAATGGTGTCCTGTTTAACATATCAAATTGTAAATGTAAAAGGTAAAAGAAAGAAATTATACGAAAACTGTTAAATTTTCGTTTAATATTCTCTTGTCTTTTCCTTTTCCTTTTACTACATCTGTCTGATATTTGTAAATTGGACTATTAAACAATCCTCAAGACCTTTTTAACACTTTATTTAACGACTTTATTGTTTTTATATCTTGATTATTTCCGAAGGGTCCAACGAGTCACCATTTCATAGACGGATAGTAAAGTCTTCAACGTTTTCTGTACCCAAGTCAGGGACCCCAACCTTTCTAAGGGACCTCATCCTTTACTGTAGGGTGAGGTGATAAGAACGGACCTTTTGAGGTACTCGTTCCCTCGGACCGTCCGATGTCAGGTACCCCGGCATTTCTCAGTCTGTGTTGACAAGTTGTGTCAACTTGTGTCTGTGTGTGTATCTTGATTTTTCATGACAAGAAGGAATAGAATTTCGTCATCAAGAGTCAGGGAGTATCGTGTAAAGTATTACAAACTTCTATAAAAAATAAAAGAAGTGGACTGTCATCGTTCCATAATGATGGCCGAAGTCACCCATCTCCAGTCTATACGACGATTTGTAGAATGTGACACGTCCTGTCGGGGGTTGTTGTTTCTCAATAGGTCAGGTCTTATAGTCATCACAATGTATGTAACTCTTTGGGACGACATCTTTCTCTGTGTGTGGAGAATTTTTATTATCTTTATGTCTCTCTAGTACATATTCCGACATGTCGATGATTTACTTCACCGGTCTTGAACTTGATTACGGTTCGTAACACGAAAGGAACTAAGAATGAGAACTTAATTTTAAAGTCGATAGTAGCTTCTTAATACCACCTCATCTCCTCCTCAGTTACGACAGAAGTAAAAATAATACAAGGAGAAATAGTATGAAATATAAAACAAGTCTGTAAAACAAACATGTTATAGACCATCATGGGAAAAAAACCTTGACTATATTAAAAAGGGGTGATTTTTGAATTAGTTATGTATAATAGTCACAAAGTAAGTTAAGTTCCGTAGATCATTCGGAAATTTAACATCCTCTTTTCTAAATTTTTGATTCGACTTGTTCGTATCTGTGACAGAACGTAGATTTTAACAAACGTCCTTTGGTGGATTTACAGGTTCTTGTCCTTTACAAACCCATGGACTGTCATAAATATGACTTATATAACTTATAAGTATATAACTTATAAGTAATATTTCTTAATAATACATGAGTGATACTTACTACAAACACTACTTAAACATTAATGTTTCCATGTAAGAGGACAATTCACTTTTTTTATTTTGTCCTAGGCTTTATATATGTCGACGAAAATTGATTTTCATTTTCTATATCCTTTTTTATGACAGTCTATTTTATAGACCATATATCATAATATTTAAGTTTGACGACCAAGATAACATAAGAGGATCTGTTTCATTCAATATAACTATACAAGTAAGTACATGGTTTTATAAAAAAATTACGATCTCTATTCCGTCCCTTGTCCTCTTCGTGATTTGAAAAGGAATTCTACGAGTCTCAGAATAGTCCCGTCTGTCTATTCGTTATTGTTTGACACGATACATCATTCTCAGAACCACCCTCTCATATATCGACCTCGGGACATAATAACAATCGTTCACAACCGGTCCAATTTGAACCATCGTCTAATTGGGTCTTTCGAGTCATTAAATTATGTGTTCCTTAAAAAAAAAAGTGTGTTATTCACAGGTCAAATATAGTTCGTAACGAAGAGATAGAACGTCTTTGTACTGAAGAAGTCCACAGTACCGTCTCCATCATCTTTCATCTCTTGACTTGTAAAAATTCTTGTCAGACATGTAACAAATGTAGAAAAAGGAAATGTAGAATGACCGGTCTTTAGTCCGAGTAAGGGGATTGGAAGGACTTCCGTACGATCTTTTACGTCTCCTCAATGTAAACTGATAAACAACTCATAGTCGACACGGTAACCAGAGATGGTGTCTAACCCGTTAAATCCTTTCCGGAGGAACCTTCGACGTCTTAAATTCTGGACTTTTTATTCATCAGTGGATCTGGTCATTTCTCTACCTTTTTAATAAAGTCCATCTTTATTAGAATACGGACACGGATCACCTCACTCTTACTACCGAGAAACTTCTTGTCCTCCAAGTCATAAACTTGAAACTTCCACCCGCTTCCCGGCCGTCTCCGTGTGAGTACTTCCTGAAACATTCAAAACCACTCCATAAATTTTTAATTCCGTTTCTCTTCGGTGACTTTTCAAATTTCGTACTACTTCAAACTCATTACCCTCATCCCATTACGTCATTTCAAACGTAAAATCTTCTTAGTAAGGCCAATGTAACTTCTCATACCTAACGTCCTCTCTCGTTCTAGTGTCCACCCCCCGGTCAATCCTTAGAGACCGTGACCAGGTAAATTACACCTGTTGTAAATTTCTTCTCCAAGAATTAAAAGTGTGACATAGACTTAGTGGATTACTCGAAAGATTTTTATCCTATGGGTCCGAGGTGAGAGGATACCACTGAACATCCTTCTTCCTCTAATCTTTCATTATCTAACCCCACTATTAAATTCTCCGTATCAACAACCTTAATTTATCAAACAACCTACCTATCTTAATTCTCGTCCAATATACCCCCTACCCTTCACTCACCAAGTTAGTCTCTGTAAACCTCAAACTCTATATGTTTGTATGTTCGGTAGTCTCACAAAAACAGATTTACTTGCTAAAATTATGTAACCAGATCTCTAGTCTTCTCTCTAGACTCAACTTCTATGTGTAAACCTTAAATAGTCGTACATCTAGTATTGAATTTGGTGTTCTAATCTACTCAAACATGTACATATGACATTCTTCCTTTCTCCCGGACACCGTCTCGGGACACTTGTTGTAAATTTCGTCTCCAAGAATTAAAAGTCTGACATAGACTTAGTGGATTACTCGAAAGATTTTTATACTATGGGTTCGAGGTGAGAGGTCCCTAACACTAAGTTCAATCAGAAGCACATAGGATTCTATAGATACAAAGTTTTCGAGGGGCCCACTCAGTCGGTGTCAAAATCTTAGTAACTACTACTTCTCTCGTGTTTCCTCTTATTATTAGTCACTCTATCCTCCTTTTGATAAACCACAGAGGTTCCACTTCTTTATCGACCCAGTTTTCGACTACTCTTTATTACTTTTTATTACTAATTTTACAGAAACTTAAGTGATTATATTTATACTTAATTACTGGATTTAATTATCAACACCTTCGGATCAACGACATTACTCATCATTCACTCCCCACCTCTTTTCTTCTGTCAACTACAGAGGTGAGTATACCTCAAACTAACATTTTTCCTCCCCCCCTTTCTTTCCCATGATCGACCTCTCTCGTCTCGAACTCCAACTTCCTCCCGAGAACGATATTACCCTCACTGAACACGTACAAATTGACGATTCCCATCATCTCTCTTACTTGTATAATCGTTGTCTTTACTCTGAAGCTTTGGTCTTGTGTCTGTATGGAAAGGTAAGATTCTCCTCCCTTTTTCTTTACAACTTTTAGACACTTATAATCGAAAATCATATTAGATTCTTTTTTCTAAACACACACACACACACACACAATTTGTCGTGAAATATACTAATCAACCCACACTTCCTACTCTACCATTTCTGTCTCAAAAATCTCTTCACTACTTGCAAACTTTGTTAGTGATACCTCCTTCTCTCTCGATTTCCCCTTTTCGATTATCCTAATGGTCCGTAGTGACTCCGGGTTTAAGTCCTACGATTGGTTCCTAAATACCACCGGTGATAGACATCTCAAAATATAAAACATTAAAAAGAGAACTTCGTGAGTCCTTGGGTCTATACTACCCTCCAATCACACCGTCCCTTAACTTATATAACTGTCCACTCACCAAATTCACTACAGGTTACGTTATTTCCGTCTCATCCCTCCGGTCATTCTCTTTCCTGTTTTATATCTTTCATCAGTCACCTCAGGAGAGGTTAAAAAAAATTGTGTATGGTGGTTACATATGTACATAATATTTAAATAACAAAATTGAAGATACGAGTATATGAAATATATTTCGAATAATTTTCATATAATTTAATATGGTCATAATATATATGAAATATATAAGACATTTTGGTATGTACTATTTTTATATTTCACATTTATTGATTTTCCAATTCTTCAAGATTATGAAACTAGGACATGGGATGTGAAGGATGAAGTCCCTACTGAACGGAACTCTTAGATATGCATAATCTAACATTAATCTTCTCTTACGACCTTACAACCCCCACCTAGTACTAATCTCTCATTATGTCTTGCAAATTTATATAATAAACTTCCATCTCGTAATTACTATAGACCCCGTACAGGTACCTTTCTTTACCGTCTAACTCAGTGATTCTTTTTAGTTCTTTACTTTCTATACATGTCTCAGTAATTTACGTCGTGTATAACCAATGAGACCCACTGACGTTGAAAACCCATTTTCCTTTTCAGATACTTGGTCCACGGTTTCCTACTTTTTTTTCTCCCCAAAAACTTCTCCATCAATAGATCATCCACTGTTGCTCCTTCCTCCTATTTATGTTTTCGAATGTTTTTCGTACCTAAACATGAGGAACTTCTCTGAATAACATATCTTCTGATGGAGGTCATCTGTTATTTACGACTTTCTACAGGGATTGAGTTTTCACTAAGCAATGACCCATTAAACAAATTACTTTCTTCAGGGAGTAAAGGTAATTATTGAGATCCCTCCCTATTTCACTAAGCATGAGGACTCAATTAACAATATTAATACAGTTATGAATCAAATTTAGTTGTCATTCCTTACCTTCGTTTTTGAAGGTTCTTAACCGTGCATTAAAACCTTAGAAATCAGTCTACAGGAACAAAAAAGAGGTCTTTTAACCTTAGGTAGAATTCGAAAACAGTTAAGTACTTCCACAAATATACCATGAAAAATATTACTATAATAAAGTACATCTAACAAAATTACTTACTTTTCTTATGTCATATACTTTAGTCATGACAGACCTTTAGACGGTCCAAATACTAGGATTCATACCTCGTAAAAAAAAATTAAATAAATGAAAAATTAACTTCTTATTAACGAAATGTCTTAAAACAACAAAAAACAGTTGGAGTTGTATTTAGTCGGTATCCATATGTATATAGGGGAGGGAAAACCTGGAAGGGGGGACGGAGGAGGGGTAGGGTGGTCATACCCCGTAGAAATTACCCTCTGGAGTCAGTTCATCCTCTAAAACTTAAAGACCAACAATAGTACTTCCAGATGTCCGGTCCTACTGAACTTTACTCTCATACACAGTTTTCTCTACCCATTTTGTTTGTCTCCCTCTTGACTCAGACTAAACGTCTCAAAAGACTTTGGTCTTACCGCTTAAAATAGAGACTTTATGTAGTCTGGTGGGCTTTGGAAACCATATAAACCCTATGAGACTTAATTCTTTCTGAGTAAACTTTCGACGATTGAAAAGGAATACAGAAACAAGTAAGGACAGATTGGTTGATATTAAAGACTTATAGACGAAAAAGATTAAAAGGTTACAGAAGGGAACGTCAGGTACACGTCCCATCTCCATCTTTCCTCACAAGTAAGTGAGTATAAGAGTAAGTAATTTGACTAAAAAATATCTAATAGTTAGTGATTAACTACGACCCACTTTTAATTTCAGCGAGTCAGCAAAGACTGAGAAACAGAAACGCTGGGGTATCTGATACATTCAGGTACCTTAAGAGGTCCGGTCTTATGACCTCACTCATCGGATAGGGAAGAGGTCGTATAGAAGGGTTGGGTCCTTAACTTGGTCCCAGAGGACGTAACGTCCGCCTAAGACATGGTTGACTCGATACGACCCATACGTCATCATTTAGTCTTTCAAATATGGGAGTTCCTCGAATGTCCGACCATCTTACCTCTCTATCTATTGACCTTATATTACTCTATTTGAACCTCTTCCTTTACCGTTGGGTGAGGTCATAAGATCGGACCTCTTAGGGTACCTGCCTCCTCGGACCACCCGATGTCAGGTACCTCAGTGTTTCTCAGTCTGTGCTGACTCGCTGAAGTGAAAGTGAAATTACTCCATTTGATTGGTATAAGCTTATCTCACCCGAGGATTTGGGTAAGGAATTGTCAATCTAATCAGAAGGTACACTGTAAAATACATTCTGGATTCTGGAAACTCCTTTCGTCCTCAAACGGTGACTTCTAGTCTCACTCATAACCCAGTGTCTCTTCCTACTTACGAGTCCGACTCCCTTATCTTGTCTTACAGGGATTCCGTTCTCTTTCGTTCTTGGTATAGTGACCCTTTTAACCAAGTCTTCAATTGGAGGGGAACAGAAGGGGTACAGGTAGTAGTCTCGATATATAAGTCTAAAAGTATGTTCATGTTTGGATATGTTTATCGGGAGATATTTATAGAAGTTACGGTCTCAGAGTTTGAATGTACATATCTTCATGGAATAAGGTCAATTAGATTACGACGTATTGTTTACTGGGTTTTGATTAACCAATTTTATAGGTAAATAGTATGAGTGTCTAAGAACTAGTCTAAAAGTGTGTCCCGTATCACCCTTACCAAACACAGTGAAGGTACTACAAACTCCAGGTTGAACTCCTAAATGAGACTCCTCATTTTAGTAGACGTAGGAACAAGTGGAAAAAATCGTCAATTAAGACCTACAACCGACCCCCTAATTAAGAAGAGATTTTCCCCGTGAAACATACCAGAGGAGGACCCGATTAAACTCGAAGAAGTATCGTATCACTGGTCCTAGATTTTCGTTCACAGAGTTCTTCTTCTTTTGATCCATCCTCAAAGTGTGAAAAATACTGGATTGGAGTCCACTGGCGTAGAAATGGTATAAGACGAATAACCTTGTCAGTACCCGAATACACTTCTCTTCCCTTTTATCGTAGACGGAGAGTCACCCTCTCCGCAGTCAGTGTAACATTCTTTTCTTACACCCTTTTCTAACTAAATAACTAATCGTAGAAACCTTTCATGTTAGAAAGTAAAAGGAGTGAACTACAAGTGTTCATTCTTTTTTTAGATGTAAGATGACGCGGTCATCGTCAGTGATTAACAGGACATATCGAATTTGACAACCAATAAGTAGGTACTATAGAAATAATGAAAACTCTATAAAATATTTATCATCATCGAGGTAGACGGATTATTCACGTTTTCGTCTTTTCTTTCGATCTATATCATGTTTCTTTCTAGTTGTTTCAAAATTTTAATTTTGTCACTATTTTGACATTGATGGCAAACATACGACAGTAACATTTGTATATTTATTTGTCTTAATTTACATGTAGGAAAACCTTGTATTTTATTAAAATTCATTTCCTTAAAGTCATGATGAAACAGTAGATACATTCGAACGATCAATCTAACCTCTCAAACCCCAACGAAAAAAATTTTCGGACTAAAATAAAGTGATATGACTGATGATCGGAGTCGATATCATACTTGACTTATGATTTGAAGAATTTTTAAGACAAAGGTCATTTTTACGTACAATTTTTAAAATTCGATATTGAGTAATGTAATGAGAAACAAAAGGAAACAAACCGGAACTAAAAGGGTACACACCTAAACGGAATATACACACAAAAACACATTCCATAATACATAATGTGCACAGTGCACACGTATACATATGTATGTGTTTATACAACTTGTCATGGATAATATTATGTATCGGTATTTGTGTTCAGTTCGGGAAAGAATAAAGTGAATGGATACAATTGGTGAGTGTCTCAGAAGTCTAAATTTCACTAGGTCCATCCGGTCTTAATTTAATCTTCCTTTTAAAAAATTTCAGTACATAGACAAGAACCAAAGTTCAAACGACAAGATTAGGCAGGGTAGGAGGAAAGAAGACGGAGTCTTTATGACATCCTTATTCCAACTAGACCCATACTTCAATTTATTGTATCCCGAAAATGGATGAAATCGTTTTAGAGAACTCAGTGGATTCTTTATGGAGGCGTAGATGAAACTAATGTTTTTTTTCGTCTTAACGTTTACCATTACAGGCGATAAAATGACGACATGTAAATAATAGAGTAAATTATGAGTCTTCTCATATACAATAAGGGAGATAAAGTTCCTTTTTTCCGGTTTCGTATCTTCTTTATTTCATCGAACACACAATGTGTAGACACCGTAGTACCTATGTCATTCTAAGATCCGGTCTAGACAAACAAAGGTCTACGACTCAAGAAAGTTATTTCATAATCATGGACATCAAAAAAGACCTGACAAAGAGTCGACTTTGACTAAAATTGAAACTACATTGTAAATATACTCATTAGTCTTAACGAATCAAATAAGTCGATCGACTTATATATTTGGACCTAAGAAACACCCTAAGGGACCATCGAGTCGACCTTAGACAGATGTCACGTCCTCTGGGAGCAAACTAAGGAACCAACCCTTCTAGTCGACCTCTTCCCTATCCGAGGGTGAGGTCATAAGAACCCGAAGGGACCACCGAGTCCGTAAATGTTTCGTCTTCTAAATGTTCTTGTCTTGTAACCGGGATGACCCTCGAGTGTCAGACAAGTGACCGTTTAGTTTCTTTAAAATTCCAGGAACAATACTGGTTTTTTCATATGTCTTCTTTAATACTTTTCGTATTAAATACAACATTTTCTGATCTTGTAAGAATCAGTGGTCCCCTTTTTAAATAAGTCTTATATTCAAGGATATTCTTTTATATTGTAAGACACTCTTTAGTCTGACAACGGAATCTCATTTAAGTAGTATATAGGTACATTCGTCGTATTTCTTTTATTTTAATACAATAAGTGAACATAACAAAAAAAGAAATAATTTGGTTTCGACTTGTGTCAGGGTCGACACAACGATGAATGACGAACTAGAAAGATAATAAAACGAAAGGTAGTCATTGAGAAAAGGAGAAGTCACATTGTCTATAGGGATTAACACCCCAGTTTTAATTATATCAACTTTTGTAATGTCGAAAACTTTGATAAAATTATAAATTGAATCACCAAGTTCTCATTTATGATGACCTCAGTATCTTTTCTATCTTCATCACCATATTCTTTGTTAATGACACCCTTCTTCTTGGTTACTCACCGGGAACAATGCCCTTGGAAAAGTCCTTTTGTGTCGGACAACCACAAAACTATGTGCGATGTACGATTCCACCGTCCAATCAGGTACCTTATAAAACCTTACCACAAGTCACTTCGCGGGAAAGAAACAAGACCTATTCCCTATCCGGATTGAACCGAAGCTGACCGAAGAATCTTAAAGATTGACATGTACCTTTTGACTTTGCTACCCGCACTAAAAAAAAAATTAAGTAATATTTGATTAGTTTGCTTAGAGATTTCAAACTAACGTTTTATTTAAATTCTTCAAACAGTCTTCTTATTGAGTTTATGTAATACATTAAGTATAATAATGTCAAGAAAAAATCGTAATATTAACAACAAAGAGTCAACGAGTCGGGACAGACTGTATAACGTACCTGACATGGTACGGTCCGAAGGGACAGGAAGTTGTAGAGGACCTCAAACGAATTTGAGTACAGGTAACTCGGTCATCATGTAAGTTGGTAGGGCGGGAAACAGTAGGGGTAGAGGAGGACGTGAGTTCGAAATGGTCGTAGTCCCAGAAAAGGTCACTCAGACGAGAAACGTAGTCCACCGGCATCACAACTTCGAACTCGAAGTCGTAGTCAGGAAGGTCACTATAAGTTCCAACTAAAGGAAAACCTAACTGACCAAACTAGAGGAACGACAGATGACAGGTTCCCTGAGTTCTCAGAAGAGGTCGTGGCGTTAAGATTTCGTAGTTACGAAGCCGTGAACCGGAAGGAATACCAGGTTGAGAGTGTAGACATGTACTGATGACCTTTTCTGTATCGAAACAGATGTGTTTGAAAACAGCTGTTTTACTACAGAGACGAAAAATTATAAGACACATCAAAATAGTATCGAAAAGAAGGTCCTTGTTCGTAGAAAATTAAGGACCGACATCAGTGACAGGTGTCACTAAAACCTCGGATTCTTTTATTTTAGACAGTGACAAAGGTGTAAAAGAGGCAGTTAGATGGTACTTCACTACCCTGGTCTACGGTATTGGAATCAAAAAACTTACAACTCAAAATTCGGTCGAAAAAGTGAGAGGAGAAAGTGGGAATAGTTCTCCGAGAAATCAAAGAGAAACGAAAGACGGTATTTTCACCACAGTAGACGTACAGACTCCAATAACTATAAAGAGGACCTTTAGAACTAAGGTCGAACTCGAAGGGGGTCGGACCGTAAAACGTACTACATGAGACGTATGTCGGAACTGTATAAGGAAAGGGTCAAAACTTGGTCAGGTAAAAAGGTACAGGTCGAGATTGACAACGAAGAACTGGGCGTATGTCCAAAGAGTCCTCCGTCCAGTCCACCAGACCATAGGGGTAGAGGAATTCGTAAAAGGTCAAACAACACTAGGTGTATCAGTTTCGGAAATCGTATCAGTTACTTCGTCTTCATCTATAAAAAGACCTTAAGGGAACGAAAAAGACACTCGGTCATCTACAACCGTTAAACTAGAAAAATCGTAATAAGTTATGATTTAAATTTTAGGACGAAAAATACTTTATTAAAAACACCGTTTACGTTACGAACTTGTCACATTATATTACACACGTACCACTCCCACATTCTTCGTTATACTCTTGGACACCGTCACTGCCGGAGCAAAGGAAGAGCTTACCGGGTGGAAGAGGTAAGAGGGACGACGACGACGACGACGACGACGACGATTCAGCGAAGTCAGCACAGGTTGAGACACACTGGGGTGTCTGCCGTCGGGTGGTCCGAGGGGGTAGGGACCCTAAGAGGTCCGTTCTTGTGACCTCACCCAACGGTAAAGGAAGAGGTTACGTACTTTCACTTCAACGAGTCAGGATAGGCTGAGAATCGTTAGGGTACCTGACGTCGGATGGTCCGAGGAGGTAGGTACCCTAAAAGGTGCGTTCTCATGACCTCACCTCACGGTAACGGAAGAGGGACCGATTGAGATTAAAGAAGAGACAACACGTCGAATCTTCAGCAAGGAAAATCCCTGTGAGAGACTAGAAAAGTAAAACGTAATCTACATGGAGGAGACACTAGACATCATGAGACACATGTGGGTCCATGAAGACAAAGAGAGAGAGGAGTGACCCAACATTTTAACACTCTAAGTGACAACAAGTAGAAACATAGGAGTTGTAGATATGGACACGGAGTATCGACAATCCGTGATAGTAGAAACAACTCACTTGTGTTTGTACCTTTCTACTTATACTCATATAAGTGTACTTAAAATACTTTTGTGTTAATATGTTCCAATACAAAGTCCCCCTTTTTACGTAATTGAGTAATGGGTACGTTGTAAGACAGTAATACGAAGGAGTAGGGTAAACCCTTATAATAAAAACAAGGAAACATATAAATTGGATGGACGACACGACATCATCCAACGAAGTCAGTACAGACTGACAAACCCTGGTGTACCTGACATCGGGTAGTCCGAAGAGACAGGTACCCTAAGAGATCCGTTCTTATGACCTCACCCAACGACACGGCAGGAGGTCTCCTAGTAGGGTTGGGTCCCTAGACTGGGAAGAGAGAATTCAGAGGACGTAACCGTCCTCCTAAGAAATGGTGATAGTCACGGATCCTTCGGGACAAATTGGATATCATGGTTTGTTTTTTATCGATGACGAATTTAATGTAACACAATAAAACAGTCATTCAAAAATTGTGTGTTATAACTCAAAAATTTTTAGATTTAAAAAAAGTCGTGAAAATTAAACGTGAACATAATAAAACACCGGTACAAAGGAGGTTTTCTTACACAGTAATTTATAAATCACCTACGTCTTCGTTTTATTCTAAACGGAATTCCTCTTTTTAAACTGGAACACCTTCTAAGAAACCTTAAATAGATAAAAATTTTAATCCCGAAAGACTAAAATTATATTTTAACTCACTTATCATAAATATCAAAAACATTGTGGAATCTCAAGTGTGTAACGAAATACATGAAAAACTAGAAGTTTAATTTAAAGAATACTCTATCATATACTTTATTAAATTATCCTACAGTATTCACTTGATTTTTAGTATGTCAAATTTATTGTGGAATCTAAGATGTTAACTTGGATCTTAAAATGAACACCCCTCTAAAAATGATAACTAAGATAAAGAACTTATTAAAACATGTCTAAAAAGATAAATTAGAACTTAGTTACAGTCATTCGATTTATATAAAAAGATTTCTCAAACAAGTAAAGTAGACAGAAGTTTACATAACAGTAAAATTACAGATGTCGTAGACATTAGTACATCGAAAACTGTAATCGATAAAGACGTGCGGACGGAAGGAGGAATAGAAGTAGAGAAGGAGGGAGGGGGGCGGGGGAGAAAAAAAAAAGAAGCTTGTAAAACGACTTAGATAAGTCTCCAAACTTCAAAATCCGAAAAGTCTCTCAGGCCAAAATCGAAAGGACAGTGGAGAGAAAATAGAGACAAAAGATGAAGTAACTGAAGACAAGAATAAATTAATAAATAGGAGACGAAAAAAAATTCAGGAAAAAAAAAAATTGAAATACAATAAAGAGAATATGTTAGAATAAAGTAACCTAAGAGTCTAATGATTAAAAGTAAGGAGAAAGGGTATCATCTATAAATTCCATTTTAGGAGAAGTTGATAACTAAAGTCACACATGGCGTTCAAAAGTATAATTCCCAAGTAAATCAAGAAAATTATATCAGTAAATTATACCAGTGTATAAGGTATAATTCCTTATAGATCAAGATTAAAACTAAAACGTAATAAATCTTCATACGACAAATCAAAACTTTGTTAACTCAATAAAGACCAATAGTAAAACAATAATTTAAGAGAATTAAAGGACCAACACTTTCTTAGAGTAAACATATTATAATAAATTCAACGACTCAGAATGAAACCACCGGATTAAACACTAGTACAAGAATTTACAAGACAAAACCTTTACATGAACTATTATTACACATAAAATGTTAAGAACCATGATAAAATATATGTACAGGTAATCTACTTCAATTGACAAGTTTAGAAAATACCAAAATATTGTAACAGAAGAACTGGAAAGTCAACGATTCGGGTTAATACCTAGAAGGTAAAGTGTACCAAATCAAAAGTAACAGTTTAAAACCAGAAACACAAAACTCCAACAATCAACGTATGTTGAAACAATATAAAAGAACTTCTTCACTTGAAAAATAGTAAATATTACTAGGAATAAAGGTCGTTACGGAAAAAGGACTCTAATTATATTAAAACTATTATAAACGTAATTATAGAAAAAGTAAAAACTTGACGTTATATGTCGGGTAATGAAATTAACATTAAAGACTATAGAAACCCAAATAAAGATGGTAAAATAAATCACAAAAATAAAAAGGTAGTCAAGAAACAAAGAAAATGAAAGAAAATAACTGAAGAAAAACATAAAAAGTCATAAAAAAAAGAGTAAACAAAAAGGGATGGATCAAACCTCCAATATAAATTGGATCTTCATAAAAGTAAATATCAAAAATTTAATACATGTATGGAAATGAGAGATGATTTTACTTTTCTGAAATCTTCTCTTATAAAATTTAAACGAATGGAAAGGGGTTAAATATATAAAATAATCACAAAAATTAAGACATCCTTTGTTAATAATATAAAGTATTAGAATTATAATAAATAAATATAAATGATGAAAAAACGGAGTAGTAAGGAGTCTAATAAAGTCTCGAAAACTAACTTTCATATAAGGTACTCCTATACTCTCATTATTTGAGAGTCAGAAATAGAGATTTACTGAAATAAAATGAGAGTAACAATCTTCTTAAAACAACCCATATTTTAAGATCCAATAATCCAATTAAAGAAAATCGGGTACTTTATATAATGAAGTGACAGAACACCTAAGAAAAAAAAAAAAAAGTCTTCAAATTAATAACCAGACAGTCAGGAAACTTACATTAAATAGAAAAAAAACAAGAAAAGAAAACTAAAAAAAAGAAAAAGAACATAATTGTTAAAAGGAGAGGGTTATATCGGAGTTAGAGAAAGAATGAAACGATCTCGAGATTAAGTCTACATATACTCTAGAAAAATGTCATAAAAGACACGAGAAATGGAGAGTCCTGATGTAAACTGTATTAAATAAGTGTCAATAGATTAAGAGAAAAGTTGATCTGACTTCAATAACGAATTTGGATAACTAACTGAAAAAGTAAAATAGTATGAAACGTACAATTTCTTAAGAGAAATGAAAAAGTCTTAGGTAGAAGAAAAGAATCTCACAATTTGTAAAATAATGAACTTTTTCATCTGTATAAATAACACACACGTCGATAAGATTATGGACCGTTGAAGAATCCTCACTGAGACGGTACACAAGAAACAAAATTTATACAGAATAAAAAATTACATAAATTTACTAAAAATTGTAGAACTCTATGAGTAAAAAGAAACTTAAAATGTGCACTTTGATACAAGTACGGACACAATTTTCACTTAAAAAGTTCCAAATATAAACAAAAATAGTCTGTAGATTTTTTATCATGTTATGACAATTATCGTTATCTTTTTGTTGTCGTTGTTACTCATTATATGGTGGTGAAATTTAAGAACTGAACTCTAAAACACATTGGTTTCTCATCACTGTAAAGTCTGATGTCTGAAGTCACTCCTATCGAATACCAATTTTTACTAGTCTTTCCTGAATAAAAAGGGTAGGTAGGTCACGGTTTCAAGACATATCCGTTAAAGGGGATGTAAAGGAGAATCCCTTCCTTCGTTCACCCACCGACACCATACCTTATTGCGAATTCTCGTAACAGAGAACTGTAGTCTGGTAGACTTAAACGTTTAACCGAGATGATGATTGGAACTTGTTTAATGAATTGGAAAGTCAAGAAGTCACAGTACAACACGTTTTATTCCTAATTTGACCACGGATAAAATAACAAAACACTCTTATTTTACTCAATTATAGAAACTTCGTGAATCTTGTGGCAATTCAAGATCTTCACAAAGGATCATATAGTATTAGAAGTAATAACACAGATTACTGGAGAATATGATTCCCTCATTATGAAACACCAGGTTTGTAAAAATCTCCTAAAGACGACAATATGTAGGACGGAAAACTTCAGTGTTTTTAATTATGAGTTCAAGGGACTATCGAGTCAACCATTTCTTAGACGGACGTTACGTCCTCTGGGGCAAAGTGAAGGACCCAACCCTTCTAGGAGACCTCTTTCCCTATCCGATGGGTGAGGTCATAAGAACCCGAAGGGAACACCGAGTCGACCATTTCTTAGGTGAACGTTACACCCTCTGGACCCAAGCTAGGGACCCAACCCTTCCAGGGGACCTCTTCCCTTTCCGATGGGTGAGGTCATAAGACCGGGCCTCTCAAGGTACCTGACATATCAGGTGCCCCAACGTTTCTCAGTCTGTACTGACTCACTGAAAGTGAAGTGAAGTGAAAGTGAAAGTCGACTAACTCGTTTATAAGAATTCTGTTTTCTCTTGAGTTCACGTCCAATGACGAGACTTATGTTCAGAAGTGAATTAGAACAGGAGTTTTAAGGGAATGACAAAAGAATGGACTACCCTTGTAAATTCTTCATAGAAAATATAATGAATAAAATAAAAACAAGAAAATCAACAAAAGTTCACTGTGAGCACAAGGTTCCTTATTTTTAGGTAATATATTGAACATTTACTGTCACGGTTCTGACTTTAGGATTTAAATGAGACTCGTACCACGAAGTTCTTTTAACCCGTTTGTATTTGTGTTTACAAAGATTATAAATTTTGGTAATCATTATGTCAAGACTACCTTCATTGACATGTCATAGCAACAATAGTTTAATCTTTTCATTCCTTTTTCATTCCTTTGTCTTACACTTTGGGGTTTAATTGTTCGTAAGTTTTTAGGTCTATGGAAGAATAGGGAATAACCGTTTCTACAATTAACGGTGTTGAGGACACGTCGTGTTAAACCGTCACACATAGGTTGACTTTTGTAAATACAAATACTGTGTATTTAAATATAAACCGTTTAGTAAAATTTTAAGATTCTTAAATATTTTTGTTTCTATATATCTCTAAATCGGTATTCTAACTAATAATATAGCGAAATATCTTTTAATTTTATAACCTTTGTTCATAAACGGAGTGTCATTGTCTTACGTAACACACTTTATAGGTATATCACTTTACGATTGACTGTTAAAATTTTCTAAAGAAACGTCATAAATACGGTGATTTGCTTCAAACACTATTAAACAACTTCCCTTTTGTACCAACGTTCAATTTTATATGTTTGTTGGACAATAAATTGTTTGTTACCACACATGGATGTTTTCTGGATGACATATCGCGTACCTTGAGACGAGTGACAATGCACCGTCGGACTTACCCTCCTCTGAAATGCCCTCTTATCTATGTATATATACATACCAGTTCACGGAAGTGACAAGTGAACTTCCATAGTGGTGTGACAATGAGTCGATATAGAGTTATGTTTTACTTTTCAAATCTTTTTCCACAATACACATACACACACACACACACACACATATTAATATTTAAACAAGATATATCTTAAATTACATCATATATTTATGTTCGTGTACATATTCGTATATATATATATAAATATATTAGTATTAGAGATTTCAATTTTATCATGAACCCGTATTCCAAAACCCACTAAAAATTGTGTAAAAGAAAAAAGAGTAAAAATAAAAGATGTCATTATACTTGTGATAATTTTTATCATTGTACGCTAATTTACTTAAGAATTTTTCTTAGTATTAAGATCTTCGATTACGAGATTATTGAAATATTAAAATATATCACTGAAAAGTTAAGATTACGAATCCGTATACATAAAAATATATCAATTTTAATACGACATGTATATAAAATTGACGGTAAAAGAGACCGCTAAAGATTAATAACAAAGTACACAGATGTATCAAAACGTCATAGGTAAACTACTGGTGAAATAAATTAATGATTTTAAATTATACGTCTTTCAAAAAGAAGTATAATTTAGTTTCAAGTCTTTCGATTGTAGTACCACAGGTTAGGGTAGTGAAGTACCGTTTATGCACTCCTTTGTCACTCTCTGAAATGAAAAAACCAGAGGTTTTAGTGACGTCTACCACTGACGTCGGTACTTTAATTTTCTACGAACGAGGAACCTTCTTTTCGATACTGGTTGGATCTGTCGCATAATTTTTCGTCTTTGTAACGAAACGGTCGTTTCCAGGTAGATCAGTTTCGATACCAAAAAGGTCATCAGTACATACCTACACTCTCAACCTGATATTTCTTTCGACTCGCGTATTCTTAACTACGAAAACTTGACACCAAAACCTCTTCTGGGAACTTCTCAGGGAACCTGACGTTCCTCTAGGTTGGTCAAGTAGGATTTCCTTTAGTCAGGACTTATAAGTAACCTTCTTGATTACGACTTCAACTTTGTTATGAAACTAGTGGACTACGTTTCTTGACTGAGTAACCTTTTCTGGGACTACGACCCTTTCTAACTTCCGTCCTCCTCTTCCCCTGCTGCCTCCTACTCTACCAACCTACCGTAGTGGTTGAGTTACCTGTACTCAAACTCACTTGAGGCCCTTAATCACTACCTGTCCCTTCGGACCGTACGACGTCAGGTACCACCCCAGCGTTCTAAGTCTGTGTTGACTCTCTGACTTGACTTGGCTTTTATATAAAAGAGGTCAACGAATTTACAAATGAAAAAATCGTAAAGAGATAATACCAATCACATAGCTAATTTATTATTTTTACTATTAAGACTTTTAACCATGGACCATATTTTATAGAAAAACCATACAGTATGTTCATTATAAATTAGGAATCTTGGGAGAATCTCAATCCGTAATAACAGGAGAATAATTTTACTTTGTCCAAATTTTTCGATTTATTGAGTAATTAATGTTTCGATCACTCTCCAACTCGATCTTAAGTTAAGTCCAAATATACTCACATAAAGACTAATTCGAAAAAGGTAAGTCAAGTCGAGCCAAGTCAAGTGAGTGAGTCAACACAGACTGAGAAACGCTGGGGTACTTAACGTCGTGCGGGCCGGAGGGACAGGTAGTGGTTGAGGGTCTCAAGTGAGTGTGAGTACGGGTAGCTCAGCCACTACGGTAGGTCGGTAGAGTAGGAGTCAACAGGGGAAGAGAAGGACGGGGATTAGGGAGGGTCGTAGTCTCAGAAGAGGTTACTCAGTTGAGAAGTGTACTCCACCGGTTTCATGACCTCAAAGTCGAAATCGTAGTAATGAAGGTTTCTTGTGGGTCCTGACTAGAGGAAATCTTACCTGACCAACCTAGAGGAACGTCAGGTTTCCTGAAAGTTCTCAGAAGAGGTTGTGGTGTCAAGTTTTCGTAGTCAAGACACCAACGAGTCGAAAGAAGTATCAGGTTCAGAGTGTAGGTATGTACTGGTGACCTTTTTGGTATCGGAACTGATCTGCCTGGAATCAACCGTTTCATTACAGAGACGAAAACTTATACGATAGATCCAACCAGTATTGAAAGGAAAGTTCCTCATTCGCAGAAAATTAAAGTACCGACGTTAGTGGTAGACGTCACTAAAACCACGGGTCTTTTTATCTCAGACTGTGATAAAGGTGACAAAGGGGTAGATAAAGGGTACTTCACTACCCTGGCCTACGGTACTAGAAGGAAAAGACTTACAACTCGAAATTCGGTTGAAAAAGTGAGAGGAGAAAGTGAAAGTAGTTCTCCGAAAAATCAAGGAGAAGTGAAAGACGGGATTCCCACGACAGTAGACGTATAGACTCCAATAACTATAAAGAGGGTCGTTAGAACTAAGGTCGAAACGAAGAAGGTCGGGTCACAAAGAGTACTACATGAGACGTATCTTCAATTTATTCGCCCCAATGTTATATGTCGGAACTACATGAGGAAAAGGATAAACCTTGGTCAGACAACAAGGTACAGGTCAAGATTGACAACGAAGGACTGAACGTATATCCAAAGAGTTCTCCGTCCAGTCCACCAGACCATAAGGGTAGAGAGAGTCTTAAAAGGTGTCAAATAACACTAGGTGTACCAGTTTCCGAAAAAGTATCAGTCATTTGGTCTTTATCTACAAAAAGACCTTGAGAGAACGAAAAAGCTACTGGGTCGCCTACAACCGTTAAACTAGAGACCAAGGAGACGGAAAAGATTTTGGTCGAACTTGTAGACCTTCAAGTGCCAAGTACATGACGACTTCGGTCCGAATCTCTTAAAACTCGTAGTGAAATGATCGCACACTCCACTCGTAAGAAAACGTAACAGAAAGAAACCCTAACCTTACTTTTGACAGGAAAAGGTCACGAAAAAGGTAATCTCAAAGATTTCAACACAAGGTATTAACAATTGTCCTTTATAATTGTCCCTACTTTTTATCAAAATTAAATCAAAGGACTTAACCGATAAAGTCTTAAAAATTCTGGTAACAGAAAATCAAAGGTTATAACAATAATTTTGGAAAGTACTAGAGTAGAATCCGTGTCAAAAGGAACGGGTCAGAGACACGAGAAAATCCTAGAGAAAAAAGACTTACGAAAGATGAAAGAATTACAAAGAGGACAAACAAACTAACAGTAGGAAACTAGACTCATAGGTAAACGTTTAAAAAGTACAAAATAAAGAAACTATCGGAGGACAGAAGATTAAAAAAACAATAACTGTTATAACAGTAACAACGTAGGAACACAAACACACACTCGAGTCAGTGATTCAGAACAGGTTGAGACGTCGGGGTACCTGATGTCGGGTGGTCCGAAGAGACGGTTACCCTAAAAGGTCCGTTTTTATGTTTTCATCTATGGGCAAAGGAGGAGACCCTCTAGAAGGACTGGGGTCCCTAACTTAGATGTAGAGGAAGAAATCGTCCGTCTAAGAAATTGCGACTCAGTGGACCCTTCTTGAAAATAAACCTGTGACCTGAGAAACTGGGACTAACAGTACATAAAACAAAGGAAAAGTAAAGCGGTAGTAAAAGAAAGATGGAATCTCTTCTTAAAAATTGAAATAGAGACTTAGGAGAAATGTTGAGACAAAAAGAGGGTAAAGACTAGAAACAAAAATTACCGAAGACTGAGAATTGAAGGATCTATGTTATATCAAAGAATAAATTCACTCTAAAAATTTATGTATAAAAACTTCAAGGAAGACAAGGTACTTATCATAGTCAAAGAGGTGTAAGTGAGAAAAAGACACCAAACTTAAGAACAGAGACACAAGTTACTTACCTTGTATAATTAACCTCTCGATGGGAATCTAAACTTACTCGTGACCCGACTAGACAAACAACGCTCTAGTGGTTTATAGTCAATAGAAGGTCCACACATGAGAATGTAGGTAACCTAGTATCTTTTTCGTTCTCTTAAGGTCTTTTTTTGTAGACGAAGTAACTTATACGATTGCGGAAACTGATATACCTAGTTTTGTTTGACACCTTTTAAGAATTCCTCTACCCTTATGTTCTGGTGGAATGGACGGAGGACTCTTTGGACGTACGTCCAGTCGTTCGTTGTCAATCTTTGCATGTACCTTTTTGTCTGACCAAGGTTTAACCCTTTCCTCATACAGTTCCAACATATAACAGTGGGACGAATAAATTGAATATAAGTTTCATGTAGTCTACTTTATGGTCCGACCTACTTAGTTCGACCTTAATTTTAACCACCTTCTTTATAGTCATTAGAGTCTATACGTCTTCTGGGGTGGGAATATCGTCTTTTACTTCTCCTTAATTCCTCAGAAAACTACTTCCACTTTCTCGTCTCACTTTTTCGACCGAATTTTTAACTGTGGGTTTTTTGCTTCTAGTACCGTACAATAGGGTAGTAAAGCACCATTTATCTACCCCTTTGTTACATTTGTCACTGTCCGAAATAAAAACACCTGAAGTTTTAGAGACGCGTGACACTGTTGTCGGTACTTTAATTTTCTACGAACGAGGAACCTTCTTTTCGATACTTTTTGGATCTGTCACATAATTTATCGTCTCTGGAATGAAACGGCTGTTTCCAGGCATATATTTTCGAAACCAAAAGGGTCATCAGTATCTGCCTTACTCTCGACCTGGTATTCTTTCGGACTCGCGACTTCTTGACTACGAAAGTTTGACACCACGACCTCTTCTGAGAACTCTCAGGGAACCTGTCGTTCCTCTAGTTCGGTCAACAATTAGGATTTCTTTTAGTTAGGACTTATAAGTAATATTCCTGACTACGACTTCGACTTTGAGGTTATGAAACCAGTGGACTATGTTTCTCGACTGAGTGATCTTTTCTGGAACTACGACCCTTTCAAACTTCCGTCCTCCTCTTCCCCGTCTCCCCAGCTCTACCAACCTACCGTAGTCACTGAGTCACCTACACTCAAACTCGTCTAAAACCCTCGACCACTTCTTATCCTTTCGGACCGCACGTCAGGTACCCCAATGTTTCTCAGCCTGGGTTGACTCATTGACTATTTCTTGTTGTTTATATGAGAATCCGTCAAGTCTAATATAACTCTCCTTAAAGGTTCATAGAACAGTGACATCCTTTTCGGACCAACAGATGTAAGACCCTCCGAAAGTCACCTTTACCTTCTTTCCCTCACCACATTATTTGGAAATAAGTTAGGGTCGACAATTTGTTCTGACGAATAAGGTGAAAGTCGAGAAGAAAGATTGAATTTTAGATTTCGGAGAGACCAAGATTGAAAACGTCTTATTTTGAAACCAGCTGATGAATTCGTCAGTGGACCGAAGTCTCATCCTTTTGAGTCAAACCGTAGGAGAAATTTTTTTAACACTTGTTTAGAAAGGTAAATTTCGCGACGGAATAATATGGGAAGATAGGTTATTATGAGATGGAAAAGACTCTAAGATGTCATTTTGAAGAAAGACAGAGAGAGTCAGGGGAGGGAGGGAGAGAAGGATGAGGGAGAGAAAGAGAAAATGGAAAGAGTAGGAACACAATAGAAATTAGGTTAAAGGTCAAAGTTTTCATATAACTATAAGACAAAAACAGAGGAAAGAACAAAAAAAGAAGATTAAAATGTATATATATATATATATATATAAAAAAAAAAAAAAAAAAATGACAAGAACGGACCTCTTAGGGTTCCTGCCCCCGCGGACCATCCGACGGCAGATACCCCAGCGTGTCTCAACTTGTGCTGACTTCACTGATTCGTTTACCATAAAGTTCTCCTGATCTCTCCTTGTACAAATTAGGCGATACAAATTGACTTTATGAGTAAAATATTATAATCCCGGCGGATAAGTTCTTGTAAATTCAGTATCAAATTTAGATAACTAATTCAAATTACCAACAGCAGTATCTCCAATTTACGTCGAGAATAATTTGATGTAAGATTTATTATGTCAAAAGGGAACAATAAACCTTACTTCAGAGAAGAAGGATAAGAGATGGATCAACCACTATAATAAAATCGTATAAATTGAATGTAGACCTTTTTTATAATTTGAGTAATCAAGATATTAAAGACTTGATTAAGAAAATATAAAGTGTCGTATGTAACATAACCTTATTATAAAACGGAGAAACATACAATATAGTCAAGTAATACAAAGAAAAAAGACAAAACCTAAACACTATATATAAAATGGTAAAACTTATTACAACCATTATCAATTATAAGAATAAAAATTAGTGACTCAACCTCCCTTACGAAGAGGATCTCAAGATAAACTATATTATAACTGAAAAGAAAACTTTACAGTAATAAAAATATCACACAGAACGACGATGACGACGATTCAGTGAAGTCAGCACAGGCTGAGACACACTGGGGTATCTGCCGCCGTGTGGTCCGAGGCGACAGGGACCCTAAGAGGTCCGTTCTTGACCTCAACGGTAAAGGAAGAGGTTACGTACTTTCACTTTTCGCTTTCACTTCAACGAGTCAGTACAGGCTGGGAGTCTCTGGGGTACCTGACGTCGTCGGAAGGTCCGAGGAGGCGGGTACCCTAAAAGATCCGCTCTCATGACCTCACCTCACGGTAACCGAAGTTTTTGACTTCCTGTACAGGATTCCTGTGTCATCGGACGAAATACCTTCGAAGGAGACTTGTATAAACCCTGTCAATACAGGGTTAGTTTGTTGTTATCTTTACCTACTATTGTGTTTCTTGACGTTCGTTATTAGGTATACAAGTATGATTATGTAACTTCTTTAATCTTCTTACCTACTTCCCTTTCAACGAAAAATATCTTACAGTAGATTATTTACATCTTTCCTATTTTCTTTACCTTTTAGTGAAAATAAATATTGTTGACATTATTAAATCATTACGTTGTCAGTGTTCAACTACGATTTTAATAACCCATTTCTTGGTGAACCTTTGTCCTATAAGTGTACCAGAGGTTCATAGTGGAGTGTCTATTGAACAATTAATATTTCAATGGATCTTTTACCTCTGTAGACCGTCCATGGTAGAATTGGTATTATAATTTGAAGTTTTCTGGTTACTTCCTGTCAGGCCGTGGTATACGGAGGATTATGTAGCGTGAAGTCGTGGATTTCCACGACGAAAACAATGTAAGGGCGTTATTACAAATTGGATTTAGATTAGTACTCCTTAATTGTTCTATGTTAGTTTAACTCTTTATCAGACTTTTTGACTGGATCTGAGAAGGTTTTACTGTCACTACATTTTTTGACTCGTTCTAACCCCTTAACGAGATATACTTTCCTCTTACTTATAACTAACCTAGGATTAAACTTTTCCTTTTTTTTTTTTTTGTCATTTTGGCGTTTTACCAAAACCACTGTCTACCATTTTACCTTTATTCCTAACATTTAATGTAGTATAACTATAGTTGCATTTCATAGGACTTACACTATTAATATAATAGTGTTCAAACACCTCACAGTAACAAGAACCGACTATTTATGACTTCATAAATAGTTGATGGTGTCCGAGTCTGCCATTTCGCAGACAGATGTTACGCCCTCTGGGCCCAAGTTAGGGACCTAGCCCTTCTAGGAGACCCCTTCCTTTGCCGTTAGGTGAGGTCATGATAACGGACCTTTTAGGGTACATGTCTCCTCGGACCATCCGATGTCAGGTACCCCAGTGTTTCTCAGTCTGTGCTGACTCGCTGAAGTGAAAAAAAAAAAGTGTTATATATGCTCATTGAGAGTTATCATTTCCTTTTTTTTTTTTTGTGTTGATGAACATATGTGTATACATATGTATATACGTGTATGTCTTCGTGTATGGGTATTTCCCTCCTTCCGTTTACACCGCTCACCAACTTTTATGGAATTTGACACACTTTCTATAAGCCACAAGAGACTTCCATGATAATAACCTTGAAGGGAATTTCAACTTTCCAAAGTCAAGTTCTCTATGTTCTCTGTACCCAAACTAGGTACCCAGTTCTTCTAGGGGATCTCATCCCTTACCGTTGGATGAGATCATAAGATCGAACCTTTTAAAATACTTGTCTCCTCGGACCTCCTTATGTCAGGTAACCCAGTGTTTCTCAGTCTGTGGTGACTCACTGATTCGTGTATCGTACGTCGTGAGATGTAGATGTTGATACAGAGTCATCGTTAAAGAGATTGTTAAAGGTAAAGAAAAAAAAAAAAAAAAAAGCCGGATAGATTCTTTAACACACACACACACTCACCCACACACATGTGTAAAAACACTCTGTAAAGGAGACCATAGAGATGACTTTAGGATAAGAAGGTCCTTAGAGTTGTACATGAAAAATAATCTCCAAGACGAAACAGTATTTATAGGACTTGATTTTATAGGAAAGATTTTTTTTTCTTTTAATATGGTAAAGAATCGAAGAGAACTCAACAAAAGGATTTTACCGGATTGCTTGGAAACGTAGTCTATGAAAGATGCACCATATTTTACTACCAGAAATACTTAAAAAGTGTGTAAAGTTTTAAAAAATTTCAATGTCCTTAATAGTGTCCTCGTCGGAGAAACGTCGAGTACCAGAGACTACGAATTGTTTTTCTCAGATTTCACGATAAAGTAGAGAATTGTATAAATGTCGAAAATTTACGAAAAGTAACTCAGTAATAGATGAAATGGTAGGTCAATATGATCAAACATAAATTTAGAAGACAGGTAGTAGTAACACAAATACCAAACAACCAGAATAAACTAGATAATAATCACCATTTGAACTTTAAAATTTCAGAAAGTCAACCTGAGTCTTTGAGAATCTCCGAATCAAGATGATCGAGATTTTTAAGTCCGTATACAAACCATTAGATTTTCAAAGAAACCTAGTCTATACATCTTTTGTCAGTGGTCATAACGAAGACGAGATTGTATGACATTCGACCGGTGAGATAACATACTGTAGACGTCGACAAAAGAAAGTTTGACATGAATTTTTCGAACCACATGAGGAAAGGGTTAAACCTTGGTCAGGTAAGGTGTAGGGGACGTATTCCAAAGAGTCCTCCGTCCATTACACTAGAACATAAGGGCAGAGAAACATTTTTATTAGGTGTCAATAACACTAGGTGTGTCAGTTTCCGAAACCGTATCAGTTATTTCGTCTTCATCTACAAAAAGATTTTAAGAGAAAGGAAAAGATACTAGGTCACATACGACCGTTAAACTAGAGACCAATAAGACGGGAAAGATTTAGGTGGAACTTGTAGACCTTCAAGAACCAAGTATATGACGACTTCGGCTCGAACTTCCTAAAACTCGTATTAGAACGATCGTATACTTTACTCCCGTTAACATACGATTAAACTTGTAAGAAACCATAACGGAAACCGAAACCTTACTTTGACTGGAAAAGGTCACGACACTAGTGACACTTAAAAGGTTTAAACGACCGTATTACTCACGTCGTGAAAGTGTCGTAGTATGAAATCCTAAACTTTATTGAGTCGACCTTAAGGTTGTGGAGGTGATCGAAACAAACATCACTACGAAGGACTTCGGGTAAACTGAAGCCCGAGGTCCAATAGACCGAGATCCACTCACTGGTGTGTTAGCACCAATAGATCCAGTAATTCTAGAAAAAACACGCCAAGAAGACACATAAGAACGGTGGAGCAGAATTATAGAAGACGAAGACAATCCAGAAACGGTAAAAACAGGAAATAACGCGGACAGAAACTTACTTTACAAGGGAAACATAGAGGTCAAAAGAATTTCTCTAGAGATCAGAAAGGGTAAGACAACAAAAGGAGATAAAGAAACGTAACCAGTGAATTCTTCCGAAAGAATAGAGAGGAACAACAAGAGACCTTGAGACGTAACTCAACCCTCATAGAAAGGACAAGAGGAAACGGAAAGCGAAGAGAAGAAGAGAGTCGATAAACATTCCGGAGGAGTCTGTTGATGAAACGGAAGAACGAAAAGAACAAGAAACTCTACCAAACCAGTGGTGAAACACATCTCACAATACTTGGGAGACAGGTATCAAGAAGTCCGTGAGGTAGATGGTCTAAATCAGGGAAGTTAGATAAGTGGTGGAGGTCACATATTAGTATTCCCTAAACTAAATGCAGTATAGACTTACTGGATCACCGAAAGGGATGAAAGAAGTTAAACTAGGACTCAAAACGTTATTCCATGACTACTAGACTCGGTGTTAGTCAAGGTCCAGAATAAAAACGACTGACATATCTTGAAGAGATGAAGTCAACGTTTCTTATATTAGTCAGACTAAAACCACGACAGGTAGACCACCACAGGTACAGGAAACCCAACAACCTTCTCCCACAAACGATAATGTTGACAGAAGAGAACCGTTTTGAGACGACCGAAAACGGGACGAGGTAAAATATGAGGTTCCGGTTTGAACGGACAATGAAGTAAAGGATGAAAATGTAAGGTCAAGGGATACTACTTATCCTGTAGAAACAAACCACAATCAAGAACCTCCAGAACCTCCAGAAGTATCTTAGCTAGTTGAAGTCGAAGAATCCGTAATCACCAACCCCGTATCTGAACCTAATGACACTACAACTTACCAAACGGAACTTTTGTTTGGTTCTAGTAAGACAGTAAAAACTGTAACGTTGGTTCATGACGTAAAGTCTGAGAACAACTGACTCCCGATGACGTAAGGAAGATTCCCTAATAACGGGTGTCATCATCTATGTTACCAGTAGACTTAATTTAAGAAAGTAAGGACAGGTACAAGTGACTAAGGATTTTACAGCTATAAATGAAAGCGGTAGAGGACAAACTGGTGCAGGTTAAATGGAACTAGAGCCTAGATTGTAAGATCCAAGGATACGTTGTAACAAGAAATGTCGTAGTTTGAAATGAAAGTGGTGGTCTATGTCGGTGTTGACCTGTAGTAAAGGTGAAATCTAGTCGGAGAAGTAAGAATTATACCGATGAAGAGTAAGAAGGGGTCATCATATAACCTAAGGAGGACTGTAAAATGGTCATATATTTCCGACACTGGAAGATATCCTTTACTAAAATATTTACATCAAAAGTGAAGAAACAAAGTTTTACCCCTACAAAATAACTAATAAAATTATTAATTTTTACTGTAGTATGAGATTAAGACAAGACGTTAAACGGAAAATTTTTAGACGGTCGTATAAAGATTCTAGTTGGATATAACGACGTATCTAGATGGAATGACAAAAATTAAGGACTTATCATGTACAATACCTATATGACATGTAATCATTTATTTAAGGAATAACCATTAATAGATCTAACAAATGAAAAAGAGTTAATACTTATCACTCACGTGAATGAAATGACATATCTGTAGACAGACGGAATAACGAGGTGTATAATTTATGTGAACGTCATCACCTTAACAATAACTATCTTTTGTTACTATTTTGAGAATCGAAACCATAATTTCGAACTTAGAAACGGAGGTAGTGAGTACACGACACATTGAAACCGTCCGATTAACTGGAATGATATTTTAACTAGACTTACTCTTTTGTGAAATGTCTTACCTACTTAAGACATAGAAGAGGAATTATTGTTTTAAGTACATTCCGTCAACGATACATGGACAACGTGGACCGTTCTTTATTCACAATTTTATAGGGATAACGATACACTTAAAAGAATTCATTCAAAAGGTCAGTAGAAAAAACAAAAAAAAAGAAAACTTCTCGATAAAAAATAGTAATAAAAAAGTCCTTAAAAAAAGATAATTCCTATAAATGAGTAGGAAAAACATTCAATGCAAAAGGACTAAATAGTACAGATGTAAAACCAAACGAGTCCACACAGTCAGGAAATACCAAAAACAAGAAACACAGTACGATTCTTTCCTTTAGAGATGACATTCCAATATTTTAACAGTAAGACACAAAATAAGATCTCTAGAATGATAAAAATAAAAGACGTCCGTTCATAAATGGAGACACACACACACACAACCGCCTCTCCCCCAACGATTCCCGACGAGGAAGAGTTGAGGGAGTACATAAGGGGGCTCCCTGTATAACCTTTACGATCGCAGGAAAAATCCAATAGTTGTACTAACTCTTTCGTGATGACCATAAATCACTAGTCCTCGGTCCCTACAGACGGTCCGAGAAAGTGAGTGTCTTGAAGGGAGTCGTTTCTTAAAGACTCAGGATCAACTGAAACTTTACGGGACGGTCTGGAGACTTACAATGACAACGAAAGACGGTTGTTGTCTGTAAACTTTTGATTCATAGATTCTTAATTTTATTTTTATTGTCACCTAAATTAGGTAACGAAGAGTCTAATTCACCTAAGTTTTTATCATTGTGGACTCATACATCTCTTGATTTAAAGTACATGGTCCTCCCCTTACAACTTATTATGTTGGAAAGACAATGACAACATAACAACTAACGACTAAAAGGTACCCTCAAATAAGAACAAAATAACGGTGTTGTGGGAAGTGTATATTGACTTTTGTTTTAATCTTTTAAAGTCAGTGGAGAGGACAAAGAACGTAATAAAGAGAAGTGACCCACGCGAAAAGTGCCGTACAAGTGGATCGAGAAGAGAAAACTCGACGACTAAAAGGAAAATATAGGTTATTAAAAATAAACATATCACTCTAGAGGTAATTATCATAATAACAGAGAGAACATGAAGAAATCGTATAACTATCCGATTTCACCTAAGGGACCGTCCTCACCCGACCCTTTGTCACTTAAAAATAACGACTTATACCAGTTGAACATGTTATCTCCAAGTCAGGAAAAGATATTTAATGTCACCAGTTTATTCAGTAAGGAACAAAAAAATATGGGAAAATATATTATATCTATACTATTGTATCAAACTTAAACATATACCGGAAGACTATCACTTGCAATTCTTTACGACAGACTTTCTCAACTTTTTTTTATCGAATGTTTAATAAAAGGTATTTGTATCAAAGAGAATGACCAAAAAAAATTAATGGGTGTTCTCTTCGACTCTTTTTTTTCGTAAAGATCTTACGCCTTTGTAGAAAATTCTAATACTACTTTCCATGTATCGATATCGTAGATGTCATAAAGTTATTTTTCAGGAATTTAACTAAAAAATACCGATAATAAAAAATTAATAATTATTTTTACCACAAACACGTCTCCCGATTCTATATATCTATCTATCTATGCGTATGGTTCCAACACCGGAAAACCCTTAATACAAAATAGATTTGTATCTGGAATCTTATACACCTTCTTACCTGTTTAATATAGTGGAAGTTCATTAAAAGATGTATAGTGAAGAGCGTCGATCTGTAACGTATGTTAAATCTGTCTTTGGTCAACTAATATTAACGGTCAAGTGCCCTATCGGCATATAAAAACTTTCGGTCTATCTGTTTCTCGTGTCTGGATCTACCTTTTTCACAAACGGAGCCATATGTTTCTTTGTCGATATACATTTTGGTGGTGGTGACGGATGCAGTAAGAGTACTAGCAATCAGTACAAGTAACTCAAAAATGAGTCCGTGTATTCGTTATCAGATACACGAAATGTACTTAATACCCTCTATTGGGAATAGGGGTAAAACAACTATATCTTTAATTCCGTGTCTCTTAGATTTATTGAACGAGTTCCATAATATGGATCCTTATTTTTTCAGTATGTCTAAATTAATTTTTAAGTACAAACATCGTACGACGTAGAAGTCATTTTTTTTCTTAAAACGTTTCTCAACCTGTACTGAATCCTCGACGTATTGTGTTGTTGGTCCTGTGTACTTTTTTGAAAAACTAACTCAGGACCATTAGTAATGGTCTCTCGTATTATGTCGTGTTTCGTAGTACAGGACGAATAATGATCTCGTCCGTAATGTTAATAAGGTGATATGGGGAGTTCTTTGCCAGTGACGGCTTATCGGTCGTGAATTGGTGTCTTGACAACTCGGGTATTAGTCATACGTTGTTTATAAGTGTTTTCTACTCACTTGGATACACTACAAGGGTTCCTGACTGATTTTGTTACCCACTGTATCAAATTAACATAGTTTATTCAATCAAAGTTTTTACCCAAGGGTTAAAATCCGTACTTGAATTAAACGAGATAATAACAATATTATGTTAACATAAGAATTTTTTTTTTTTTGGAAAATCTTCAATCAATAAAAATTATAAAATATTAGTAATTATAATTTGGTAATATACACTATTATATCAAATATCAAATTACGATCTTGACAAGATCGAACTACAACCAGTTTCATCCTTTGTGCACTGTTTTTTTCTAAAATTGAAAAAAACAAGAAAAAGTGTTTCTCCTGTAGAGGGGTCCAATCAGTATTCATCAAATATCTTCCATTTGTACTATAAATTCAATAAAATTGTCGAAATAACTCGGCATCGAATGTAGTTTATTAAGTGGGTCATTTTCACATACTAAGTTACTAAAAAATTACATGAGTGTCTTATCATGTTAATATCGTGTTAGAAATCTCACAAAACAAATGGGAGGGGTTCTTTCTGATTCATTGGTAATCACCAGTGTGGGATAAGTGGGGTGGGAGGTCGAGATTCTTTAGTGATTAAATGAAAAAAAAAAGGATATCTGAACGAATAAAACCTGTAAAGTATGTTCACTTTAGTACATTATATTATATGATACACCAGAAGACACCGACCTAAGAAGGTAAATTCTAGTACGAACGGGTACAATATAATACATAGGATTAAAGTAAGGAAAACAACCACTTATTATAAAGTCATTTACCTATATGGTGTAAAACAAACAGGTAGGCAGTCAACTACCTGTACACCTAACAGGGAATAATCCACGTACTAAATGTCTACAAAAGATGGTAAGACACCCAATAGAAAAGTGAAAGAACTACCATAACAAATGTAGTATTTTCAAGGATTAAAACCAATTCAGAGATAAAAAAAAAAGGAAAATAGTGAACACGAAAACCAAAGTATAGAGTTCTTCCCAAACAGACAAGGTTCCAATGTTTCGGAATAAAGACACAAAAGATAATTCTCGAAATATTAAAATAGAGAATGTAGTTTTAGACAACAGGTAAACTCATTTACAAACACATACTATGTACCTTAATCAAGTGAAAAAAGAAAAAGTATACCTATAAACTAACGTGAGTCGTAGAAAATAACTTTTCTGGAAAGAAATAGGTAATTTACCAGAATCTTAGGAACAGTTTCTGGTCAATTGGTATTCATACTCCCAAATAAAGAACTGAGTCTAGATAAGGTAATCAGGTGTGTACATAGGAATACCGTTGTGGTGCAATAAAAGTAAGATTTACATCCAAAGAACGAAACCAGAAGAAAAGGTTCTAATAAAACCAATAAAAACGTAAAGGTACACTGAAAATTAGTCGAACAGTTAAGTCGTCTAAAACTATCTGAAAAAGATCCCTAACTTAAATAAGACATCTATTAAAGTTCTGATAATGACAATGACAGAATTATAATTCGGAAAACTAAGTCTTCACACCGTACAAGAAGTTGAATCAATCCAAAGAAATGATAGAACTTTATTATAAAATATTAAAATTTTTAAATCTCGAATTGTGAAAAATCTTCAACTAAGTATTTATAAAAGAAAAGTACGAGAACATTTACCCTAACAAAAGAATTAAAATGGAAGTATAATAAATAACGATCACATAACTACATGTGAACTCAGAATAGGGCCACAGAATAACTTGAGTAAATATCAAGATTATCAAAAATATCAACTAAGGAATCCTAAAATATACATTTTAGTACGGGACAAATTTATTTCTAGTTAAATGAAAAAGGAAAGTTTAGACCGACAGAAAAGTAAGAAGGAAAAAAAAAAAAAAGAAAAAGAAAAAGAAAGGATTAACGAGATCGATCTTTGAGATCACTCCGTGGGGAGTACGAAGTCTACCATTTCTTAGACGGACGTTACGTCCTCTGGACCAAAACTAGGAACCCAACACCTCTAGAGAACCTCTTCCCTTACCGACGGGTGAGGCCATAAAAACGAAGTCCTTAAGGTACCTGTGTCCTTACACCGCCCAGGTCTCGCACCCCAACGTTTCTCAACCTGTGCTGACTCGTTGATTGTGTGTGTGTGTTTGTGTCTTTAACATCATGGTGTAACTTATGTTCACCGTTCTGTAGGGACTAAACCCCTCTTTCTTACATTAGAGAGAGTAGTAATACATATTATCGACCTAAAAAGTATCTGAGGGAAATATTTCAATTCCACCAAGGGAAGACAAAGATCAAACAAATCACGTTATAAATTTAACAACTTAATTTTCATGAGTAATTAGGTTAAAATGTAACCTAAATTGTAAAACATAAAATCTTAGGTGTAGTATACCTCTGACGTCATTGATTTTATAGAAAGTCAATACAATAATCGAGAAGACGAGAGATAATTTATCAACATGAAAGGTCAACATACTTGAACCCGTTAAAATTGAAGACACATGGACTCTAAGGAGTAGACGTCGGGACCTAAACTAACTAAATTAATGGATGGAAAGTAATGGATGGAATGGAATTTCTCTCTGACTTGATAAATGTCGTAAATCCTATCGACGACCAGGGTAACATTTGTATTATAAAATCAAAAATAATTCCTATACGTATTAATTACGTACTTAATTAGAGTCATGTAGAAAAAGTGTACATGTCGAATGAATCTTCTCTAAACTCTTTTATTGTAAATAAAGTTTCGAAATAAAAATTAGAGAACCTAAAAAAAGTGTCACTATTCATGGACAGAATCATCTTTTTATAAGTACGTTCGAATAGACTCCCAAGTACAGATCGTGAATGTTTTAGTCTACTACATTCTGAGTCTTTGGGAACAAATTATAAACCTTTCAACAAACAAAGTAAACATCCATACAGAGTGGACAAGGATTTCTACTGAAACCAAGAAGTCTATTACAAAGAAAATGTTTCGATACATGACACAGATTTTTCAGGACTCTAGGTAGAAGGACTACAATTATAAATTAATAAATCGATCTTGTACTTACTTATCGATACTTTTCGTCGTGTAGAACGGTACTCCCTGATCTAAGTAATTCCTGTAGAATTTTAAATTTCTTGAAAGGAAATAAAAAAAAGATGAACTCACCCAACAGCAAGGGAAGAGGTCCCCTGAAAGAACTGGGTCCCTAGTTTGGGCACAGAGAATGTAGAGGACGTAAACGTCTGCCCGAGAAACGATGGTCGTGGTGAAACCCTGACTTTCAACGAGTCAACACAGACCCTGGGGTACCTGACATCCGACGGTCCGAGGAGACAGGTACCTTAAGAGGACCGATCTTATGGCCTCACCCATCGACAAGGGAAGAGGTCCCCTAGAAGAGTTGGGTCCCTAGTTTGGGCCCAGAGGACGTAGCGTCCGTCTATAAAATAATAGACTCGGTGATCCCTTCGGGTTCTTATGACCTTACCCCTGGGATAGGGAAGAGGTCCCCTAGCGGGGTTGGGTCCGTAATTTGACCCCAGAGGACTTGATGTCCGTCTAAGAAATGGTCAATTCGATAGTTTTTTTTAGAAAAACACAAGACTCTTAATGAAACTACATTTAACTTTCCTCTGTCTATTTTACAAAAGAATAGAGGACAACAATACTCAATCTATATTTCTTGATTCTGCAAAGTTCTACTGTAAGAATCCTAAAGAAACCTTAGTCGACTCTCGTAGTAAAATACGTACACTTAAAGGAATGGAAGCCCTTTTAGTACTTTATATTAAATAAAATATTTTAAATTTATAGTAGAAATTTAATGAGAAAATTGATAGATCTCTTTAAAAATTAAATTAACTAAGGGGGGTGAAAACTATCCTTTATTTAAAATCGTGTTCGTTGGTAAACTCATGTTGAGGATTATGTTCACACTTTATTATACTTCTGACTCATAACTTTTATCAATAGTACTTCAAGAACATAACTTCGTCAAAGGAAAGAGAAATCTGGGTGTGATTGAAATAATTTGGGATTGTAGTAAAAGATCAATAGGTCATATTTTTTATAATCTTTGTTATGGATTTATATTTCCACACATTTCTATAAACCTACCTTTTTCCTTTTTAGAAATCAATTTCCCCTTAGATTTTTTTACTCTCTGAGTTACTATAATACTGTCACATAGTATAATCCATCTGACCTTAGTAAGTTATTTGAATTTTAATAAGATATAGAAAGAATTATTCCATCCTTACACATACCATGCAATGTCTTATAAAAAGAAGTGTCGACCAATTAAAAAAATTTTCAAACTATAGTCTTCTCCATTTATAAGTAATGAATCTTTACTAAATAAAAGAAGTCAAAAGGATTCCAATCGAACTACTTTTATTATATATGGAAATGGATAAGAGAACGGATACGGAATTTGATACGATACAATCTGAGCTTTACACTTTATTTACCAGTTATTAAGACAATTTACATCAGGTATACTTTTCGTCAAAAACATTTTAGAGTTCACAATATATCAATTAAGAACCGGTAGAAACAGTGGAAATTCCGACAGAGAAGTTCTTCCTATCCACTTATAATCTCCAATATATACTTGGTTTACTAAACTGGTTTCCATCTTAGGTGATTCCTACCCTGTCCACCTCCACCCGTCACCACTCAATCCACCCCACAATAACAACGACAAGTCAGCGAACCAACACAGACTAAGAAACGTTGGTATGCCTGGCTTCGTACGGTCCGAAGGGACGGGAAGTGGTAGAGGACCGCAAACGAGTTCGAGTACAGGCAGGTCAGTCACTATGGTAGGTAGAGTAGGAGACAGGAAGGGAAGAGGAGGACGGACACTAGAAAAGGTCGTAGTCCCAGAAAAGATTACTCAGTCACAAACGGTTTCATAATCTCGAAGTCGAAGTCGTAGTCAAGTAGGTTATTTATAAGTCCCAACTAAAGGAAATCCTAACTGACCAAACTAGAAGAACGACAGGTTCTTCTAAGAGTTCTCAGAAGAGGTTGTGGTGTCGTGTTTTCGTAGTCAAGAAGTACGAAGCGGCAGAAATACTAGAGTGTAGGTATGTACTGATGACCTTTTTGGTATCGAAACTGATATATTTGCAAACAGACGGTTCATCAGAGAGACGAAAAATTGGACGACAGACCTAAACAGTATCGAAAAGAAGGTTCCTCGTTCGAAGAAAATTAAAGTGCCGTCTTCAGTAGTAGACGTCATTAAAACCTTGGGTTCTTTTATTTCAGACAGTGACAAAGGTAACAAAGGGGTAGATAAACGATACTTCACTACCCTCGCCTACGGTTCTAGAATCTTTTAATCTCTATTGTTCCCTTATACAGTACGTTTCTACCCGTGTTATTTCCTGTTTTTGCTATACCCACCTCACATCACTATCGATTCTTGTACGTTGGAACACCAGAATAGTTCACGGTAAGAAGAAGAATCGATAATTGAAGGTAAGGATTAAACATTTTCGGAAAGAGAACAAATACTGTATACGACGACAATTCAGTGTAGTCAACACAGGCTAAACCACGCAAGGGTATCTGCCGTCGGGTGGTCCGAGGAGACAGGGACCCTAAGAGGTCCGCTCTTATGACCTCACCCAACGGTAAAGGAAGAGGTATACTGTATATATCCATATATTATATATAAATCATTTTGTGACACCTATATAATCTTTTACTCCTCAAACTCGAAATATCACACCCTTCGAAAAGTCTAAAAGTCTAATACTTATAATTGATTCGTCTGAATGGCATCAAATCCCTTTACTGAACCATTGTACTTAACCGTACCCCTCTAATCTTTATACTCTTGACTCTTTCGATAATATTAGGTTTAATCTCTACTTACGTCAATACCCTGAACCTTTCCCTGTCTTACAATTTCTTCATATTCAATTTGTAACAAGCCACTAACGACTGACTACTGATGGATGTGACCCCTGGAACATTGGAACATTTTTCCTATCCTTAATCTCCATAAAGACCCCAAAGATAGTATTTTCAAACTAAGTAATTGGCACTCGTCACTTTCAAGGAGTCAGTACAGGCTGAGAAACACTGGGGAACCTGATATGTCGGGCACATTTAGAGATCCGGCCTTAAGACCTCACTCATCAGAAAGGGAAGAGGTCCCCTAGAAGGGTTGGGTCCCCAGTTATGGTCCAGAGGACGTAACGTCCGCCTAAGAAATGATCAACTCAGTGTTTCCTTCGGGTTCTTATGACCTCACCCATCGGATAGGTAAGAGGTCGCCTAACAATGCCGGGTCCTTATCTTGGTCCCAGAGGAAGTAACGTCCGCCTAAGAAATGGTTGACTCGATAGTCCCTTGGGGTAATTGATACTACATCTCGTTAATATTTTCATCCTAACTCTTACCTATTTTACCCAACTCAGAGTTTACATAAGTAACACACAACTGACACACTATAGGTGAATCGTTACAGGGGTGTCTGTTGACCATCATTCGATAAAGGTTGTAATAGACAATAAGTGTATACTCTTCACTCTAGATTCCTTGTACATCTATACTCGACTGTAGTAATTTATCTATTTTAGAGGTTTCCTCGATAGGTATATCCTTCTTCTGACGACTCTTGACTTTGCACCCTCTTGTTGTCTCTTAATCCGTAATTTTCCCCTATGTCATTTCCTTTAACTTATCTTGTGATTCTTTTCGTCCTTGAGTCTTATCACTTAATAGGATGTTCTCGTTTCTATCTATGAATTTACTACTTTAAACTTTGTTTACAAGTATCACTAAAAAAATTCTTTGAGTAAAGTCTCATTATAGAAAAAACAAAAATTAATGACGTTTTCAAAATTTTCTATCTTTTCCTGTTTATTTACAGGGAGAGGGGTGACACAAGAAGGGACCTAATAATTTAAAAATTAAAGAGGACATAGAATGATTAGTAAAAAGGACGTATATGACTTTCTACGGTACTAGAAACAAAAGACTTACAACTCAAAATTCGGTTGAAAAAGTGAGAGGAGAAAGAGAAAGTAGTTCTCCGAGAATCAAGAAACGAAAGACGGTATTCCCACCACAGTAGACGTGTAGACTTCAATGACTATAAAGAAGGTCGTTAGAACTAAGGTCGAACACAAAGAAGGTCGGGTCGCAAAGAGTACTACATGAGACGTATATTCAATTTATTCGCCCCACTGTTGTATGTCGGAACTACATGAGGAAAGGGTTAAACCTTGGTCAACAAGGTACAGGTCAAGATTGACAACGAAGAACTGGACGTATGTCTAAAGAGTCCTCCGTCCAGTCCACCAGACCATAAGGGCAAAGAAAGTATTAAAGGGTGTCAAATAACACTAGGTGTGTCAGTTTCCGAAACCGTATCAGTTACTTCTTCTTCATCTACAAAAAGACCTTGAGAAAATGAAGAAGATACTAGGTCGTGTACAACCGTTAAACTAGAGACCAAGGAGACGGAAAAGATTTAGGTCGAACTTGTATACCTTCAAGTGCCAAGTTCATGATAACTTCGGACCGAACCTCCTAAAAGTCGTAATGAATCGATCATACACTCTACTCACGGTAACACACCATCATAGTTGTAATAAATCGTAACGGAAAGAAACCCTAACCTTACTTTTGACTGTAAAAGGTCAGAACACCGGGGACTACTGAAAAGGTTTAAACGACCGTATAACTCACGTAGTGAAAGTGTCGGAGTAGAAAATTCTAAACTTTATCTAGTCGACCGTAAGGTAGCGAAGGTGATCGAAACAAACATCACTACGAAGGATTCGGGGTGAACTGAACTGTAGGGTCCTACAGACCGAGATCCACTCACTAGTGTGGTAAAACCAATTGACCCAGTCTAGTACTTCTAGAAAAAACACATCGAGAAGACACATAAGAACGGTGGAGAAGAATTATAGAAGACGAAGACAATCCAGGTAAGGTAAAGAAAGGAAATAACACGGGCAGAAACGTACTGGACAAGGGAACCATAGAGTTTAAAAGAATTTCTCTAGAGATCAGAAAAGGTAAGATAACAAAAGGAGATAAGAAACGTAAGAAAAAGGGAATCAAATATAAATTTATCTTTAACTGTCAGACAATAGGTCATACTAACTTACTACCCATCATCAGTGTACATGTTGTGCAAGGAATGAGACCTTTCATATAGCCTTACGACGACGATGACGACTCAGTGAAGTCAATACAGACTGAGACACACTAGGGTATCTACCGTCGGGTGATCCGAGGAGACAGGGACCCTAAGTGGTCCGTTCTTATGACCTCACCTAACGGTAAAGGAAGAGGTTACGTACTTTCACTTTTCAGTTTCACTTCAGCGAGTCAACACAGGCTGAGAATCGTTGGGGTACCTGCCTCTTCGGACCATCCGACGTCACGTACGTCGGTCCGAAGAGGCAGGTACCCTAAAAGGTCCGTTTTCTCATGACCTCACCCAACGGGAACGGAAGAGGCTTACGTGAATTGATTTTCTCTTTCCTTATATCGAATGTCAAATTCTATTATAATTTATAAGGAACTTAATTTTTATTTAAATTTTAACGTATATAGTCATAAATTAATAATTATTATTTAATGATACTATGGAATTAACTCTTTGAGGAAATTTTTGGTACAGTTGTATACAAAGAAATGTACATATATTATTTTATGTATATAAAAACTGGGAATGTCATCTGGATATAAACCCCATTCTTTCCGGGACCATAGGACTTCCGGTTATTGTTCGTAAACAGACAGGTTACAGTCTACAATTAATCCCAACCTCGTCTTTGACTCAGGGTTCAAAGAACAAAATACCCGGACAAGAAAAAGGAAGTATGGTGTATAGGGACGTATCTGACTTTCACTGATAGTCGTCGTTTTTATATCACATGTTTAAAGGTATATGTGTGTGTGAGTCTATAATCAAGTCCATATACGTATACGTACATAATAGACACTCAGTGAGAAATTTATAGACTTTTGACAAGATGGTCGTTGTCTATAGACTTCGAAGTGAAGGTGGAGACAGAATCTTTTAGGAACTCAGCGAGCGAGTCAGTACAGACTGAGAAACGCTGGGGCACCTGACATCGGGTGGTCCGAGGAGACAGGTACCCTAGGAGGTCCGTTCTTATGACCTCACCCAACGGTAAAGGAAGAGGTCCCCTAGAAGGACTGGGTCCCTAGCTTGGGTTCAGAGGGTGAAACGTCCGTCTACGAAATGGGAGACTCGGTGGTACCTTCGGGATCTTTTTGGAATCAATTTCAATTATCCAAAGTAAACATACTTCACAAACGTGAATAAGTCATATGATCGTGTTAAAGACAAAGAAATTCCTTTTTTTTAGACCGAAGAGTAACTTACGAAGACAGTCATGTTGACATTTAAAATAGTCAAAACTAGAATATTCATAACTTCCAAATCGAGACATAAAAAATCAGATAGTTAAAGTATAACGAAAAACAGTAAAAATATTACTAGAGGTTTTACGGAAATATGTAGGTTAGGTTTAAAATTTCTATGATGTCAAGTCCTCTTAATTTTCGTTGTGTCTTGATAATGGTCAGGACCTGTTCTTTTGTTCGATAACGACTTCCTTTGAATTCCTTCAAGGATTGGTTTCATGAGTCTAGTATCACAATACAGAAATTTGTTTAGTCGAGTTACCTTTATATCGACTGTATAACTTGTCTCTTCCAACAGTGACGTAACTTTTGTAGTGACTAGTAATACTTTTTCCTTGTAAAATAATCATTATTCAAAATTCTTAAACCGTTAAATACTTTTACGATTTTAAACTCCTTCTCGAGTAAGATGTGGAATCGAAAAGATAAAACACCGATATATGATATTTTTAACTATTAAGTCCATTATATTTATATAAAATTATTTATTAACTGATCTGTTTACGTCTTAAACCAAAAAATATAAATTAAATATTAATTATTTCAATTTTAAATTTCAATTGATCGAGTCAGTACAGGCTGAAAAACACTGGGGCACCTGACATCGGGTTGTCCGAGGAGGTAGGTACCCTAAGAGGACCGTTCTTATGACCTCACCCAACGGTAAAGGAAGAGATCCCCTAGAAGGGTTGGGTCCCTAGCTTGGGTCTTGCGTAACGTCCGTCTACGTTAAGGAAAAAGAAAGAATGATTAAAGGTAGAAATCTGACAAATTTGTATTAAATTGTCGGAAGACTTTAAACTTGATGGAGGGGGTTAACTGTGAAAGTTTTTTAAAATTGAAGAAAACAACTTTAATACACTAAGTTTATTAACAGTTTAAATTCTTTACAACACGGTGACGTCTGTAAACCGCCGAAGACATCCGAAACTTCTTTGTGTTCGACCTTGTTCGACCTTCTTTATGTTCGACCTCAGTTCTAACGGCCCCCTTTATATTATTGGAGTCTATACGTCTACTGTGGTGGGAATACCGTCTTTCACTTCTCTTCGATTTTTTGGAGAACTACTTTCACTTTCTCCTCTCACTTTTTCAACCGAATTTCGAGTTGTAAGTCCTTTACTTCTAGTACCGTAGGCCAGGGTAGTGAAGTACCCTTTATCTACCCCTTTGTCACCTTTGTCACAGTCTGAAATAAAAAACCCCGAGGTTTTAGTGACTTCTAACACTGACATCCGTACTTTAATTTTCTGTGAATGAGGAACCTTCTTTTCAATACTGGTTGGATCTATCGTATAAGTTTTCGTCCCTGTAATGAAACGGCTGATTCCAGGTAGATCAGTTCCGATACCAAAAAGGACACCAGTACATACCTACACTCTCAACCTGACACTTCTTCCGACTCGCGACTTCTTAACTACGAAAACTTGACACCACAACCTCTTCTGAGAACTCTCAGGGAATCTGACGTTCCTCTAGGTTGGTCAGGTAAGACTTCCTCTAGTTGGGACCCTAAAGAAACCTTCCTTACTACGACTTCGACTTCGAGGTCATGAAACCGGTGGAGTACGCTTCTCAACTGAGTAATCTTTTCTGAGACTACGACCCTCCCTAACCCCCTCCTCCTCTTCCCCTGCTGGCTCCTACTCTACCGACCTACCGTAGTACCTGAGCTACCTGCACTCAGACTCACTTGAGGTCCTCAACCACTACCTGTCCCTCCGGACCGCACGACGCTAAGTACCCCAGCGTTTCTCAGTCTGTGCTGACTCGCTGACTTGACTTGACTTGATTATCCGAAACGTTATCGAGACAATATACCCATCTCCTTTCAGACGAGGTACCTAGATCTTCGTTTCACAGACCCTTGTGAATCCCTTCATTATAAAAATTTTCTCTTTCATTGAGTCATCACAGGTTGAGAAACGCTGGGGTACCTGATAAGAGGTCCGGTCTTATGACCTGACCCATCGGAAAGAGAAGAGGTCTCCTAGAAGGGTTGAGTCCTAGTTTGGGTCCAAAGGACGTAACGTCCGCCTAAGAAATGGTCGACTCGGTGTTCCCTTCGGGTTATCAAAGTTTCGGGTACGGAATAAAAGACTTTCTTTTAAAAGGAATGATAGAACTTTTTTTACATTATGTGATAAAACTCTTTTACAACCATACAAAATCCATTTAACTAATTTATTTAAAAACCAAATAAAACGAAAAAACTGTTGAGAGTTGAGAAGGAGACATCATGAAATATTTGGGACATGAAGACCTTCGACCGTGTCATCTCGTTACTAGGACATGAAGCGTTTTACGTAGATCTCATAGTAGAAAATATCATGTCACGTCATTCACTAATTCAGTCACTTTGGTACGTTTTAATCAAAGTTGTATAACAAAGGATCCCAAAGAGACCACCACCACCACACCAAATCAGTGATTCAGCACGGGTTGAGAAACGCTGGGGTACCTGACATCGGGTGGTCTGAGGAGACAGGTACCCTAAAGGGTCCGTTCATATGACCTCACCTAACGGTAAAGGAAGAGGTCCCCTAGAAGGGTTGGGTCCTTAACTTGGGTCCAGAGGACGTAACGTCCGTATAAGAAATGGTTTACTCGATACAAAGGGACCATCGAGTCACCATTTCTTAGACGGACGATACGTCCTCTGCGTCTAAACTAGGGACCCAACCTTTCTAGGGGACCTCCTTCCGAACGTTGGGTGAGGTCATAAGAACGGACCTCTTAGGGTACCTGTCTCCTCAGACCACCCGATGTAAGGTATCCTAGTGTTCTCAGTCTATGTTAAATCGTTGATTTGTCGTTGTTGTTTATAACAAAGGATATTGACCCCACAAAGATAATGGTATGTTTGTAGATTTATATTCGTACATCTTTTAAAAGTAGTTTTAAGTAGTTTAAACTTTGAATGTTCGATACACTATATTAGTCTTAAGTGAGACCCTTGGGTTCCTTGGATAGAGTGTTTAGTCTATTTAATATGACTTTTTCAACAATACTGAAGACTAGTCCACTCTGTACGTACACATAATTCTGTGACATGTTCCTCTTTTACCAATTGATATAGAGGTTAGTCTAAAGGGTTCCTACCTGGACGCTGTGACGTCTGGAACTAAATGACAGATGAAAAACGAATATATCACACGAGGTCTCATCGTTGTTCCTAAATGAGTGAATTACTATCAATTAATAAGAGGACCCGTTCCAACCCTTCTGGTCGATTACACATTATATAAAATCTTTCGAGCGGTTTTCACTAATCTCAATTTTATCAAACCCGTCAATAATTCCCTTCGAAGTGAATGGACTTTTGACGTAAGTAGACATTGTAGAATAAAGGAGTATTATTCTCTACTTACTCCTCAAGAAACAGTATTTTACACCAATGTCTCCGGTAAGTTTTCCTGAATAAAACAACGACAAAAATTTCTCCTAAATACTCAGTTCAATATAATAGTTGATTAATGTCACTAGCGAACAGGTATAAGATTTTATCTTTAATTAATCTCGAATCCACTTTCCTGATAACTAAAATGACAGAAATTTTTTGTACTTTGAGATTCGAAAAAATCAAATCCTTGATAGAACACCAGCAGAAATATGAATTCTGCCCCCGTGATAACACCATAGAAATAGATCTATGGAAGATACTGTATACTACTCACAAGATATTGAGAAAGTATTTTTTATCGGAAGTATACATACATTCTATCTTTTAGATGAAACTGAATCAACATTCCCATAAAACAAAGATTATATCGAAAGACAATGTCGACGAATAATATTTCCTGACACAAATCTAAGAGTCTTCACTCAAAGAATCGTCACCTCTCAGAGTCCGAATCGGGGGCGTAAAAGAGAAAGTTGTCTAGACCCTATTTCGTCTCCTTAGGTGAAAATAATTATTTGTAATACCCAATAAAATGTCCATGATCAACTCGGTACGACTCTCTGTGACGTGGTTTTGGACTTGGGTCAAGTATAGACTCGACGATGTCGGTAAGAGAGAAGAAAGAGGTCAAACATAGTTTGAAATAGAAAGACAAAGTTCATATATAACTATGATAAAAATAGGGTCAAAGGACATTACAACATAAAACGTTTCACATCTAGGACTTGGTGGTCGTAGTTACAACCGACCCACTAAAGTATTTCATAACGGTCCTTTTTAACAAATAGTCAGTACAAGTATCAACAATCTTGTATTTTAGATTAAGATCGTTCGTAGATGGTAGTACGGGTCGAGGGTTTCATCGGTGTTTTATAGACAACTCATTTATATTTTCTCTCCTTCCTACAATCTTCTTAATTTTTTAGATGAACAAAGAGACAAAGGGTTGGACGTCAACAAATCCCTAAAATAAAAAAATTATGGCTTACTCACCGTATTTTATAATCTTTTCTAAATTCTTTAGTTTTTTGTACCCTGTAACCACAAGGACAGTGTTATTCCCGTTTATGAAAGTAACTGTTGATTCCAGTGGAGACATTAATGTCGTGTCCGTGATTGAAAGGAAAATTTGGTCTTCTCTAAGGTCAAAAATATTCTTATTTAAACATAATAATTCTTTTCAATATAATAATAATTTTCAAGTAAGACAATTCTTATATCCTTTTACATATTACACATGAATCTTTTTAAGGGAATTTATAAAACTTACTACTTACCTATTAAAAATTAATAGACCTTTAATAAAAATTAAGAGACACAAAATTAATAGACCTTTTTACAGGAAAATCAAAAATTCAAGAACTACCAAGGTCTATTGACTCTACAACAATAGAGAAAAGTCGTACTACTGGAGAAGTGAATTCCGTAGACACACACATACATACACACACACAAACAAGAAAACCCCAAACCAAGTGATTATTGATGAAACCTATAACAGTAGAATCTCAATTTTTCGAAAATCATTACTGGAAATATAATAAAACCTCCTTTCTCTAAACTTCAGTTTGAACGACTTGATAATAAGAAGGGTACACTGGAGAGGTTGAAACAAAGGAGTGATCATCTTACCCTTATTACGAACGACGCATCTGGATAATACCCATAATTTACTCTATTAAGTGACTCTTGTTACGGAACGTGTAACTTTCAAGAGTCATTTGTTAGTGTGATAAAAATCTTCTAATCCTTTTCTTAAAATATCCATAACACCATCAAAAAAGTTCTAGACAAGAAAGTATAAAAACAAAAAGACATCTGTCAGATGACAAGTTTCAGATGACAAGTTTTTGACTTTACTTTTATTATAGATGTATCTGTTACGTATATAATAGGAGACAACAAAAATGGAGAATAACATTTGTTTTCAAGAGATCCGAAACTTATCCTTACCTAGAAGTGACTTCACGTAGACATACTATTGAGATTTTATATTTTTACTTGACGAAAAAATTATAACTTATTCATATTTTCAGTTCAATACAACGGATTTTTCCTTATGAATATGTAGAAAAGGGTAGAACAAATTGTGTTTTTATCGATTGACGAAGATCCCCTGAAGGGACCAATCAAAACACCAATTCTGAGGTACAAAGATTAATGTCCCTGACCTCCAAGCTATGGACCAGTCTCTAGATTCTAGGATGTACGGTGTACCGTGTCGGTTTTATATATATATAAATCTCCTAATGATTCGTACTCTGTACCTCATCGGTTACCGTAGGGTGAGGTCATGAGAACGGACCTCTTAGGGTACCTACCTCTTCGGACCATCCGACGTCAGGCACCCCAGTGACTCTCAGCCTGTGTTGACTCGCTGAAGTGAAAGTGAAAAACGAAAGGACGTAACCTCTTCCTTTACCGTTGGGTGAGGTCACAAGAACGGACCTCTTAGGGTCCCTACCACCTCGGACCACCCGACGGTAGATACCCCAGCGTGTCTCAGTCTGTGTTAACTTCGTTGAATCGTCGTCGTCGTCGATGATACAGGAAGAAAGAAAATGTCCGTATACATATATAAATGTATTCTTATAAATAAGTAAATGAATATTACTTACTTTGTCACTTTGGAATAGACTTCCTACAGAATCATTATATGGTATAGAATTATAAGTATAGGATAGGAATGACGTATCTTTATTAAACTACCAGGTAATAATTGTTTAAAAAATAACCTTTCACCCCTATAACTATCCAGATATGGTATTACAATGAAATTTTAATTTTACTGGACAATGACAAAGTCTTTCGTATTAAACCTCTCTAATATGTCAGTAAATATTTTCTTTATTTTTTTGAGTGGAGACGATAAGGACTTCCGGTTATCATCAAGTCAAACAAAGAAGTAGAAAACTTCTCGTATGTACAAAAATTCTGTCAGAAACATACTCAAAGAGGACCCTTAAAAGTCAAATCAAGTCAACGAGTCAGCAGAGGCTGAAAAACGTTGGGGTACCTGACGTCGTGTGGTCCGGAGGGACAGGTAGTGGTTGAGGGTCTCAAATGAGTTTGAGTACAGGTAACTCAGTCACTACGGTAGGTTACTAAAGTAGGACACAGTTGGGGAAGAGTCTTATATATATAAAAAAAGTATAAAGTTCTCTAAATTAAAACATCAAATGGAATTTTTGGAAAATAAATGATTAATATAGTAAAGTTCATTCAATAAGAGTCATCTTATAATTCCATACTTAAACGGGAACAAATAGGGGTTCAAAATTAAAAGTAAACCTATTTGAAGGATGAACTGTAAAGATGGAAATGAAGTAAAAGAAGAAACAAGAAGAACAGTAAAACCAATAGTTTATCTCTTTTATCATACATTTACATTTTGATTTGATAAATCTCTTTTTTCCGTTCAACCTGATAAAAATTGAATAAAACTTTTCTATCTATTAACAGAGTTTTAAGTATAATCCTTTTAAATAAACGTTTCGTTCCCATCATCCTCTGTATAGGCTTAACGGTATTTACAACGTTTCTTTTATAAGGAGACTTCTCATAAGACCTTTTACATCTTTTGTAAAAAGACGATTTATCGATACATAGTAGGTTAGAAACTTGTTTTAAACTGAAACTAATGATAAATTGTACGGGTCGAGAACAGATAGAATTATAATCTATCTATCTAGACATCTATCTGTCTGTACATTGATAAATGTAAATATAAAAATGTAAGAATTGTGAAAGAATTTTGTTCCTTCTATAGATCATTAGAAGTAAACTTACAGTAAAACATTTTATATAGTGGTTCAAAACGAAAAATTGGGACAGAATTCGAGGAAGACAATTCTCCTTATATGAGAATTGTGACACACGTTACTGTTGATCAAGAACCTCACATAACGAAATACAAAAATAATAAAAGAAAGTATAATGAAATACAAGTAATAAAATAAAAAACAAGAAAAGGGAAATAAAAATGACTACAAAACTTTAAGTAAAAAGTCAAGTAAAAATAAAGGAAAACACGACGGAATTAGACCTTTATTATACGAAAAAATAAGATTATGAGTTATAGACTGTACATAAAGGGGTGTCTATAAATGAGATAAGGGAGAGAATCTACTTCCGAAATCTTACAAAATTAAGGAGTAAGGTAAGGGATAGTGGTTTGCTCCGGAAATCCCACGAAAATGAAGGGAAAGGAAAGGAAAGGCAAGTCAAGTCAAGTCAAGTCAAGTCAACGAGTCAGGACATGCTGAGAAACGCTGGGGTACTTTGACGTCGTGCGGTCCGGAGGGACAGGTAGTGGTTGAGGGCCTCAAATGAGTTTGAGTACAGGTAACTCAGCCACTACGGTAGGTTGGTAGAGTAGGAGACAAAGGGGTAGACAAACGGTACTTCTTTACCCTGGTCTACGGTATTAGAATCAAAAGACTTACAACTGAAAATTCGGTTGAAAAAGTGAGAGGAGAAAGGGAAAGTAGTTTTCCGAGAAATCAAGAAGAAGGAAATGAAAGGAAATGAGGGAGGGAAGGTTGAGGTTGAGGTTGAGACAAAACGAAGGTTGACAAAACGACTTTATCAAGTCATGAAACTTAAGGTCTAAATAATAAAAAAAGGGAACAGTATACAGAGGAAACAAAATTCTTGGGAATGAAATATCAATGTAACGAAATATCAATTTGGGAAATGAAATCAATTAATGGTCATTTAGTAATAGGTAAATCAAAATTGTACATATATATCATCCCGACAAGGTGGATTGGAACTTTAAAGAAAAAACTAAGTATACAACAAACCAAGTTCATGGAAAAACTTATAAAAGTAATCTACGAAATTTCCTCACCATAATAGAGAGTACCAACATATAGGTATTAAGAAACACGATTAGACGAACTACATACTATTGAACAAACCCGTATCTCAACAAACAACTGTCAGATAAAAAGACAAGAGTCATAGGAGATCAAAGTTCGTAACGTCTATTCTTTTGGTGTCAGACTAAGAAAAAGAAACGATTCATTGAACAAGAAAGTAAGAACTTTAAACATTATATAAGAAAATAAGTAATATTACATCTTTGAAATGGTTTTATACACATTGACATAACAAATGAAACTAATTAGATGGATCTTAAATCCCCCGAGAAAGTAAGTGTTTGAGTCAAAGAGTTTGATCCCTTGAAATGAATGTAATAAAGAAGTAAGAATTGGAGGTAGACATAAAAAAAGACCAAAATAAAAAGAAGACGAATAATATAAGGAATACACTATAAAGAGAACCTCAATAAAAAGTTCAGACAAAAAGGATTGACAAAGAGAGAGACATACAAACGAGATATAGAACTCTATAAAGAAGGTAAATTAGAATGTTATTATTAAGATCCGAGTTGTCCATGTATGAGGTAAAGTCAAGAAGATAAAGATTTTTCTTAAATAGTACATATTAGTAAAAATTCAATAATATTTTATAACTGACATAAGGGGTACAACATGTCATATAAGAATATCGAATTAAATATGTAGTATCATACATGGAAAATGACGCAATGGGAATGTACGAGGAAGGGAGAAAGGAGAGGGGTGGTTATTGGTAATCAAACAAGAGAATAAAAATTTACATTTTCAGTCCAAAGATTTAAGGTCCCATACAAAATTTCGGCTTATAGAAATACATAACACACACAATCAACGAATCAATATCGGCTGAGAAACACTGGGGTACCTGACATCGAGCGGTCCGAGCAGACAGGTACTCTTAAACCCCATCCAACGGTAAGGGAACAGGTCCCCTAGAAGGACTGGGTCCCTAGAAATAGATAATGAAACAATTATAAAAAAAGAAAGAGGAGATCGTTAAGGTCAGATGATACTGGATTATTGAATCACGAAACGACTAGAGCCCCGGACAAACGAAAAAGAAAGAGACGAATAACCTCGGGGAACACATATAATAATAGAGGAAAACGAATTATTACCGAGACACGTTGGAAACTCACTCACCACTCTCCGGATTGTAACAGACGAGACACTAGAAATTTATATGTCTGACCGTTCGAATAAGTGGTAAAGAACTCCGTTGTCTTCCTAATAAACCCAATTTCAGGAGGAGTCCTTATCTCTCATTGAACCTGGTAGAAATACAAACGAATCTTCCAGAAGGTGTTTATAGTCGGTCTTGAGGATCCTGATGTGTGTAACCAGATATTAATGAAAGTCGTTTCCGGTTCTAAAGAGTTTGAGACCCTCAAAACCACTCTGGGAGACCGGACAGTCGGTGTCGAAGAGGTCGGAGACAGTCAGAGTCTTCCTTTGTTTTAACCCATGAACTAGGAAGAAAGACCTTAGAGTCGTGTAGTATTCCAGAACGTGTAAAAGACTCGATAGAGTAGTGGTTGGACCACGAGTAGTCTCCCTCCTATAGAACTTAACCTTCTATTTTCCGTGTTTCCTGTGGAAGAGTCCACCGGTGAAAGAGTCGTTCAATTCACCTTTATTAAATACATTGAAATTTAAAGTAGAAAAGATCTTTTGACATCTTACTATCAGAATCTACAGGAGACCAACACTATAAAACCGAATGTTCATTTCTTGGACTCTGTTCTTTGATATAAGACTTAAAATCATACAAGTCTAGTTTAAACATTGAACTTTCGACCTATCTTTCTTACCATGTTCTGTTTAATATTGATCTTTTTCCTCTTTATCTTTCAAACCGACTTTCTTCTTTTTTAATCACTTTAAACTATGACTGTTTTGAATGTTTACTTGTTCAATTTATTTTACATTATTCTGTCAACAGAGAAAGACCCATGTAAAAAATACTGTTAGTGGTCCTTGAACTACAGAGGAAGGTCTTTTAGAAACCAGGACATTGAGTCAAAGAGGAAATGACTTTTCTTCTGTTATTCCGTAAGTAACTTAGTCATCTAAATGAACAGATTTTACACTGTAAAATAGACCAACAAACATTTCCGTCATTGATTTAGTCTGTTCGATAGAAATTCTACTTTAGAATTAAATCAATCAATTGTAATTAACGAGTCAACATAGGATGAGAAACGTTGGGTACCTGACATAGGGTGGTCCGAGAAGACAGGTACCTTAAGAGGTCCGTTCTTAATGACCTCACTGCTCGGTAAGGGAAGAGGACCCTTAGAAGCCCAGAGGACGTAATGTCCATTTAAGAAATGATAGACTCTATGGTACCTTCGGGGAGACGAGAGGTATCTAGAAATGTAACGGGGATTGAACAACGAAAACACTACTAGAAGGGAAGAGGAACCCGTAGGAAGAAAAGGTAAAAAGGGACAATTTTAGATGGACAGGAAGTCCCAGTTAAGATTTTGAGGTAGTACATGTCATACTACCTACTTTGACACATAATTATAGTCTAACACTTAATATTTAACAGTCCTATAACTGATTTTTTGCATATAGAGTTCTTTGTTGTCATTGTTTTTATTACGATCATTTTACATCACCCCTTTTTTTTTCATCTCGGTCCTCACTAACGGATACACTCTCCATGGAATGATTTCGGAGGATGTGTTACAGTGTAATCAAGATTTTGAATATACATAAAAATGTGTAAAAAAAAGACATCCGTTAGGATATTCTATAAGAATGATAAGATTAAAATGTTTGCAATTTTGACTCCGTGAATTATCCATTTCTGTGAACAACTGTCAGTGTAAGTTTAGGTCCGTTAGATTGGTCTCTGAATTTAAACACAGTGTTATATCCTCTTTTATCTATAAGTAGTTCATTAAAATAAATTAAGTAATGTTTATTCAGAATCAGATTTTTAACGTACAGGTGTATTTGAAAATCTTACATGGTATATCGATTTACCGAACTGCATATGGTTACACCTAAAGGTGTCCTGACCTTTTCCAGTCAAAAGTAAGGTTAGAGTTTCTTTCCGTTACGGTTTCTTACGAGTTTGATGGCGTGTTAACGAGAGTAGAGTGTACGATCGTTTCATTACGAGTTTTAAGAGGTTCGGTCCAAAGTTGTCATGTACTCGACACTTGAAGGTATACAAGTTCGACCTAAATCTTTTCCGTCTTCTTGGTCTCTAGTTTAACGGTTGTAGTAACCTAGTATCTTTTTCGTTCTCTTAAAATCTTTTTGTAAATGAAGATGAAATAACTAATGTGGTTTCGGAAACTGACACATCTAGTGTCGGCACCTTTTAAGAATTGTTCTACCCTTATGGTCTGATGGAATGGACGGGGGACTCTTTGGACATACGTCCTGTTCTTCGTTGTCAATCTTGGCCGGTACTTTGTTGTCAGACCAAGGTTTAGTCCTTTCCTTATGTAGTTCCGACATATGACAGTGGGACGAATAAATTGAATATACGTCTCATGTAGTACACTTTACGACCCGACCTACTTCGTGTTCGACCTTAGTTCTAATGTCCCTCTTTATAGTTATTGGAGTCTATGTTCCCACTGTGGTGGGAATACCGTCTTTCGCTTCTTCTTGACTTCTCGGAGAACTACTTTCCCTTTCTTCTCACACTTTTTGGACCGAATTTTGAGTTGCAAGTGTTATTACTTCTAGTACCGTAGGTAAGGGTAGTGAAGTACCGATTATCTACCCCTTTGTTACCATTGCCACTGTCTGAAAAAAACCCGAGGTTTTAGTGACGTCTACCACTAACGTCGGTACTTTAATTTTCTGCGAACGAGGAACCTTCCTTTCAATACTGGTTGGATCTGTCGTATAACTTTTCGTCTCTGTAATGAAACGGCTGTTTCCAGGTAGATCAGTTTCGATATCAGTACATACTTACACTCTCAACCTGATATTTCTTCCGGTTTACGGTTTCTTAACTACGAGAACTTGACACCACAACCTCTTCTAAGAACTCTCAGGGAACCTGACGTTCCTCTAGGTTGGTCAGGTAGGATTTCCTCTAGTCAGGACCCACAAGTAACCTTCATGACTACGACTTCGACTTTGAGGTCATGAAACCGGTGGACTACTCTTCTTGACTGAGGAACCTTTTCTGGGATTACGACCCTTTCTAACTTCCGTCCTCCTCTTCCCCTACTGTCTCTTACTCCACCAACCTACCGTAGTGGTACCTGTAGTCAAACGTGTGCGAGGTCCTCAACCACTACCTGTCCCTTCGGACAACCTGACGTCAGGTACCCCAGAGTTTCTCAGTCTGTGTTGACTCACTGGTTGGCTTGCCTATGGTTATATCTTCTTACAACAGATTCCTTTATATTACCCTTTTAACCATAAAGTTCTCTAATAAGTCATCGTATTATACTTCACCCTCCAATCTTTAGACAGTGTCATTGGATTAGTTTTTATAATACTGAAAAGTGATTAACTCGTTATCCTTTCGTTTCCCCTTAAACTTACAAACTTTATATCTTCCACTTGTATACATGGACTGTAAACTTACCTATACCTCACGTTTTCTCTCCTATGTATTAAGTTTAGGGGGTTAAAAGACAGACATCTTGGGATGTTCTATTTGTAAACAACTTCTTGACCATTTTGTAGTCCAAAATTTTAAGGTTTTAGTCAAATGGAACTTTCTTACTAACTCTACGATAAAGGATAAATGTCTTACTCTATCAACTAATCCTTATTATCGAGTTTTAGAAAAGAACCAGATATAAATAGATTTAGTCTCAATAGATTTTGAACTTAAAATCTTACGACACAACAGGTTTTACGAAAAAAACATTACGTACATTTTCATTCTTCCTCATATTTTGTATAGATTGTATAACACTTTCAGACACCTTTACAGAATTGATCAAACTTGAAATAAAACGGATTCGTTAAATTTAACTTTTTAGTGAATTTTAAAAGTGGTTTTAATAAATATTTTTATTAAGAACATTATAGTTTAATCCACTTACATAAATACTTTATTAAAACGTTTCGGACGAGTTTTATCAAAGTTGCACATGTCGTTTTGTCTCCTTCCTTTATCGTGAAATGACAACTACGGACAACTCATAAAAGTTTCATTCTCTAGAAGTCTAGGATTGTAAACCTCTAGGAGGATGTTTATCATGTAGAATTAAGAGTCAGTTCGGGTGTCAACTGTTTGGAATGGGTCTGTAGAGAAAACCACAAAGTAGGAATTACACTCACTTACAGGTTATCACGCAAGGTTTTCAACAGGACATTAAATTCTTTTCGGAGATTGTACTTTTTGTATTCAGATTTGTCTCCTTTGACTGGTTTCCATTGGTTCATTAATTTTATGTTTTCATTTTTCCTTTCTTTGTATGTATTCTATCCCATTTTGTTTGACTGGTGTTTCGCAATTCTCTTTTATACTTCACTTCATTTTCAGCGAGTCAGTATAGACTGAGAAACACTGGGGTACCTGATATGTCAGGTACCTTGAGAGGTCCGTTCTTATGACCTCACCCATCAGAACGGGAAGAGGTCCCCTAGAAGGGTTGGGTCCCTGACTTGGTTCCAGCAGGACGTAACGTCCACCTAAGAAATGGTCGACTCGATGTGCCCTTTGTTCTCTTTGATACCTCGGGTAATTTTTTTTATACCTCAGGTAATTTATTCTTTTATCTTTTAGGTAATTCGTTCCACGACAAATTTAAAAAATTAATCTTTTCCGTCTCGGAAATTTGAATTTTATGACATTGTATTTATTTTAAATTAATATTTTAATTTATCCGGTTCTTTTTCGAACGTCTCGAGGATCTTTTCTCTTGTTCTTCGTCTCTCTATTTTTTGGTTACCGTCTTTTTTGTACTAATAGTGTAGAATTGGGTCCTCCGGATACTATAATATTTATCCTAAAGGTATTTTATTGTCTTTTTAATCCTTTTCTTTAATAGTTACTTTATTATAATGAGTCAAAGAGGTTTGATTTACTATGTACAGAAGTGTGACTTTTTCGAGTGACTTATAGGTCGTGTGAATTACTTTTTACGAGTGTGGTGTGTCTTAGTAGAGTTCTAAAGTCGTATGGTTCCCATCTCTTTTGTTACCATTCTCGAAGGGTTCCCGTCTCTTACCCTTATCAAGTGTAGGTTTCCTCATATTTACCGTAATCTGAAGACTGTTCATGTGACATTTTGTTAAAGAAGTTTGAAAATTCCTATTGGCAAAGTAATAAATCTTAAAATAGGGGTCTGTTTGGTTCACACTACCATCTTATCTTACTCATGAGGGAGGTTGTGGGATTTTTTGTGGGAGGTACCTGACTAAAGATCCTTTAATGATGTCTTACACTAATACGATCTACCAATTCATTTAATACTTCCTTCTTCTGTGTCTGTTGACTTTTATTTCTTAGGGTCAGTCCTTTCCCTATTTCTTTCACAGTCGTACCCACGATAAGTCGTTTTGACTTCCTTCCTTGAGGGGGTCCTCTGTTTCCTTTCACTATATAAACTCGTATGTCTTTTTCATAAGCATATGTACACCGTCCCTACAACCTCCTCATGTATTATTAATATAATTCATGGATCTTTGGATCCAACCACTTCTTCTCTCCTTTAATAATTGAGGTGATCTTTTTTTATCCGTACCTGGATCAAGTCAAAAACCGGATATTCACAAATATTCAGTACTATGTATGTATAACCGATCAGTTAATTGGGTTTTAATATTAAAACCGTAGTCACTACACATCTTTACGCGCTATTCACATATCTTCTCAACGACAGTATATATACTACCGCTCAGTTGGTTATGACAAATTTTAACTATTTACTCATTTATAGTATTCTTATTCTTATAGTAAATCTTCAAGTATCTAATTAGGGTTTCCTTTTTCGGTCTTCTTAACTCTTGTCAACGGAAACCCCTGTATCTCATCTTTCCATACACCGTCTTCTCATGATAAAAAGTGATATTCAGGAAATTATAATAAAATGAAGTATTCGATGTACGGACACAATGGAACTATTTTCAATTTAGTTAAATTTTTTATGTTATAGGAGGAAAAACACTTTCATTCAATTAACACGTAACAAAACCGTGAAACAGATTGTATTATGTGTAAATTTCCGTTGTTTTTTTCAGAAATTAACTTATGGACAAAATAGAGTCAAAAGATTAAAGAACTGTAAGTCAACAAGTATTATAAGGAATATGGGGTAAAATAAAGATAAGGACTAAATTCAATTGTCATGTAATCAACTTAGTATAAATAAAACCACGTAAGACATATGTAATAAAAAAGAGATTTTATAAAAGACTAAAAGTAACGCTATAGAATAAACTGAATAACTGACAAATTCTTACGTAGTAAATTAAAGGTGTATAAACACTTAAAGGTACACGTAAATTCTTACTATCTAATCACAACAACCCACCTTACAAGACATCTAGAGACAATCCAGGTCGACTAAAAATCATAGGAAATTGAGAAAATAAAACAATGAATAAAAGAGGGATCAGTGACGTACAACTTCTACGTTATCGTTTCAGAGGTTGATAATAAAAAGTCAAACAGATAAGAAAGGGAAGTCAAAACATTCAAAAACGAAGTTCATAAAACCCTAAAAAAAACCGATACAGGTATGTATAAATGTTATCTATTCAGAAAGACTATCTAACTGAGTACTAATATTTTACAGGAAAGTATTTCTTAAAACAGAATTCCAGAGAACAGACCATAATCACATAGGTAAGATCGAGAGAAGTCAATGACAAACGTCCCGTATAAAAAAAGTTGGATAAAAACAGAAACTTATCTGTCATAAAGAGAACATTTGTAATATATTATCCTAGTACATATAATTAGGTAAGACGGTTAAAGACTGAAAACTACCCCACAAATCGGGTAAATATATATTACATTAATAACTATTCCATTCTTAATGTAGATGGTAAAACGATGGACGAAAGATACAGGAAATACAGAGGTGGAGAAACAATAAAAGTGACAAACACAAACCATCAACAAACCAAAAAAGAAAAATCACATGGTAAAGTTAAAAGAATGACGAAGAAAATGATATAAAAACTCCACGAAAGAATTACCAACGGGACCACTAACATTAATCGTAGGATTGGATTTTGTTAGATCAGATCTAATTATGGTTAAATTCCGTTACCGTGGGGTGAAGTCGTGAGAACGGACCTTTTAGGGTACCTACCTCCTCGGACCATCCGACGTCAGGTACCCCAGCGATTCTCAGTCTGTTCTGACTCGCTGAAGGGAAAGTGAAAAGTGAAAGTACGTGACCTCTTCCTTTACCATTGGGTGAGGTCACAAGAACGGACCTCTTAGGGTCCCTGTCCCCTCGGACTACCCGACGGCAGATACCCCAGTGTGTCTCAGCCTGTGCTGATTTCGCTGAATCGTCGTCGTCGTTAAAGTAACGTTTTTAAAACGAAGTGACACCAAAGTAAGGGAAGAAATTAAAAATGATGATAACAGTATATTTAATGTAAAAATATATAAAAGTCGGGTATGTTTTTGGAAATTTTAAAACGTTGACGGAAAATTTAGTATATCTTTTTTTTTTAATGTTACTTTTTATATGATAGAAAATATGAATGGATACATCAATGGAAATGACCACGAGAAACATTACATCTAATGTCAATAACAGATTATAATCAGGGTTCCTAAGATAAGAAAATAAAGGACCCGTCTTGACGATCGTTACATAAGGGAGTCAAAAACAAAAAGACCTTTATAGAATTAAAGAGGAAATCTCTTATCAAAACGACTTACAGTCTAAGAAAAAACTATCTGAAAAGAAAGTCGTGAAACCTATACAGTAGGGTTACGGTAAACCGGAGGTACCGAAGACTACTCTTTAGTCGGAAATTAGGATTACTCCTAAGGGACATGTGTTACTCAGATAAGGGACAACGACAAAAGTTCTAATAGAGAACAGAAACAAATATTAAACAAAAACTGTAAAACTGATATTACACAAACTCACGTCTAGGGAAACTAAAATAACATGAAACCAACTCGTAGAACCTACAATTCTAATTACAACGAGAAAGTCATAGAAACCCTGCAAAAGTCAGTAATAAAGAAACTATAAGAAAGAAAAGGAAAGAGAGAGGAGAGGATCCTAAGGGTAAAACGTAAGTCACCCTACGACCTACTACAGGGTGACCACAGCTACCGAGACAATTAAAAAATTTTAAGAAAACGAAGAACTTACTATCTTAGTGTTAACTGGACAGAAATCAAGTAACTGAAATTCAATTGACTATGGAAGAAGACGGTCAAGTATATACGACAAGTTTGATCACTCCAAAATGTGAAGTCATATGAAAAGTTATGGGCTTAAAAAAAAAATTAAAGAGAAATAACATAAGTTATCAACCACTTTACAATAAGTATATGAAAGTAAATTAATAAAAAAATCAAGAAACTTGGATAAACAATATCCACTAAATTTTAAATTTTTTTTCCCAAACAACAGTATCGACAGAGAAACAACAAAACGTTGAACAAAATATTCACTAAAAAGACACTTCAAACACAATAAACAATAAACACTGGTGATTTCAGAGACAAGACAATGAAATCATCGGTAGATTACTGACTATCCCAAAACTTGACTATTTAGAGAATCGGAAAACGACTCCTCCGAGACATATATACAACCTTATACAAGAGTCACGAGGTACCCGTCAAATGTTGAGTCGGAATCTGAATCGGAAGTGAAAGACGAGTGTGTCTCGGAGTTTCAGTCGGTCGCCACTTTCGTATTTTGGAGAGTTCAGACAGTACTGGTACGAGGTTCGGGACGTGGACAAGTACTGGGAGATCCCATAGTTTTTATATAACCTGGAAAAACATCAGAAGGTACTTGTAGGTAAGAGGTCAAAAGGCAAATTAAAAAAACTAGTCGGAGAACAATTGGGGTCGATAGTTTCGATGGCGGTTAATCGAAATAACAATTTGTGAACGACGGATGACAGGAGTTGTTCACGGAAGTCTTATCCTGACAAAAGTGTCTCTATCCCGACTCAGTATACTTTACTTCACGGGACTTTTACCTCGGTAAATTACTGGACGTTCTAATCAGTTTATCACTGTCAGGAGACCTCTACCTGCAAAACCCCTTGAGATTTAGACATGATTAGGGCATTTACCGACTATCCGACGTTCAAATATATCGATGGTCTCAATCACCGAGAAACAAAAGTTCCGACGAGGTCGACCTGAAGTCTCTCCTTCCCTTAATACCTTTTAATTTTACAGTATTCTAAACGAGAAGAATGGTTCTAAGTCGATCAATAAAACTTATTTGTCAGACCTAACAGTAATTCGGAAGTCGATCAAAGGTCTCAAAACTTTTGCCACTAAAACTGTAACAAAAGGTCATAATGGTGCGAAAATACGTCTTCGATAAAAACCTCCAGAAGTAAGGTGGTAAGGTTTATAACACGACACAGAAAATTTCTATTAAGTTTACCATCGTTACTTTGTTTCCTCATAACATTTATTCTAAAGACGGGATGTGTGGAAGAAGGGATCAGGGTTGGTCTTATAATCGATCACGATCGTTAATGATACAAGAAGTATTTATATACGAATCTTTTGGTACATATATAATCTCTATTCTAGATAAAGGAAATATGTACACCTTTATACGACATATAAGATATGGTAAAAGAAACGTGAATCATTAAATGGAATCTATAACCAGATATAACTAGGTATAACTACTTCGATAGACAGACAAGAACGTCGACAATATCAAGAAACCATAAGAAACTACCTATCAGGTAATAAATGTGTAAAAGATCATAGTCTACAAACAACAGATGATAATACAATAAAGTTTGTTCCTACTTTAATTGTAATAACGTAAATGTGTAACTGGTACACCTGTCCCTCCGGACCGTACGACGTCAAGTACCCCAGCGTTTCTCAGCCTGTGCTGATTCGCTGACTTGACTTGACTTGACTATAATGACGTCCTATTTATAATATGTCTCAGTTCATTTAGTCTTTTTGTTTATGACATATAATTGTGTATATATACTTTAAATCTTTCTGCCATTGTTGCTAGGATGTACGTCCCGTCGTTTCCTTTGTCTACATTTTCCGAAAAACCTGAGTCACCCTCTTCCACTCCACCCTACTTAACTCTCTTATCGTGACTTTGTATATACATTTTATCTACCGGTCACGTTCAAACTACGTACTTCGTCCCATGGTTTTCAGTCCACGAGACCCTGTTGGGTCTCCCTATCCCACCCCTCCCTCCACCCTCCCCCCAAGTCTTACCCCCTATATGTACATATGGACACCGGTTAAGTACACCTACATACCGTTTTTTGTAGTGTTATAACATTTCATTAATAGGAGGTTAATTTTATTTATTAAAAATTTGTTATTTTTGTAAAATGGATACATCACATTCTACATAAATAAAAATTTAAAACTACCTACAACGATTTAACGATGAGGTCACTACAAAGTAGTCAGACATAAAGACGGGCGTCATTTTTTCTTACGAAAAAGAGAAGTGACAATGGCGTAACATAATGTTTTATATAAAACGGTTTAAGTTTCTACCTTTTTATGGAAATAACAAAATTAAAAGAAGAGAATATTATAGAAAGATGTATAAACATTTAGAAGGAAGTGTGGTGTGTGGTGACATTCTCACGGACAAAAGTATTGGAAGTGAGTACGAAAATCCTTCTAAAACTAAAACGTTATCTAGAAACACTCAATCCCACTAATCTAAAAGTCAGACAAAATAAATAATGTTTATAGGGATAGAGATCAACTAATACACAGTAAACCGTATTAATGTCATAAAAAAAGGAATTAAAAAATTTTTGTCAGTTTAAAAGGTCAGAAGAAGGATACCAAAATACAGAAAAATCTTTCCAGAAACGAAGAGAGTCAAATACTTTTGTGTTCGTATTAAAGAAGGTTCTTGAAAGACAAGGTACATAAACAAATAAACCGACCAAGTAACAAATACTCACGATTGTTCAACAGAGACGTGGTAAGGGGAAGACTAAATTTTACGGTGAGAACAACCCGTAAGTTAATAAAATACATATTTCTTATAAAGACCTGAGAAATAGGAAACTAAGTAAGTAACTACAGAAACGGTTAAACAGGGAAGAGATCACGGTCTTAAAATTACAGATAAAAAGGTATTCTGGAAATCTTAGTCGAACAGATCAAGATAAAGGAAGAACCTCCTTTTTTGATGACAGCAATGAAAACAACTCTAATGTAATTTTTTTGTCACTAGAGTTTAGAACCGTCCAAAGTCAGTCCTAGTATTCCTTTTGAACAACTTTGTATCAAACAACCCGAGGTCGAAATTTCTCAAAGACTAAGTGATTCAGACCCAACTCCGAACCCTTAAACGTAAAAATTATTTAAAGTTCCCACTGTAACTACGACGACCAGACTTCGTGACATGAAACTCTTTGTGACATCATTTATATAAATACGTAAGTAAAAACCTATGAATAATGTGTAGGTCACAATTATAGTAAGATTGTTGTTCTATCCAACAAAGTAAAAAGAGGACAAAAGGGTCATCTCAAAGTATCAAAAGAAAAATAACTAGGATGAATTCAATATTCAAATACGTAGAAAAAACAACGAAAACATTATTACCCATCAAATATCAAATTGGATTATAGTCTCAGTAAGGAGGAAATAAACCGTTAAACACTTAATAACGAATAAATACCAATTGTTAAGGAGGAACAAGTTGAAGAACGTCACTTTCACCCCTATCAAAATTCAATGGTAGACCCTTTAACTTCCCTTGGTTTTCTCTCCGTCCACTCGATACTATTCATTTACTATGGTTTCGAAAGGGGTGAGCACCGGATTTTATAGAACGGGAGTACACAAAGAAGACGACCTTTTTAATCAACCCTATTGATGGATAAGATTTTATGTCATTTTGGAGACTTTTCATATCAGGAACGTACTGTTAATACTACTTAATGATTACAAAAAGTTAGTTTATCGAACTCAAAACTAACATATAAAACTTCAGTTTCCCGTAAGGGCCTTCAGAAACACTTAAGGTTCCCGTTTCCTACTTCCTTACAGTTGATTGTTTTTTGATGAAAATGACTTCCATTTTCTTGGAAGGTCCTCACATCGTTATACGACGATTTATAATAACGGATCTGATTCCTATAGACTTCTAATAAAAAATCTAGACGTTCTATCTAAATAATTTAAGTCAGATTTATAAGGACCGTCTATCACATTAGGTTAAATCATAAAGGATCAGTGGGATCGTGGAGAAAGGAAGAAAAAGATAGTCATTTTCTTTACTTTACCTTTTCTGTATAGAGGTGGAGTAAGAAGTTAATCATCCTAGTATAGTATGATATCAACTTCTAAAAGAAAGAATGATACCATCCGTCTTATTATCGAGGGGTTTCTATAGGTACAACATTAGAAGTCTTCGACCCTTGCACAATTGGAATTTACCGTTTCCTCTTAAGTCCAACGTCCACTTCAATTTCAACGATTAGTCGATTGGGAATTTTATCCCTCTCATAGGACTTAATATGTCCACTAGGTCATATTAGTGTTCTCAGAAATTTGTACTTTCCCTTTCCGTCCGTTCTTCCACTATTGCTAAAGTACACTTTTCCTTCCTGAGTCGGACGGGAACACGTGAAACTTTTACCTCCTCCCCTTGGAGTTCGGTTCCTCACCAGACTCCGGAGATCTTCCCCCTTAGTAGTCCCTTTGACTAAGAACGACTTACGAAGGTTTTCCTTACGTCGAGATGGTCGTCGAACTAAAATCGGGGCACTCTGGGTACGTTCTAACAATTGGATGTCTTATATTCCGTTATTTAACACAACAAAATTCCGTCTTCAAACCCAATTAAATAAAACCGTCGTTTATCCTTTAATTACGTCAATGATTTGTTAATCCTGTCTCGGGAGTGTTTATAACTTTAAACGAACTACCAAATTCTCCACCCATTGTAATACGAATTATACGATGTGCGAAGGTAAAAAAGGAGTTTAACAATCTTAAACAGGTTTTAAGATTTTCCAATTGAAAAAAAAAGGTTAATTGTATAAGAAACCTTCAAATTATTGAGTCTCAAATAAATCCAGTTATGTAAAAGATAGACATTAATGAATGGACCTTTAAACCTGATAGACGTTTTACTGTCCCCTGGTAGAACGTTTTGATCGGACTTTTTGTCGACTCAGTTTTAATTCTGACTCGAAACTACAACCTCCGAGTCTGTGGATCTTGGAAATGATCCTGACGATTCACTGTAACCCACTCAACAAATTGGAGAGGTACCGAGAAAGAATCTTATCTTAGACGTAATGTTTCAACACAACACCTAATGGATTTTACTGCAATACATATCGTCAATCGGACCAAGACCGGGTATCCGTCTTTTAATATTCTACTTCTATCTATGAGTTAAATTTTTTTTTAGTAACATCACGGAAAGTAGTATTTTCGTTTTTAAGATCTGTTGAGTCCTCAAGGGTTTCCGTATTTGTGTCCTTAACTATAAACATTAACGTAAGAACTCAATAGTTCACATGCTAAATTTCACAAATAAAAAATTCTATAAATTTTATACACTCACAATCATGAATTTCACCGTTCGAAAAACATGGACCTTTTAATAAAATACACCTTAAATATAATTCTCACAGTTAACTTATTTTATAAAAATTCACAAAAAAGTGATATTAGGTTTGGAATCGAGAAAGTGAACAATAAGTAGACATGTCGATATTCGGTAAAATGAATGGGAAAGACTCGGATTCAAAGAAGATATTTTAAATTCATTATCTCATCAATGGACCGTTACACCAAACCTCCTAAGTTCTATACGACATAAAATCATACTTCGTAGATCGTACATTCACTCACGAGTCATTCACCACCAATAAGAACACTACAAAACACGAGGAGATTCTGACGTAACGGATTTCAGTTGTGACTGGCTCAACGCTTTAGGATACCTAGGATGAGAAGGTAATAAAATCAAAGATGACATAAACCACGATAACTTGAAGAATTTAAGAAAGAAAAGAGGAAGAGATCTCAAGAAGAATGAGGACACCCATAAGAAGTTTAAACAAACGAACGAAAAGAAGGGAACGGGGGAGGAATTTATAACCACAAAGGGTTAAAGAAAGTGAAGTCAGTGAGTCAGTACAGGCTGACAAACACTGGGGTACCTGACGTCGTGCGGTCCGGAGGGACAAGTAGTGGTTGAGGGATTCAAATGAGTTTGAGTACGGGTCAAAGAAATCCAGAAATATTAAAGGAAAAAGGAGAATGCGTAACAGAGACCCATACTTTACGAAGTGTTGTGGTCGTCTTTGGTAAAGGGGTTCTTGGTCAACCTTATAGGGTCTCTGGAGAGGATTGTCTCATATAGATTCTTAATTAAATATTAGTAGAAGACGTATGAAAAAGGAAGAAGAGAGACGGGTTTACCTGTAACGAGTAAGAAAGTCAATTAATTTATAAGTAACTCATAGATGATACAAGATTCGGTACTTCTATGTCATCACCTCATTTGTTTAATGTTTAGGAATGGGTAGTCCCTAGGACAAAGATCACTCTCTGTTTTCATAATTTTAGACAACACATAGACTATGACTATTTAAGACACCTCTTTTCATTTCGTCCTTTCTCTTTACTCCTTTCGGTCCTTCTGTTCCCCCGTTGTCTCCTACTCCGACAACTTATCGTAGTGGTTGAGTCATCTATACTCAAACTCGTGTGAGGTCCTCTGTCACTTCTTCTCGCTTCGGACCGTACGACATCAGGTACCCACCGTTTCTCAACCTACACTGAACCGTTGACTTGTCGTTGTTGTTCTATTCCTATTCAACGTTAAGATTCATCCTAAAACCCCCTTCGGTCAGTGACTTTTCCACGGTAAGCTCGTTTCTAGACTCCTCCACTCTCTCGGTCGCTACACCTATAGACCTCCTTCCAATAAAGTCTTACCCCTTTATCGTCGACGTGTGACACTCCGTTCCCACACAGACCGTAAAACTCCTTTGTTACTCCATTGGTATCACGGACCGGACAACAACTCCCTCTCTCGTCGTCTCTCTCCACTCTCAATATCCTTTGCACTAACACAACCAGGACAGATGTCTAAAAGAATTTTTAACCCTTGATAGGAAGTCATGAATGAGATAGTAAGAGTAAAGTAAAGGAGGAGAATAGAGATCATTGAGTCGTTTAAAATACCCAATGTCGTGGACATAATGAGAGGACAGACAGGAGCAGTAAGAGTGACGAAAACGGGATCAAGTCCGGAAATAACAACTAGCTGATCGACTATACGACGATCGGAGTGTGAAGTACAAGTCATAAGTACGTTCTCTAGCAAAACTTGTTGAAGACATAACATCCGGGACATGATCCATAACAGTTATATTACCAGTGGTTGGATCTGTACTGGTAACAGGAATTGTTTTAAGTGTCATTAACCTCTCTTTTAGTATGTCCGTCAATCATTTTACTGATATTATTCATGAAACTCTACCCCTCATGTTCGTGAGAATCATGAATCACTACCAACCCGTTAAGACTAAATACACCTAGTCGTGTTCGAAAGATCCTCTTTAATAGAAAGAAAACTTGCGATTTCCTATTGACCCTCAATCTGGGAGTTCCTCTTTTCACAAAGGTTCGTTTCTCTGACGAAAACACTTACGGGTCTATTATCTTGACTTCCATCCATCGTATTACACTGGTCGATCTCTTGTCTTTTCTCATCGAGTCTGAGGTCGACCTCTCCATCTTCCTTCGGTCCAGTACAGACCATAGAATTCCAGGAAAACTTCACAAGTCAATGAGGTCAACGATGGTCTTACTAACAAAACACTGAACTTATATTAAATAGAAGGTCTTAATTTTGGGTGGTTACTGAAGGATAACAACAACAAGTCAGTGAGTCAGGACAGTCTGAGAATGGCGCACCTGACGTCGTGTGGTCCGAAGGGACAGGAAGTGGTAGAGGGTCTCGAACGAGTTTGAGTACAGGTAACTCAACCACTACGGTAGGTTGGTAGAGTAAGACAGTAGGGAAAGATGAGGACGGAAACTAGAAAGGGTCGTAGTTTCAGAAAAGGTCACTCAGTTAAGTAGCGTAGTCCACCGGTTTCATAACCTTGAAGTCGAAGTAGTAGTCAGAAAGGTTACTTATAAGTCCTGACTACAGGAAATCCTAACTGACCAACCTAGAGGAACGTGAGGTTCCCTGAGAGTTTTCAGAAGAGGTCGTGGTGTCAAGCTTTTGTAGTGAAGAAACTGTGAGACGGAAGGAATACCAGGTTGAGAGTGTAGACGTGTACCGATTACCTTTTCGGCATTGAAACTAATACACATGGAAACAGTAGTTTCATTGCAGAGACGAAAAATTATATGACAGATCCAAACAGAAGGATAACTGAAATCCAATTTAAGTTCAAGATATTATATCGTGTGTAAGGGAAGAAGAAGTAAAGAAAATATAACATTGTGACCAAATATTGTCTTCACGGTACACATGTAAAATAAAACTGAAAACATATGGGATGTCTCATGAGTGATGGTTTTCAAATTAAAGACAAGTAGCGATAGACCAACTAGGGGAAATGGGTAAAGTCTGTGGGGATCGTGGCGAATGAGGAACGGGAGACGATTGGAGACGACACAAAAGGCATAGATGTACAAACGAACCAAACCAAACAGGTAAATAAAATAAAAAAATCTAAGAGTATTACTTTAATTATGTTTATAAACAGAAAGAGGTAGACTGAATAAAGTGAATCGTATTAAGGGAGTTTCAGGTAAATACAACAGTGTTCACCTGTCCAAAGTAGGTTAAAAATACCGACTCATCATAGGGTATAGGAACATATACACACATATATATTTAATTTTTCTTCATATATAAAAAATTGTAACAGAAATAGGTAAGTAAACAACTACTCGGAATCCAACAAAGGTATAGAACCGACAACATTTATTACGACGTTTCTTGTATCCTTACGTATATAGAAAAGTTTAATCTCAAAAACATAATAAACCCATTTATAGGTCTTCACCCTATCGACCTAGTATACGCATCAAGTCAAGAATTGAAAAACACTTTAGGAGTATGACAAAAGATAACTCTGACGTGGTTAAATGTAAGGGTAGTTGTCACATAAGTTCAAGGAAAAAGTCGTGTGTTCCAAGTCATTAGACAGAAAACGGAGAAGTCACAGACAAGGAGTCCGGGGTGAGAATTTGCAAATATATGGTCATCACATCTTGAGGAACATTAACGGGAGGTCCTCTCTCTTTAAAATTTAGAGGTCCGGAAACCGTTTATGAACCCTATAAGAAACCGGGAACGGTCGAAAAATTTCAGTAAAAACGAAAGTTTTAATTAGAGTCTACAGTAGAAGAGACTCTTAGAAGGGGACTTTTGAGTTTCGATTAGTAAAGGAGAAGACACGACGGTGGGTAAAGACACACTAGAAAAGTAACGTTAATAGAGTTACATATTGTCAAACAAATATACAATTTGTAGAGGTGATCACACTTGAGACTTCCAGACACCCGAAAAACAAAAACAAAGATAGACACATAGGATTCATGTACCGTGAATCGGTATGAATTATTTGTAAATCACTTAAATTGATTACATTTCCTTTCGAGTCAATTAAAACTGGTTTTTTGTTACTCTTAATATATATCCTTTCTTAATTGGAAGTAAATATCAAGTAAATTTGGTTTTCTAAAAATATTGTAAGTCGTGTAAAATCGTCTCTTTAGTCTGTAAAGAGTCTCTTACAGGGTGGTTTCAGGTCAGACTATGTACTTAGATTGAACGTAGAAAAATTTCTGAGATTTCCGTAATGTATGAATTAAATCGTTACAGAAGTCAAAAACGAAAGTTTTGAACGTCTCTAAAGGGATAGTATGAACACATGAAATTGACAAAAATAATTGAAATCTTAAGGAAAGAAAGTCTATGTACTTCACTATCCGAGTGTTACTTCATGAATTTAGTAAAATATTTAATTATAAACTTAGTTAGATCCAAGTAAAAATAAAAGAATATTATTACGAAATATAAAAGGTAGAGACTAACGACAAGAAATTTTTAGATTACAAATTAGTATCTGTTACTCTACTAAAGTGGTTACATCCATATATTCATAGGGACTTTGTGTTTTGATCGGAAGGACCGTGAAGTCTCTGGAACTCATCAGAGTTCGAAGTGGAGTAGGTACGAGCATAAGGAAGGTATCTTCGGTAATTTTGTAGGTGACATTTTTGGATGATGTCTACGGAGTCTTAGAGTCTTAACAGAATGGTGATATCCGTCAAGATTTTTCTTCTTTGTATCTACTGTTCATTTATAAAAATTTTTAATTTTGAAATTATAACTAGTGACTGTTATTTCTTTCTACTTAAAAAGTTTGGAAAGAGTGACCGTCTCCAAAAATGAAAAATTATGATCATTATGTACACATACCTACACTCTCAACCTGACACTTCTTTCGACTCGCGGTTTCTTAACTACGAAAACTTGACACCACAACCTCTTCTGAGAACTCTCAGGGAATCTGACGTTCCTCTAGGTTGGTCAGGTAAGATTTCCTCTAGTCAGGACCCACAAGAAACCTTCCTGACTACGATTTCGACTTTGAGGTTATGAAACCGGTGGAGTACGCTTCTCAACTGAGTAACCTTTTCTGAGACTACGACCCTCCCTAACCCCCGTCCTCCTCTTCCCCTACTGTCTCCTACTCTACCGACCTACCGTAGTGGCTGAGATACCTGTACTCAAACTCACTTGAGGCCCTCAACCACTATCTGTCCCTCCGGACCACACGACGCTAAGTACCCCAGTGTTTCTCAGCCTGTGTTGACTCGTCGACTTGACTTGACTTATGTGAACTTTTAATCACATGACACTCTACCTAAGAGAGTCTATGATGACTACTTTCATATTTAACCGGACGAGAAAACTTTCGTCAAATTGCCATATATAACTTTTAACGAATTACAAGTATGAATACTTATGGATTTTTATAGGACTACCTTTACAAAATCTTCATCACCACCACCAATGTATTGTAATACTTACATAATATACTGTGACTTAACAAGTGACATTTTATAAATTAAAATATAATACACTTAAAATGGAGTTTAACAAAATTTTATAAGTAGGATTCCTTTATTACATCTTTACAATTACTTATTCCTATAAAATAAGTCGTAATAAATTATCGTTTTTTAATATTTGTTTTAGTAACGAATTATCTTTCCCTTGTTAATATATACTATATGGATATACGATCAGTTGATACGTCGGTAACGTTATTGTAAAATTTGTTAAAAATTACTTTACCCCTTTACGAGTTCCGTTATACAGTATACTTCTTTTATCTTATGTTTTAATATGAAAACCTGTCAAAAAATTTTGTTCGTATGTATCTTTTTGTACCCTTTAAAAACTCATAAGGAACTCAATACTGGTTGGATCTGTCGTATAATTTTTCGTTTCTGTAATGAAACGGTTGTTTCCAGGTAGATTAGTTTCGACGTCAAAAAGGACATGAGATACCTACACTCTCAACCTGCTATTTCTTTCGACTCGTGACGTCTTCACTATGAAAACTTAACACCACAACCTCTTGTGAAAACTCTCAGGGAACCTGACGTTCCTCTAGGTTGGTCTGGTAGGATTTCCTTTAGTCAGGACTTATAAGTACCCTTCCTGACTACGACTTCGACTTTGAGGTTACAAAACCGGTGGACTACGTTTCTTGACTGAAGTAAACTTTTCTGGGACTACGACCCTTTCTAATTTTCGCCCTCCTCTTCCCCTGTTGTCTCCTAATCTACCAATCTACCGTAGTGACTGAGTCACCTGTACTCAAACTCATTTGAGACCCTCAACTACTACCTGTCCCTCCGGACCGTACGAAGTCAGGTGTCCTAACGTTTGTCAGCCTGTGATGACTCGCTGACCTGACTCGAGGAAATTATGTACTTTGGGAAGGAACATGGTCTAAACTTTACTGTCCGAAGGGTAAGTTTAGAGAACGTCTACTGAGACAATTCTACTAGTCGGTACCCCCGAGTTTAAACAGTCATCAGATAAGTAATATAGGTCTTGGAATTGGTAGTACCATGTTTCTTGGTCTTATTTCTTTTACAATAATTGTATGATGAAACCTTTCAATATGAACCGTCAAATATAACAGAAAATGGACATTTATTCAATTTACCGTAACTTCCCGAATGAACCCCCCTTGTAGTTTAAATAATTTATACATGGTAAGTAGGTTGACAAACGATCTATATAAATGTAAGTAGTAGAGGACATTAGCTGTGTCTTTGTAACGTATCAATTTTGAAATATATGAGTGGCAATGTCTACCCTTTTCCAGTTTGCAAAATGAGACCGAATATGTCTCGTTCACATTTATCTTAAGTGAACTTATGATTTAACTCATTTAATGATTTGAACTCATCGTCATTTGGTTCCCAGTTTGTGATCATGGGACGAAGATTTGAGTACGAAAAAGATGAGGTGTTGATCCAAAATAAAAAAATGTGGTACTATGTGGAGTGATGGTGTTTGGGAGTTCATGTTTATCAGGAGTCAAACGTTTATTTAAGATAAGATTCATACAAAGACTTAATCTTCACATGTACAATTTGTGGAAAAGAGTATCTATCTCGTAATTCGAGTAATTCCCAGTTGAGAGTTCATACAACAAAGAGTCCAGACTTGACCATTTATGAGTTATGAATCTCACGGTGAGGGTACTGTTGACGATTAAAAATAACTTTAAAAGGTACACGGTCCGTGGTAAGATTTAAGAATCATTGGTAAAATTAGTAGAGTCGTTGGGATCATTTATGGTCATATTAAGTGTAAAATTATATTCCTTCGATTTGTGTTCCAGTGTATCCATTAATGACGGTTTCGGTTTTAAACTTAGGTTTATTAGACTCGAATTTGACCGGGACCATAGGAGGAATTGTGTCACAAGGACCATCGACGATTCTTTGGGTTTAACCGTGTCTAAATTTCAGACAGACGTAAAATTTTCACACGTTACATGTAACCAACAGTTGGGACAGATGTGTAGTCTTTATGAGTGATGTGTAGTCTTTATGAACACCCCAAAAGAGCTGTATGTCTCCGGGTTAGGTTGATATCTGTTTACTTAGTAATAGAAGTTCCCACTGAATACCTACAGACACAATCGAAGGTGTTTACTAAATCCACACGTCAACAGAGTACATATGCGTTTCGTCTATCTTAACATTACCATAGTCCGAGAGTATAGACCGTCAAAAATTACAAATGTTGTTACAATTCGTTCCATCATAACGAATAACTAACCATCACACCGGATACCTCGAAATGAAGACCCGATTAAATAATTAAAACAGTCGAACTCGTACAATAAATTACACACAATTGGAATCAAAGAACCACGCACTTTGTGCCATTTACAACAATTCATCGTAAGTCCTAACCACACTCCAGTTCTCTTATTTACGTTCACTTCGTCAAGGCGTGTCGTGGACTTTCTATTTCAAGGGTTTCAAATTTCATCTATATATTCATATGTGACTATGATATGTATTAATCTTTCATTAAACCCATCCTATCAGTATACAATGTCTCTTGTTGGTCTCGTAAAACTCTAGTGCATTCTCTCGAAGGATCTTCACTTCCGTAAAAGTCTCCAGTACACTTCATACCGTCCTTCGACAATTCACCCTAGTAAGGTTCTGTAACCTAGATACCACCCTTTTTAGAAACTCTTTTTATTCGTTTCCTCAAATTTTAAAAACGACTTTCAATATAAATCTCTATCTGAACGTAGACTCAAGGAATTATGATCTAAAACCTAGAGGTAGGTGGACTTAAACTAAACGAAATATAGAACAAAGAAATTCCTAATGTTTCCTCAATAATGAGAGAGGATGGAGAATCGAAGGTACCATAAAATAAACATATATACGAAAAAACCACTAAACATGTGTGACTATAGAGGTTGAGAAATAAGAGGACTTTTGTACATTCTCGTGAGACTTTGATCAGAGTATATATCATCCCAAAGGTTTACAATGACATAACTTAACTTTCTCTTCCGGGTTAATACAAGAAACTACAACTAAATTATCTCCTTAAATCTACATATATATTATGATTGTCATACCTACAGATTTTAATCCAAATACAACTCTATAGATATTTCCTCAATTATTTAATAAACATCGAAGCCTTCGATCCAGAATAATTGTTGGTCCTTTACGAAAACCATCCACTGGTAAACAATAAAGAAGGTTCTACGTATAAAATCAGTAAATTTGAAATCCCAGTTTGGAACAACAAGAAGTCAACGAGTCAGGACTGAGAAACGCTAGGACACCTGATGTCGTACAGTCCGAAGGGACAGACAGGAAGTGATAGAGGATCTCAAACGAGTTTGAGTACAGGTGACTCAGTCACTACGTTAGATTGGTAGACTACGAGACGATAAGAGAAGAAAACGGAAGTCAGAAAGGGTCGTAGTCCTAGAAAATGTTACTCAGTCGAGAAGTGTAGTCCACCGTCTCATAATCTCGAAGTCGTAGTCAGGAAGGTTATTGATAAATCCCAACTGAAGGAAATCATAACAGACAAAACTATAGGAACGATAGGTTCCCTGAGAGTACTCAGAAGAGGTCGTGGTGTCTTAACTTTCAGAGTTAGGAAATCATTAGTCGGCAGAAGGAACAGGTTGAGAGTATAGGTATGTACTGATGACCTTTTTGGTATCAAAACTGATACACCTGGAAACAGTCGTTCCCCTACGGAGACGAAAAAGTATGATCCAAACAGTATCGAAAAGAAGGTTCCTCTTTCGTAGAAAATTAAAGTACCGACGTCAGTGTTAAGTGTAACTAAAACCTCGGGTTCTTTTATTTTATACCGTCATGAAGGTTAAAAAAAGGGTAGACAACTTCACTACTCCGACCTACGGCCCTATAATCAAAAAACTTATAACTCAAAAAAAAAAAAAAAACTTATAACTCAAAATTTGGTAGAAAAAGTGAGAGGAGAAAGTGGGAGTTCTCTGAGCAATCAAGGACAAGTGAAAGACGGTATTCACACCACAATGGACACATAGATGGACACATAGACACAACTATAAAGCGGGCCGTTAGAACTAAGGTCGAACACCAAGTAGGTCGGGTCGTAAAAAGTACTACATGAGACGTTCATTTAATTTATTCGTCTCACTGTCATATGTCGGACCAACAAGAAAGGGTTAAACCTTGGTCAGACAACAAGGTTCAGACCAAGATTGACAACGAAGAACTGGACGTAAGTCAAAAGAGTCCTCCGTCCACTCCCCCAGACCCTAAAGGTAGAGAAAAATCACAGTTTGGATTACTACAAGAAATAAGGGTATCCGATAAACCTCTTCAGTCAGTACGGTATAGATTAGAGATAGAAACTTCACTCTTTCTTTCATTTCTTTCTTTTCGCCTATCTATTCATTTACTCGTCTCTCCTCTTAGATTTTACACGTAACACATTAAAACAGGGAAGTGTTCTATAATGTCACCGTCTGATTCTTCGTCTCATGGACCTTACAGTCTAAGAATCATTTGGTTTTTTGTGGTGTGGATGAGTCGTTTGTTTTCACATACGACTCGTCTTCGCATAGTACGTTTACCACGAAACGTCCTCACTCCGACATGAAGAAAGGGCAACGTAAAAAAGATGATATAGTCAGTAAAGTGTCCGTGTACTTAAATCTAAGACTATCTATGGGAACTGTGAAATGGGAATCGGGTCAACTCCTTACACAGTCGAAAGAAGTGACATTACTTCTTAAACAATAGAGAATTCTGGGTTTTTGTAAATATCCCATTTTAGGTCCGAACATTTGGACCAATACAGACGACAAAAATACGATATAATTTACGTATATGAGACAAAGAAGGGTCCTCTTTTGACATCAAACTTAAGATTAATTATTTATAAATTAACTTTTCTACACAAACTCTAACTAACGTATCTACAAAAAGACGTTTCACGACTGGGAATTCTCTTCCATCCGAAACTAAAGAAGGAAGACAAAAAGTATACATTATATACTACCCGAAGGGTAAACCGAGTCACCATTCTTAAGGGGACGGTCACGTCTTCTCTGTCTTTTGGACCCAAGTTAGGGACCCAGCCCTTCTAGGGGAACTCCTCGTTTATCTTGGGTGAGGTCATAAGAACGGACCTCTTAGGTTACCTGGCTCCTCAGACCTCCCGATGTCAGGTACCGAAGTGTTTTTCAGCCTGTGTTGACTTCCCTGAATTTAAGTGACTTTACTTAAAAGACCTTTACTTATACAACCCTTGATCTTTGTTGACACATCTACAAGAACTAGTGAGACGATCAAGAGGACATCTGAAAAGACGTCATAAGGTAGTTCGTCCCCTATTAACTTCGGGGGTTCGAGGTTTAATACACCGAAAACAAAAACAAAAACCATTAAATGAAGAAACCTTAACCTTTATATAAAGATGGAAACTTTTGGTACATAATTATCATTTACATCGATCCAAGGATCCTGTCTTAAGGGTCTCTAGTGTAGTAGGACTGGTAGACACTTTTCCTTTCCAAAGAGGGTAAAAACCTAGTAACAACTGTTGATATAGTGACCTTTATCTACTTGGGTATCTTTTCTCCTAAGGGCTCTCTAATGTGAAATGTTGTAACGACGTAATTACTATGAAACTTTTTTCACGATACAACGATTTCGTCCTGAAGATAATTATACAAGGACAGTCAGTCATCGAGTCCACACAGGAGAAACACTGAGGTGCTTGACGTCGTGTGGTCTAAAGGAGTAGGTAGTGGTCGAGGACCTCGAACGAGTTTGAGGACAGGTAGTTCAGTCACTACGGTAGGTTGGTAGAGTAGGAGACAGTAGGGGAAGAGAAGGACGGAAGTTAGAAAGGGTCGTAGTTCCCAGAAAAGATCATTCAGTCAAGAAGTGTAGTCAACCGGTCTCACAACCTCGAAGTCGAAGTCGTAGTCAGGAAGGTTAGTTATAAGTCCTGACTAAAGGAAATCCTACCTGACCAACCTAGAGGAGTGTCAGGTTCCTTGAGAGTTTCAGAAGAGGTTGTGGTATCAAGGTTTCGTAGTTAAGAAGCCGCGAGTCGAAAGAAATATCAGGTTGAGAGTGTAGGTATGTACTGATGACCTTTTTGGTATGGGAACTGATCTGACTTGAACAACCGTTTCATTACAAAGACGAAAAAGTATACGACAGATCTAACCAGTATCGAAAAGAAGGTTCCTCGTTCACAGAAAATTAAAGTACCGACGGCAGTGGTAGACGTCACTAAAACCTCGGGTCTTTTTATTTCATAGAGTGACAAAGGTAACAAAGGGGTAGAAAAACGGTACTTCGCTACCCTGGCCTACGGTACTAGAATCAAAAAACTTACAACCCAAAATTCCGTCGAAAAAGTGAGAGGAGAAAACGAAAGTAGTTCATCGAGAAATCAAGGACAAACGAAAGACGGAATTCCCACCACAGTAGACGGATAGACTTCAATGACCATATAGAGGGCCGTCGGAACTAAGGTCGAACAGGAAGCAGGTCGGGTCGTAAAGAGTACTACATGAGATATATTCAACTCATTCTTCCCATTGTTATATGTCGGCCCTGTATTAGGAAAGGGTTAAACCTCGGTCGGGTAACAAGGTACAGGTCAAGATTGACAACAAAGAACTGGACGTATGTCTAAAGAGTCCTCCGACCATTCCACCAGACCATAAGGTCAGAGAATTTCTCAAAAGGTGTCAAATAATACTAGGTGTGTCATTTATATACCGTGGCCATGAGACAAAAAGGACATTCATATGTCTATAAGGGAGGGAGAACTTCAAGGGAAAATGGGCGGGGTGGGCAGACCACCAGTGTCTCGTCGTCCGACTCAAGAGACATGACATGTCGACGAATGGTGATCGATAGACAAAGTGTACACCGTCACATCCATACAGTCTCGATGAGAGTTGTGTAGGATACGAGCGGAAGGGGACGACACAGGTGTTCGGGCAAGAGACGTAGACGCAGAGAACGAGACGTTTATCAAAGACATGGTTTTTAGACACGATAAAAAGATTTAAGGTTCGAGAGAACTAGTGAAACATTATATTGTCTGTATATTAAAATTTTACATTATTTAGAATTGAAACTACGATTGTTGATTGTTTTGGTACACCTTTTCACCTCGTCTCGTGATCTGATCCCGAACCCAAGATGGTGGTCTTAAAAGGTCATGTCCCGGTCTCGAAACCGGAGGGTCCGAGAGACAAAAGAATAGGAGATTTACTCTTACTATTGTGGATATGGGATTCGAAAATTATAAATTTAGTGTAATATGATCCCTCTTCCGTTACCGTGGGGGGAGGTCATGAGAACGGACCTCTTATGGTACCTCCCTCCTCGGACCATCCGATATCAGGTACCCCAGCGTTTCTCAGCCTGTGCTGACTCGCTGAAGTGAAGTGAAGTGAAGTATGATCCCTTTCAAATACTGTACTTGATCTTTCACACAATTATTTGATCTTTCAGTCAATTTATAAACAAATTAGGTCTAGTCTAAAAGTGTCCAACCCTTTTTGTACAAAAATAAAGACAAGTAAATTTTGGAAATTAAGGACACTGACTTAACAATATCCAACAGAGTAAGTGTTCCTTACTCAGATTCGTAAGACCTAAGACTCGTAGACTGAACACTTCTAGATTACTTACGGTGTAAACACGGTACGGGAGTCCCAAAGGACATCTCTTTTTCCAAATAAGGAACTCAGAAGGACAACGGAAACGGACATCTGTTGTAAGACGTTCGGAGGATTATTCCTTGGATTTGTGTAGAATATCCTCGACACGACAATTATTCTAACTAAAAGTACCAAAGGGGGACGGTTTCAACAACATAAGAATTGTATTAATTTGTTGACACGAGAACACTCTCATATTGACATGAGTGACATAAAGGATAACATTTATAGAGAAAGGGAGTCCACCTGATCTGATCAATAGAAGTACAACTGGAACTAAGACTCAGTCGAAAAAGAAGTCTGACCTCGAAGAAAGTCGGACAAAGTCCAGGTTCGGTTTTTTGAGACATGGGTGTCTTGAATTTGTCATCACACAATAAATAATTTTTGGAAAATATCTAACTACTCGACGATCTTCGTGAAATGAGTATAATGTACTCAAAAGTTCTCTTAATTTTTTGTTAAGTTTTTTATTATTATTACCATCCCCTCTCTTTTTGAAACATAATTACACGAGTCCATTTAAAAAGAATTTAGTTGTTCAGGTGTAGGGGGAAAAGGTGTGAAACGAATCAGAATCTTCCATACTGAAAATCTTTTATCGAGAAATAGAAAACTCGACGCACTGAACGACATTTTAAATTTACTTAATATCATCAAGTCTACATAAAGTAAATTACCTTAATAATTGTCACATCAAGAATTATATATCGGTATGTGTTTGTAAAAAAGGACTAAAAGTGAATCTTTTAATTCTCTATGTGTATAAACTTTATAGGAGTATAACCCTCTAACAACAACAAGTCAGTGACTCATTACAAGTTGAGAAACGTTGGGGTACCTGATATCCTCCGGTTCGAGGAGACAGGATGGAACAGATACAACCCTTCACCACAATACGATCATTATGAAGGATGTTCATAATATATATACTTCTTCCAGAATACATAGTGTTTACCTTTCAAGACCTTTAACGTATTTTTGAATTATTATAAAACTTCAATAAACACTTTTCTTGTAAACTCTCCTTTATTCCGTTGGACCTTGGATCGGGAAAATAGTGACAATATTGGAAACCGTTCAGTCGGAAAATCGAACAAAAGAGAAGGACTTTGACTTGGTTCGAGACCCTCTAATAATTCAAAGAAGATATTTAAAGAAGAAAAATTTTATATAAAATAACTGTACATCAACTAAATGTTACACAAGACCACATGTCGTTCCACTAAATCAATATATATGTGTACAAAAGGAAACGTATGAGAAAAAGGTAACACCAAATAGTCTCCTATAATTAATATTATGAAGAGAAACGAAATGTCATCCTGGAACAATAAATAAGATATATTTTATGAAACGTAGACAATTAGAGTGTGAGGGTAGAAGGGAGGGGGAACCGTAAGTGTTAAGACAAGAGATTCAAATAAAGACAAACTATCTATTCAAGTAAACATAGTTTATAATCTAAGGGGTATATTCACTATAGTATACCATGAACAGAGAAAGAGTAAATAAAGTAAATCATACTATTAGAGATCCAGGTAGGTACAACGAGGGGTCGACATGTAAAGACAATAAGAAGAATAATTTTAAACTAAACTATGTTTTAATCCGTATCATATGTATTTTACTAACCAAAATGAGTCCTCAATAATTATCGTGTTATACATCGTACTACGAATCAGCGAAGTCAGCACAGACTGAGACACGTTGGGGCATCTGCCGTCTGTTGGTCCGAGGGGGCAGGGACCCTAAGAGGTCCGTTCTTGTGACCTCACCGAACGGTAAAGGAAGAGGTTACGTACTTTCACTTTTCACTTTCACTTCAGTGAGTCAGCACAGGCTGAGAATCGCTGGGGTACCTGACTTCGGATGGTCCGAGGAGGTAGGTACCCTAAGGGGTCCGTTCTCATGACCCTCACCCCACGGTGACGGAAGAGGCTTATACATCGTATCGTATCAAATTTCTTTTTACAGTAAAGAAATGTGTGTGTGAACGAAAGGTGGAAAAAAGAGTCAAGAGACATTTTTGAGTGTCGATCTCAGTCAAAGTGTCGATGTAATAACGAGAACCAATTCTATGTATTAAACACATATCAAAAGAAAAAGGGGGGTCACCATACAAATCGAAAACCTTCTAGTGGTTTATTATTTATTTTAAATTATTTGGATGTAATCACCCATCATCCATTGGTTTCTAAGGGAATATACAAGGTGTCGCGAGTTATGAATCGGTAGGTCAGACAAAATCCACAAGTCAACCGATATTCGTGATTAGGTTTCACTCTGTGACTCGTCTCACTTCTAGGTCTTTATCATTAGGTAGTCTAAACCGTAGTGTAACGACTGTCCTGAAGACCGTAATACCATTACCATGGTCCTGGACCTGGACTCGAAAGGACCAGTCGTTGATAGTGAACTGGGGTTCTTTGTATTTATGATACCCTGTGCGTTTTCCTCCATGTTGGGATTCTACGTTCAACCTGTCTACGACTCTTCTCGGTTCTTCCGGAAATGTCGACTCCTTCTTAAGTCTAGACTCATTCTCTTTAAAACGAATCCAGTCCCGTTATAATAAAAGGACCCCTTTCATGAACACCTAGGAGGTGTACTGAAATAGGGAATAAACTAAAAAAAAAAAAAAAAAATCATNTCTTTGTATTTATGATACCCTGTGCGTTTTCCTCCATGTTGGGATTCTACGTTCAACCTGTCTACGACTCTTCTCGGTTCTTCCGGAAATGTCGACTCCTTCTTAAGTCTAGACTCATTCTCTTTAAAACGAATCCAGTCCCGTTATAATAAAAGGACCCCTTTCATAAACACCTAGGAGGTGTACTGAAATAGGGAATAAACTAAAAAAAAAAAAAAAAAAATCATCATATCCGGAAGTTCAAAGTCATTCTTACATCGGTAAATAATCCCGGGTCGGTCTTACTAATAAACGACACTACGAAGTGTAAGTAAAAAGACCACCACCAACCAGGAATAAACACTGTAAAATCCTCAGATATTCCTAATAAAGGACTTTCTCAATTTAGTCTTCGGCAATAATAAGGAACTTGAATATTACATACAAAGGATCACAGAAACATGCTCCGAAGATAACACAATCGTAAAACTTAACTCTTTCAATGTTCGATGGAGTAATAATCATTACGATTCATACAGTCGTATGAAAGTCGAAGGTCCATTTTGACCAAACGGTTTTAAAATGGTTGTCAAACCTGATTTAACTAAAACAACCTACTAGTGAGACTACTAACCCTCGATGGACTGTCAAAATTATCCATCACAGGTATACGAAAACACATACAGGTCTATACGAAAACATATACAGACATATACGAGACAGGTTACGAAAACATCGGGAAGTGGCAAAACATGTGTATCCGGAAGGTTTCCCGTCGTGGACGTAGATTCAGTACCCTGACGGAAACTCGACGACTTTCGGTGATCCGTTTCTGAAATTCGTTACCGACTGTTCAAAGTCGAAGGAGTCAGGACCGAATCTGTTAAGACTCTGTACATAGAATATGGTAAAAGTCTAAGGGGGTAATCTAATTCAAAGGTAACCGGAGACGTCATCGATTGAATTATTGTGTGGGACATAATCGACGGACGGGAAGATTAGTGGAAGGGGTAAGGAGATGGTCAATACGGCTTGGAGAGTTTCTTTGAAGGGTGAGTCAGGATCAGAGTCCCAGACTAAAGGAACCTTTGGGGTGATTCTATTGATTACTTGGTTTCTACTCTTAGGAAGGATTAAACGACCATATTAAATAAAATATGACAATACTATTTAACAGATCTCATTTACTCGTCAATATTTCAAGTAGACAATTAACAAACCCTGATGTTTATAAATCATACCATCTAAGAAAAGATAAATAACACTGCGTTTTAACAATTAATTTTAGTGATCGGTAGTTTATGATCATTTTTATCCGATTCAATACATTCACTTTCCTAAACTTACCAGTAGGAAAATAATTTTAAGATTTGCATCGAAATTTTATGATCTTAGTTATATTATAGTCAGAATAATGACTTTCATTCTTTTTTACGTAAAAATTGGTTTTTTAACTTATATCAAGAATGTTTTTAAAATGACTCTGGGTGTCATTTGACTTTGTTTGGGGTTATGGGAATTTTGTGAGTTTGTATTTACAAATCCCTATGGATTTTCACGATTCTTAACTTTTGTTTTATCATTTCATTATTTTAGGATTCTCTATTCTTGATCATAAGTCTCGTATATTATATGGTTTATTTACTTATTTTATGAATTGTAGATGGAACTATGATCTTCATTTTACATTAATTTACGAGTCTCATTTACAATTCTCGTTAGATTTTTATGATTCTCCCAATCTCTATTTAGTAAATCGTGTACTTTTGCACTTAAATTTTTCGTTAGAAAGTTTTGGTCTTTACCTGTGTCTCGTAAGTCTCCTTAGAGTTCTCATTTCCAGATCAAACTTCTTCTACTCTTAGTCCATTACGGATAGTTCTCGGACCAGTAACAACTATTAGGTTCAACCCCTCGGGTCGGTTTTGGTCAACGTCTAATAAACGTCTGATACAAATTTTTCTGTGAGACTTCCTTCTCTTACTTTAGTTCGGGTAAAGTCCCTGATATCTGAATGACGACGTAAAGAGTGGGAAATTCATTGTAAAACATTTTCGGCTACTATACATTATTTTCCTTTCTATTGTGTCCTTGAAATTGACACTACTTCTCGGTTACTATCGTCGTAAATTTTGGAAACTATTGTCTGTTAGGTGAAATATAGAGGGGTTTAGACTATACAACATCGTACGAAAAGAGGGTCGGTGGTCGAACGTTCTATTTAAGTCACAACGTGAAGTAAACGAGTCAAACTGGTCAACTCTTTGATGACACGTAAATTAGAGTTACAAAACTAAAAAAATTCATACACATCCAAAATACTAAATTTATTGGGGTTTCTGTTACGTAATATCACTAATCTTCGTATCCCGGAACCAGGTTAGGACTTAGACGGTGAAAATTGAACGATTACAGTAATTCGTGTACAATGAAATGGAACGGAACTAAAGGACCTAACACTTCACCCGAGGTATTCTTGTACGATGAGGTATTCTCAAAAACTCCTAATTTATCGAATTTATATTTCAAGAAACTTATAACGAATGGTATATAAATAAGGGTGATGTAAAAAACACATATAGTCACGACGACGACGACGATTCAGTGAAGTCAGCACTGAGACACACTAGGGTATCTACCGTCGGGTAGTCCGAAGGGGCATGGACCCTAAGAGGTATAGTCACTTAGTACCTATCTTAACTTTAAATGTTACAACAACTCTAAGTATTGATGAAAGTATATTGCTAATGGTACCCCTTTCACAACCAGCGAGTCAGTACAGGTCGAGAAGCGTTGGTGTATCTGGTATCGGGTGGTCCTGGGAGGAAGGTACCTTAAGAGGTCCGTTCTTATGACCTCAAGTAGCGGTAAAGGAAGAGGTCCCCTAGAAGGGTTGGGTCTCTAGCTTGGGTCCAGAGGGTGTAACGTCCATCCGAGAAATAGTAGCCTCGGTGGTCCCTTCGGGTCGACACCCCTTTTACGTGAAATTAAGAGGACTAAAGTTTTTACTTATAAATTTTGTACTGGGTAAACACTGTCTCCTCCTGACGTCAAAAACGAATAAAAAGGTACACTATAAATGATACAAAGAGGATTCTACTCCTCTTTCATTTACCATACGATGGTACACGATCATTATTTGTGAAGTACAGTAAAGTGTATTATGTGTCAGTCGTCATGGTCCATCGATCATTAGTAAAATAAAGTTTTCTTCAACTTTAAAGTCTTTCCAAGTCTCGAAGACATTATATCATAGAGACTGAGGTTCAAATTTCGAACACGATGAGATGAGACACAATCATTGTCTCCTCTCTAAGTTTGATGTATTCCTGACCATACTGCGTTGGTTTCATCTACTTTCTCAGAATCTCCGGAATCCGGGACGGTCCAATAATAGAGGAATTCCTAGTCTTGTACCTCTTGTCAACCACCCCCTCTACAGGGATCTCTTCCCCTGTATACCTCTCCAATCTCGTCACCGGTGAAGTTGTCAATACCTCCAGAGAAGTACAAATCGATCATATCGGTGTCACAAGTAAGATTATTTTATAATTTACAAAGTTTTATCCATGAAAACTACGTAGATTATTATCCTACCCATACAATTCTAAACTCATGGCATAATTAAAAATTATAAAAATTCTGTGTAAATATCTTACTCCGTATTAACTCTTAAGGTGGAAACTCTAAAGACGATTTGCAAGTAACATACTAAAAGTCAATATAACTAACTAACTAGAGGTGAATTGTATGTAACTGAAATAAATATCAGTAGTTAAAAAAATTTTAATACTTGAACGTTATCAAATCTTCTTCGAACGTTAAATACGAAGAAACCGATTTTTATAAGTAATGTAACAACATTTCTGAAACAACCCAAAAAAAGGTTTATACTTAAACGAGAGGATTGGTTAGAAGAAGAACAATACATAAGAAATAAGTATAGGGGTTTTTTATTTTGTTACTACCAAAAATGGACTATTAGTAGTCCATATATGGACACATCATATAGAAGTTTAAACAATCTTTGGACTAGAGGATTAAAATATTAGACCCTCGTTGTCTTTGGTGACTCTTATAAATAAGAAGAAAAAAACACACTATCCTTTGAATAAATTTCATCTCTAAAGTCATCCACTTATGTAACGAAGAACTAAACATAGCGTTATAAAGTACTTTAATTTACTTAATTGACAATTGATTACGAAAAGGAAACTTTGAATGTATTAATGGTCATAAGCCGGAAAAAATTTGTTATTTTTTCTGTTAAAGTAAACAAGTTAGACTATCTCCCCGGAGACAACGGTTGACTAAGTGACCGAACTCCAGTAAACACAAATAAAAATACACTTTCTTGACTTATAAAATAAAATAAAAAACGAAGTAAACGAGAGACAACGTTAGTCGGTTAGTCATCTATACAATTTACGAATCAAAAATGACTCGTACTTGGGTGGTATGATTTAAAATGAAGGTGTAGATGAAGTCAACGCAAGTCAGCAAGTCAACACAGGCTGAGAAACGCTGGGGTACTTAGCGTCGTGCGGGCCGGAGGGACAGGTAGTGGTAGAGGGCCTCAAGTGAGTCTGAGTGCAGGTAACTCAGGCACTACGGTAGGTCGGTAGAGTAGGACCCAGCAGGGGAAGAGGAGGACGGGGGTTAGGGAGGGTCGTAGTCTCAGAAAAGGTCACTCAGTCGAGAAGCGTACTCCACAGGTTTCATGACCTCGAAGTCGGAATCGTAGTAAGGAAGGTTTCTTTAGGGTCCCGACTAGAGGAAGTCTTACCTGACCAACCTAGAGGGACGTCAGGTTCCCTGAGAGTTCTCAGAAGAGGTTGCGGTGTCAAGTTTTCGTAGGTAAGAAGCTGTGAGTCGGAAGAAGTGTCAGGTTGAGAGTGTAGGTATGTACTGGTGTCCTTTTTGGTATCGGAACTGATCTGCCTGGAATCAGTCGTTTCATTACAGAGACGAAAACTTACATGATAGATCCAACCAGTATTGAAAAGAAGGTTCCTCATTCGCAGAAAATTCAAGTACCGACGTCAGTGGTATTTAAGTGGGTAAGGTCAGGTAAAATCAAGCGACTAAGGATCTTACAGCTGCAAGTGGAAACGGTAGAGAACAAACTGGTGAAGGTTAAACGGAACTAAGTACCTGGACTGTAAGGTCCAAGGATACGTTATAACGAGAAATGTCGTAGCCTAGAACGAAGATAGTGGTCAGTGTAGGTGTTCACCTATAACAGAAACGAAACCGAGGTAGAGAAGTNATCTTACAGCTGCAAGTGGAAACGGTAGAGAACAAACTGGTGAAGGTTAAACGGAACTAAGTACCTGGACTGTAAGGTCCAAGGATACGTTATAACGAGAAATGTCGTAGCCTAGAACGAAGATAGTGGTCAGTGTAGGTGTTGACCTATAACAGAAACGAAACCGAGGTAGAGAAGTAAGAAAGACCTCAATAAAGAGGTGACTAGAGGTCATCGTATAACCCGTGGATTACTGGACCCCTCAAGGAGAAAGTCATAGGATAGTAAAACGGAAAAGGATGACAAGTACCCCAAGAGTTCCGTTCTTATGACTTCACCGAACGGTAAGGGAAGAGATATACAAATATATCCCACGTAAAATAATACAGACATAGACGGTACCATAGATTTCGATACAAGAGTTACTATTCCTTACTAGTCTTTTAGTATCGTAATATTTACAACCGTTGTAAACCTTGTAAATTATAAACTGACATCACAACCTCTTCTGAGAACTCTCAGGGAACGTGACGTTCCTCTAGGTTGGTCAGGTAGGATTTGCTCGAGTCAGGACTCACAAGTAACCTCCCTGACTACGACTTCGACTTTGAGGTTATGAAACCGGTGGAGTACACTTCTCAACTGAGACTTTTTCTGAGACTACGACCCTCCCTAACTCCCGTCCTCCTCTTCCCCTGCTGTCTCCTACTCTACCGACCTACCGTAGTGGTTGAGCTACCTGTACTCAAACTCATCTGAGACTCTCAACCACTACCTATCCTTCCGGACCGTACGAGGCTAAGTACCCCAGCGTTTCTCCGTCTGTACTGACTCGATGACTTGACTTGACTTATAAGTTGATTAAAATTCATCGTAAATTTCGATATACACTCTCTATTATAATTCTGAACGTAGTGAGTGTCGTTTTACCAGATACTTTCACTTTTCACTTTTACAACCAACGAATCAGTACAAACTGACAAACACTGGGAGTACCTGACATCAGGTGGTCCGAGGAGACAGGTACTGTAAACCGTCCGTTCTCATTACCTCCCCCAATGGTAAGGGAAGAGATCCCCTAGAAGGGCTGGGTCCCTAAATTGGACGAGAGGACGTAACGTCCGTCTTAGAAATGGAAGACTTAGTGGTCCCTACGGGACTCTAACGGATATCACAGAACCGAATTTTTAAGTCCATAAAAAGACGTCTCAGTAAGTCAAGTAATATTTTCGTCCTTTCTACTTTGTTTAAAGACCTTTATGAAGTGTAACATATACAAATCGTGAACTGAACAGTAGAAACTTTCTAGATCTTACTATAAGACACTTAAAAACGTGTAGGGTGTACTGGAACTGTCCTGTTAGGAGATTTAGACTTTTTAGAGATTATTTGTTCTCACTGAGTCTTCAAGAAAAACTAACATAAACGAATATAAATCTAAAGTGACAAAATAAAAAGTCAAGAGAAAGTGACTCAGTTATTGTTAGGGTAGAAACAAATGTCATTGGATCTCCATTAAAGATATTAGGTCTGTAGAAAAAGATAAATATTCCTTAAATAAGTAAATAACCACAAAAGAAAAGGGACTACTTTAGGGAGTAATAAACCGTCCAACCGTATTATAATTCGGTAAGAATCATCCTAAACTTTGTAACAAGAAACCATTTTCTATCGACTAAGGTCTGTAGTATTTTAATCCATAATGATGACCAAGTATCTTAAAGAGTGCATTATAACAAAGAAAACGACAATACTCACGGACGTGGTTTTCAGACGTCTTTCAGTACGGATCTCAAAGGGGGTCGTGACCACCGAAACTATGAAGTCAGTGTCCTTGCAAAAACAAACAAACAAAAGTCTGTAGTGATTGCTGCTATAACGACAAGAACACACGTGAATAAACGTAAAAAGACGAACAATAAAATACGAAATTTACCCAACTATTTATCCTTACAGTGGAGGAACATATCTCGAGATAGTGGAGAGGGACGATAGAAAAACAAAGACAACTTTCAACACCATCTTAAACTAAACCAATACGTCCATTAAAAGTAAAACAAAAAAAAGGGACAAAGAAAATATTGAAAAATTATAAAAGGGTTCTACGTTGGTGAACAACGAAAAAAAGTTAATATATCCGATTTCGGAGAAAAAACTATAATGGAACTAATAAATAAAGGTAATCACTCCTCATTACTAAGTAGTAAAACCTCCCAACAAGGTAAATATTAAACTTTTTAGTGAAACCGAAATATATTGTGTATAACTTTACAAAATTAATTAAATAAACCGACGTGACGCAGAATCAACGAAACACACTCGAAAGAGATCAAGGCCACTCACTACGATGAGACCAACACTACGAGTCCGAAGAGCAACGCCACCGAAGAGAACAACGTCTCGTGTTCGAGATCCACGATCCCGAGTCATCAACCCCGTGTGTCCGAATCAATGAGACACCATACACCTTAAAAGGGTCTGATCCCTAGTTTGGACACAGGAGACGTAACCGTCCGACTAAGAAAAGGTACCGTGGTGGTCCCTTCAGGTTCTAGTCCGAAAGAAATGTAATAGTTACAGTATGTATAATTTCCTGTAAAATTTTCCGAATATCGTATTAAAACTACAAAGGGATAGTCGTCAAACATACGGTCAAAATTTTTAGATATCGACATAACACTTCGTAGAATAAAATTTTTATAGATGTTCTCTCGTCGAAAGTCAGATATACGTGTATGAAATTTTAACATAAATAAATTTAAAGAGAGATTCAACTAAAATTTTATATAAGGTTAATCAAAAGAGAGTTTAATCAGAATTAATTCTTTATGATTAATTACTCAGATCACATAGTATAATTAAAAAATTGAATGCATTGTCAAAACAAAAACATATCTTTTATATAAGGTTTTTCTGAAAGAGACTCAAAACTAAGTCATAAAGTCGATTTGCATGATATTATGGACATTAAATAAGTCAATTTATATCACCTGGATAATGAAATCTGAATAATATTACAAACAATGGTGGTACATTTATTTTACAATACCAAGTATTAAGACTTAGACCTAAAGAAAAATCTGTAATTAACCTAAATACTATCGAAGTACCTTAGATAGAAGTACTCTGACAAAAAGAAACTTTACAGTAACAGAAAACACAGTCTATGGGGTTTTACAACAATGTCGTAACAATTTTATGAACTTCTATATACTTTAAATAAATTCCGGAGCATTATAAACACGTGTTTTGTTACCAGAGAGAGAGACAGTGTGTCTGTGTGTCTGTGTGTGTGTGTGTGTGTGTGTGTGTGTGTGTGTGCTGGTACCTCGGGGGTTTTACAACAATGTCGTAACAATTTTATGAACTTCTATATACTTTAAATAAATTCCGGAGCATTATAAACACGTGTTTTGTTACCAGAGAGAGAGACAGTGTGTCTGTGTGTGTGTGTCTGTGTCTGTGTGTGTGTGTGTGTGCGTGTGTGCGTGTGTGTGTGTGCTGGTACCTCGGTAAAAGACAAAGTCGTCGTCGTCTTGTAGAAAAGACAACCCACTTTAAAGTTGTGAAAGTAAACCACCGTACTTAAAGTCGTAGTGAGGGGTCCAAAAATAAAATAAGAAGTACAACCGAGTGGTAGTTAAATATCATAAAACAAACAATCTATGTATATAATCCATTATTTAACGACTGACCTATACTGAGTACGATACAACGAAACCTTAAAATTTTTAATTACTATCAGACAATTTACAAGTACTTAAAGACAAAGAAAGAGACTTTTGTCCGTCACGTTTAAAACACAAACTGAAGACTTACGAAAAAATCTTTTTTTAAGAAGAGAATAAACGATTATTTTAAAGAACATTAAGGAGTAGTATTTAAGGAGATATCTTAAGAGGTCGTAACTTTTTATCTAGTAAAGACTACAAGACCTTTGTATCCGTCGAGGATAACCACTACTCTTACTCTCTTTTGTTTATACTACATAATTTTTTATCTCCATTACAGTTATCATTACTGAAAAATTTCCTTAGTGTTTTTTTCTATTTTCCTTCACCTCAGTCTGACGATTTTTACACAACTCTCTGATGACTCAGTCCTGAACCTTCCGTTCTCTGTCTTGGACTTTTCTATTCTTCCATTGCAGTTGTGGTAGGATCAGTATTTGAAGATTGTCAATTGTAAACCTCCCTCCGTCTCTCGTTCACATAATAAAGGTTTTCATTTTATCGAAATATTTTATATTATTTCGATATGTTGTATCGAAATATCACAAAAAGACATTGTGACGGTGACTCCTTCAGGAACTTTTCAAGATTGTGTACCTTCCTATTTACTTTACTAGGGAAAATTTTAAACAAAATGACTTACACTCGAATAACTGTGTCTGGAAGTATAAGTGTACTAAAGTATGAGGGTTATGAAAAAAGGGGGGAGACGTTGTATGAGTAGAAAGAGTTAGAACTCAATAGTAAGTATCATCACAAGTTCTTGGAATAAAAACTTTAACCTACTCTGATACATCTTGATTTCACCATTTACTTGACGGTCGGGTAAATGACCAGGTGGAGATAAACAAGTAATTAACAGATAGTTGTTCAGGTTATTCTATTTTGATGTCAACTTAAATAATAACGGTCTTATATTTATGCACATAGAACCATGGTATAAACCGTTTTACAACATGAATTAAGAAAAAGAGGTTTTTCCAGTCCCAAGCGCATAATCACATCGGTTTTTTAGTGAGTGATCATAAAGGGTTTATTGTCTACATTAATTCCTCCAGGTAGTCTTGGTTTAACTACTACATAAAATCGACTTCTCTATGGGACGGACTTGATCTACCTACAAAAATCTCTTACGATCATCGTCCCTCTTACCCTTCTCCTTCCACCCAAAAAAAATTAGATTACTTTTACACAGTAAATGACACTTATGGAACTTAACGGACCAATAATAGTTGAAAGTATCTTGAAGTCGACGAAACTTGAAATTTATATCAAAGAATGACCTCGGTCTAGTAAATCTGTTCAACGTCCTCTGGATTTGTGTTCCGAATTAGACTACCTGTTTTAAATCTTATTGCATACCAAGAAACAAAAACTTTCACTGAACCGGTATGAGTTATTCCCTGAGAATCCGACAAATGGTGTCTTTGTATCTTATCGATGTTTTTTCTTTATGTCTTTTCAATAAGGTCTAGGTAATTTACTTACTAGACCTTATTTAGATTATTACTAGGACAATGATTCTTATCGAACTTATACGAGGTCGATTCTAATAATGAAAATATTTTTGTCAACTCTTTTGTTTACAGGTACTTAACGTACTAATCTCGAGAACAACATGACTTCTTTAACCTTTGAAATCTCTTCGTTTGTATCCGATTTTTATAAAAATTAAGAATCTATAAAAGACAATCCTAAAATACTCCAAAATAAAATAAGACATTAAAGAACGACATTAAACAAAGATGAGTCGGTATATACTTTGAACACTTAATTTTTTTAAGGATTCAGTGATAGTCTAGTCTTATTTACCCTAGAACTCCCGATACTTTAACGTATGACGATTACCATACTTTCGTTAGTGGCCATTTTCAAATCTAACTTAAATTAAGGTATCGAGTCCCTTAAAAATCTATTGTATAAAAGAAGGACATTTTTGACGGTATAAAATTTGAACTCTCACGTCATTATGAAATTCTTCTGTTTAAAAAAACATCTTTTTTAACTCAATTTTGGTATTTAAAACATAGGGTCACAACTTGGTATAAAGTACCTAAAATTACACTAATCCGAATATCTTGTAATAAGTCTTCGTTCTGACTCCAAAAATCCTATTTGGCACTATAGTGTCTCCGAAATAATACATTTACTATGTCTCTATGATCTTTCGTATATCTCGTTTTTCTCTTGAATCTTCATTAGAATAACACTTCTTCTCAGTCTTCATCTGGTAGTACCGTAAAATGAAAGTCACTCTTTGGACTATTTGACGTTCTCACCTTTCGTACTCCGTCTTTACTATACCCCTACATAACCCATTCCGAACGTTTTGATGACTTCTGAATTTGAATTCATGAATCTGATGAATCAAAATTCATACTCTGGATGGGACCACCGAGTCTCCAATTTCGTAGACGGAGGTTACGTCCTCTGGGCCCAAGCTAGGGACCCAGTCCTTCTAGGGGACCTCTCCCTTTACCGTTGGGTGACTTCATAAGAACGGACCTCTTAGGGTACCTGACTCCTCGGACCACCCGACGTCAGGTACCCCAGTGTTTCTCAGCCTGTACTGACTCACTGAAATGAATGATACTCTGGAAGTTCTTTACGACATCAATTAACATCTGACGTTCTCAAAACTTTGGGTCGAGACGGTCAATAATTATAATCGACACTTTGGAACCCGTTCAATAAGAGAGACAAGGAGTTGAATGAACGAACATTTTACATCCACTATCATTGTAAAGAAAACTAACAATACTCCTGATTTAATTAATTACCATTAATCTTAAATCTTTGTATATTTATAAACAAGGATGATGAGATAAATTTTTGTTCCTTACAAAATCGTTAAATGTACTGGTTACAATCTCTATGGATACAGGTAAAAGATCTTCAACATAAAAAATAGTAATTTCTCATTATACATATCCGACTTAAGAAAACTATACATATCGTAAAACACTAAATGTCTCAATAACCAAGAAGAATTTTATCACAAGGATTCCTTTGTGATTTGGCACAAGGGTCACTGAAGACACAATTTATACAAATTTGTCTAAGATTAAATGACTTTTAACAAGTAAGAAAAATTAAATCAAAAATAATTATGGTCATCATTAACGTGACAATGAGACTTCGTTTTAATGGACCGAATCTGTAATTCTCTCAATCCACCCACGTCATCAGACGTCTTGTCTACTCCTTAAAGTACGTCGTATCACTCTAATGTCAAAAATTTAGGAGGTAGCAGGATTTCATATGGTTTCTCTTTTCGACGTACGGAGTGGATTAGGGACATTTTGGGATATGAATTAATGATCTTTGTGATTGTTTATACGGTTTAGAATTCATTAAAAAAAATTTTTCCATCTTTATTCCCTGGCATTCAATCATGGACTAATTAATCGATTCATTAAACATTATTACTTGTATCCTTTAGTCATTATCTATCGCAATCATAGTTCAACTACCTTTAAAGGAAATTCCTCCCTTGTCATAGACCCGATTAAAAACCAACCGGTCCTGTACTCTCTTTTTGTCGTTTTCCGTCGACTCCAGTCTATTATCTTCTAGTTCTCAGAACGGTTTTCTGCAACCCTGAAGTAAAGTATCGACATTTAGTGTCTCCGTCTGTATGTTGGAGACGATCTCTAAACTCCCTACCTGATCGAGGGACAAACACTTCTGTAAACTCTTCAGGTACTGACAACGATAATTCATCGTGATACGGACCCCCCTTTTAGTTGAAACCAGTGTTTGACTTCTAACTACAATTGAATGATCTTTTTAGATTTCAGAAATCGTCGTACACGTATATCTTTTTTATAATCCTCCTGAAGGTAGAATCCGTATATTCTCTTTGATACATATCAAAAGAAAGTTCCAAACCATCAACAACTAGTAGTAGGAATGACCCATATCGTCTGAGACTACAAATGGAGACAAATAATCTGAAAAGTAAAAGTCTTTTTTAGATTTCTCACATACTATAACTTATATGATAAAAATAACACTTCATGAAGACCCGGATAAAATATTCTTAAAAGTTTTGATTTTACAATTGTGATAAAATACAATAAAAATCATTCAATACATACACATCAAGAATTCCCTTTACTTAATAATTCTGAAAGAAAATTTTTAAGACAGAAACATAAATTTGTCTCGTTTACTACTATAATCTCCTCGAAGGGGTNTGTATATGTTATTTTACTAATATAACTAATGGATATGTCAAATGAATCTTCCGATCATTCCGAGTGGTTTTATATATTAGGTATTTGTAATAGAATCTAAATCGATACAACTACATAACGAATTTAGGATAAATGGGATTCAAATTTCAATAAAAAATGGTCACCTAGAACTCTAATAGAAAATTCTAATCTTTATATTGAGTCTTGTTTAAGTTCTCCATAAAAATATTTACAGTTACTACTACAAGACCATCATCTGTGACAAGTATTTCTGAATCTCTGGACAAAATGTCCCTAACCTCTGGAAAATATAATATTAGTGGTCTCTGTAGATATTTTTATCTTTGAGGAACCGGAATCGGATCAAGAAGACTTAGTTTTAGAGACCCGTCCTGTGGACTCTTAAATATAAAATTTCATCATGAAAACCAGGAATTCCCGTAATATTAAATTTAAGTGACATTGATGGTAAATACGACACGAACCTAGGTACATTAGATTCTATAATATCCAAACACATATAAACACACACACTACCTTCAAAACTTCAGTAAAATTTATAACTCATCAGGCTAATCGTTCATAGAATGATTAAAGGTATTTGTAGACATCCGTTATAAAACATTCAATTACAGAATAATCAATAGACATCTTTAATTCAGCCTGTCAACGTCACTCTAACAAAGAATTGGTCATTTTATAGGAAGGAATTGCGAAAACTTTTAATCGATCCAAGATCGGGGTACACTATGGTTAATTTTAGACTTATAAATTCCTTCTCTGACTCAGAGGTATGCAAATCTTCACAGGGTGTACAAAAATTACACATCGGCGTTACTTAGTTCCTATAGGTGATAACTTGTTTTCCTTGTCACCACAAGGATCAGTTTTTTAATAACTAACTGAAACCTTAGGTATCATGAGTTTTGGTGTACGATTTACATACCGTGACACCGTAGATTTAAGACAAAGGGATTGACGAACAGAGTCCGAATAAATGTGTTAGTCTCCTTTAGCTTTAGTTTTAATAAAGTTGTTTCGTAAAAAAGACTTATTAGGGTTAAGAGATAATCTGCCGTCAAAGAAAATTTTCCGGAGACGATTTGAATTGATCCACTACATTTCGTGACCAACCAGTCAAATTCACTATTTCCAACTTATTAAACTACCGAGTCTATTATTACACAGACGGATGTCACACCCTCTGGGTCCAAGTTAGGGACCCAGTTCTAAAAGACCTCATCCTTTACCGTTGGGTGAGGTCGTAAGAAAATAAATAAATAAATAAATAAAATTAACCTCCGATTAATGAAATGTCATAACACCACCAAAAACGGTATGTAACTGTACTTAGTCGGTACCCATATGTACACAAGGGGTAGGACTTGGGGGGAGGGTGGAGGGAGGGGTAGGGTAGGGAGTCCCAGTAGGGTCACGTAGTCGGGACTCGTGGGACAGAGTACGCAACTTGGACCTGACCACTAGACAAAGTGCTTACTAATACATGCACAAAGTTACGAGAAGAGTTTAGTAGGGTGGGAGCGGAAGAGGAGGTCTCAGGTTTTCTGACAAGAAATGTAGAAACAGAGAAAACGACAGAGTATATATCCCAGTAGCAATGGTAGAAAGATTTAAAGTATATATACGTAATTATATGACATAACCACAAAAAGAAAGACTGAATGAAGTGAAGCATATTATCTGAGGTCAAAGAAGGTGGAGTGATCTTGACTAAGTTTACGTAAGAAAAATTACCGACTCATTATAAAGTAACACGTATACATGGTGTCGAAAGAATAGATCAGTAGACGGTTACTTGTAGATCCAATGAAGGTACAGGACCGATAACATTTGTCACGACGGTACTTGTAACCCCATGTACACAGAGAAAGTCAAGACCAAAGGAACCACAGACACGGGACGACACCGTGTCGTCCCAACATACCGTCGAGATAAAGGTCAAAGAATTCCTTAAAGGTGAGACAAAAGGTATCACCGACATGATCAAACGTAAAGTAGTTGTCACATTCTTCTAAGGGAAAAGAGACACGGGAGAGGTCGTAAATAACAAACATCTGAAAAACTATCGTCGGTAAGACTGACCGTACTCCACCATGGAGTAACACCAAAACTAAAGGTAAAGAGACTATTACTCCCTACAACTCGTAGAAAAGTACACAAACAATCGGTAGACATACAGAAGTAACCCCTTTACAGACAAATCAAGAAACCGAATAAAAAACTAACCCAACAAATAAAAAGACCGTAACTCGACGTACTCGACGAACATATAAAAACTCTAATTCAGAAACAGTCAACGAAGTAAACGATAATAAAAGAGGGTAAGATTTCCGATAGAAAAGTGGAACGAATATCAAAGGAAACAACACGTTTTCGAAAATTCAAATTAATCCAGGGTAAACAAATAAAAACGAAAATAAAGGTAATGAGACCCACCACCCAGTATCTTCTAGGACGACACTAAATACAGTCTCTCACAAAACGGATCCGGTGAGGTAATAAGAACGGACCTTCTAGGGTACCTGTCTCCTCGGACCATCCGATGTCAGGTAACCGAACGTTTCTCAGACTATGCTGACTCGCTGAAGTGAGTGAGTGAAGTGAAAGGTACTTCTATCTGATAAATCGATTAACTAAAGATACCAAGACTGAAAATGTCCGTTGAGTTCCCATTAGTTCTTATATAAAAACCATTAATAGGTAAGATTTGTTCTTTTCATAAAAGATCCCATCCCGATGTAAGGACATCTTGTAGTCTTAATTACACAAATTTTAATATAAAGAAGTTTTACAACTATTTTTGATCCAATCGTTCTATTTTAACCATGATATCTTTCATGATTTGAGACACAACAACAACAACTCCATGATTCAGAACAGACTGAGAAACGTTGGGGTACTTGATGATATACGGTCCAAAGGGACATGAAGTGATAGAGGGTCTCAAACGAATTTAAGTACAGGTGACTACGATTTGAGATACGGTTCCTAGTTTTACAGTTTCATACAAAGTGTTCGGAAAGACTAAGAAGATTTCCTTTTTTAATAATAATAGTAAATTAACGTATTTTATACAGGATGTTATCTGTGGAGGGAAACGGGTATGAATATTAAAATTCTAAAGGAAATTATAAAATTTCTTTACTTTTTTTAAATGTTGGAGTTTCAGTACTATAAAAGAATACAAAAAGAAAATCTACTTATAACTCCTATAGTAAAAGACGTACACCCTTCATCTATAACTTCCAATAGACCAAATGTCTGTTCTAGAAATTTTTCATCTGTGACTTCCATTCATTACTGATATCGGAGTATTTATTAGATTAAATTTACCAATCCCAACGGTTTAATATTAAATTGAACGATTTGAACGAATGAAGAAACAGTGACCGGGACTGTTGGTGTAAGTAAGTATAAGTCTGTGTTTAACAATACGGAATTATGGTAGAACTGTCTTTCATAGTCTAAAGTAAATATTACTCGTCAACTATTTTAACTACATAATACCTTCTTACGTTTGATTAATTTTTCTTACTTCTTCTATAATTCATCGTAGGTAGTTTTGACCCACGTGTTGAGTCTCAAATTGAACTTTTTTATTAAAAAGTCTTGGACGATACGTGACATTAAAAATTATTATAAATACAGGAATTGATACAATTCTCGAACAAAAAATTGATCAGGTTTTTTTTTTTTTTGGGACACTGTCAAAGTTTGTGAGTCATAATGAAGACTTATGGATTGAAGAAAAAGTGATATAGAACTCGAGGACCTCTAAACAGAACTGGACTATGGGAAAGTGAATGGTATAAAACAAGTACAGAGGGTACTGACGAATGTACGAATACAATGATTCATTTAAGACTTATATAAACCATTTTAAAACTCACTCTATGTCTCATGTTTTACGTTTTTCCCATGAAATTTATTAAAACACACCAAGTCCTCCCTCCACTGTGCCCTGATATACCGACTAGGAACAACTACATACTGTCTTTTACTGTTTTAAGACATTTCGTTAATAGGAAATCAATTTTTGTAAAACTTTTTATTATTAATAAAACACCCAGTCTATCGATGTCACCTTGGAACCTCTTACACATTGGAGAATTACCCCGTGAAGATAAATCGAGATTTTAGGAAAGATTCACCTTTATTCTCTGGTCATTATAGTTTAGAGTACTGAAAAAAGGTCTTCTTTGGTCTTTATGTCTTAAACTTTTCAGGATTAAAAAGTTTTTGTCGTATTTTGAAGGACACGGTCATAGGTGAAAACGATGACGCACTTAGTGTATTTTGTCATATGTTGGAGACCACGTCTTTAATAAAAGGAAACAAGATATAAAGAAATAAGAACATCTCAAGTTCATACATCTCAAATAAAAAAGAGGAATTAAAGACTAATCGTAGAATCACTACAAAACGATAAAAAAATACTATTTATAATAACATTCTTTACTGAAAAGAACTTTTATATTTACTATAATGAATAAATATTAAGTAGATATGAAAATACACCGCTCAATCAACGAATCTTATCGATAAGTTAAAAAAAGACTTAATATTATCGATACGTCTATAAAAAATCAAGGAAATAGAGGTATCAGTATCTAGGAAGAATAAAAAAAATTTTCTCTCCAAGAGAAAAATGACATGGTAAACGTATCTTTTATCTCAATTAGTGTCAGGAATCAAGTTCCGTGTGACAGCAGTGACCAGTTACGTTTCGTGAATAAACATATAAAAGAAAATAAGAGTAAAGATAATAGTACGACGACTGGACCTGAGTATCCTTTAGTAAGACTATACAGCAGATTATAGACAACGTGACAAGAGAAAACAAACATACATAAAAATATTGTATAACAAAATATATAAAAAATTACCTTTTAAAGTATATTTTTTCTTCTCCCTCGTATTATAGTACTTGAAAACACACGGGTACAGAGTCGAAGTCGTCAATGGAGTACCGACTTGAGTAGAATTGATATAGAGATAGTACGGAAGAGGGGGTGAATATGTGTACTTTAAAATTATACGTATTTACCTAACACGACACATAGAGTACCACGTAATAAAAGTATGTAATAACATAAACCAATCGTCTATAAAATAAATCCTAAAATTTTAGATGTAAGAATTCACTTTATATGATATGAAAAACGAAGTAAAAAGAACAGACCAAAACGTCAATCCTAATGTGGTCGGAATATTTTACTCTACTCGTTGAAAAATGAGAAAAAATAAAAGATCTTATCGAAATACATTATACTTAAATGACAAAGAAATAACACACGAAATGTATACATTTCATAGACCAACTCTCTATAGAACTTACGATAAATACAGAAATTACGAAAAGCTAGATAAATTCAAAAGAGAAGTCGAAACCCATGACCATTGTGCACTACCAGAGAGGTGGATGGTCACATGGGGTCTGGGTGAAAAGAAAATCAGTCCTTTATGAACCTGTCAGAGTCACAGGTGTAGACTCGGTACATTATCAGTGAAAGAAAAACTTGACTGGTCCTTAAATTGCAAAATTGGGAGTAATAACCGGACTACACGGGTTAGAACGAACTGAATTTGAGCGTGACTGCGTATGGATCTAATTAGGACTCGAGGTACCAAAAGATGATAAGATATTGGTCTTTGAAACCAATTGTCACGAGAATTGACTGTAGAAATGTAAAGAATTTTTGAAAAAGTATGACCAATACACAGAGCTCCGACACATTTTCCATTTATAAAACTTTTTCTGATACATTCCAATAATACAAGTCCCTTCCATTCAAAAGTCTTTTTTTATCCGTCAGTAGATTAGATTACAGGACATGTCATATATGGTTTAATATTAATTGAAATCTTCTAAAAGTGAATAGAGGTCTTAAACTTTGAAAGAATATTAATAAATAATAACCTTCTTATTAATTTCCATAAAAAATTGTTTTCGTTTTTCATTATCTCTCGTATTCGTCTCTCAAGTGTCTAGGTTATTGTTTTCCTTTACTAGTTATTCGTATTATCAATAATATTAAAAACTATGTAAAATTACAAATATGGATTCTAGAATAAAGTCAAAAAGAATGTACGAAAGTATCACATGAAATAAAGAAAAATTAGGAAAGAAAGAATTTGAAATATATAGAGGGTATTTTTCTTAGAATGTCCCGGTTCTACACATTACCTGAATCTCCGGAATAATTTCTTAAATTTCAAATCTAAAATTGATAAGTTCTTCGGTAAACATCCAAAACTTGGATGTTTAGTGTACCTTACCTACCCGAAACAATTTAAATTTTATAGAAATCTTTTGTATCGATACTGAAGTCATAAACAAAATTTTCGTTGAGAAATTTTCGGTATTTTATTATCTAAACATTAAAAATGATTTTAAAAATTTATTAATCTTTTGAGCTATTTAAGTTTCCATCAAGTTTTGGATTCTTAATTATCAACCATCGATGTTGTTCCTTCTACGACTAAAAGAATTGTATGTTTCTCACAGTTGTTAAGTTATACCTTTTCCGTTGGGTAAAAATATTTTATGAATTTGTATATCAAATGTCCTGAAGGGACCACCGAGTCTACCATTTCGTAGACGGATGTTACGTCCTCTGGACCCAAGTTAGGGACCCAGCCCTTCTAGACCTCTTTCTTTACCGTTGGGTGAGGTCATGAGAACGGACCTTTTAGGGTACCTACCTCCTCGGACCATCCGATGTCAGGTACCCCAGTGTTTCTCAGTCTGTGCTGACTCGCTTAAGTGAGTGACTATCAAATAGTTTCTTCTTTACGTTTACTGATGGTCTGTACTTTTAAAGTTAAAAGGTCGGAGAGACAACGTAACATCATTGTAAAAAGATAACTTGTCAACGAAGGATTGCGATACAAAACGATAAAGAAAAGTAAACGAATCTCATGGGAACAATAGTTACGAGACGATCAGAAGGAAAGTAATAAGTACTGACCTACATTACCAAAATGGACCGCACGTGTACCCCAACACACAAACATACATACACAACCACCTTTCCCAGACCCATAACAAAGTTCAAACGAAAGGTTCCTGATCAGAAGAGACGACGGTGTCCGTGTTTTACAAAGGACATTTTTACTGAACAAACACATGAGAAACACATCGAGGATGGAAGAAATGAAAAGATTCAGATTGACCCAGATAACCTAAGACGACGGTCAAGTTGAGTGGAGACAGGGGTATGGACACTAATGTCTGTTCCGGACACCGTTGAATCCCACACAATACATGGAAGTCCCGTATGAAAAACGGTAGTAAAAGACTCTAGGTGTGGTACCACAGGAAATGGTGATGTAAAGAGGATTTAACGAAGAGAAGTAAATAAGAGAGAACACCGAGGATAATCCAAAGTCGAGGAAAACGGATAAAGTCGTATACCCATAATGTTGACTTAGGATTGTAATGACTTTTGTATAACTTAACCAAAGAAGTATTTCTATCTTTTCCTTTGTCTGCCCCTCCCTACATATCCTGTGTTTGTCCTCTACTCTCTTTTAATTATTTCGTTAGTTGAGATCTTCGTTTTGATTAGGTCTCCTGAGACCTTTGTACAACATTTTACTGTCTTCTACTCGACCGGTTTTGTTTGAAGTCATCTATGAAATTTATATTTTACCTTCTATCGGTTATTACACTACGACTTATAGAAAAAAAGATTAAGAATCTCTTAACGTGTAGTCTTGATGTTACTCCATAGTGGAGTGTGGTCAGTCTTACCGGTAGTAGTTTTTTAACGTTCGTTATTTACGACCTCTCCCACACCTCTTTTCCCTTGAGAAAACATGACAACCACCCTGACATTTAACTATGTCGGTGATACCTTTTGTTATACCTTTAAGGAATTTTTTGATTCTTATTTTGATGGTATACTGGGTCGTCAGGGTGATGACCCACATATAGGACTGTTTTAGTATTAACTTCTTCTGTGTGTATGGGGTAACAAGTATCGTCGTGAGAAATGTTATCGATCCTGTACCTTCGTTCTACGGGTAGTTGTCTACTTACCTATTTCTACATAATGTATGTGTGTTACCTTATAATAAGTCGGTAATTTTTCTTGTTTAAACTCAGTCAAGATCACTCCACCTACTTGGATCTCGGATAATATTCCTCACTTCATTGAATCTCTTTTTGTTTATGTCATGTTATAATTGCGTATATATATATCTTAAATCTTTCTAGTATAATTACTTGGATAAAAGTCCTTTCGTTACCTTTACGTCTATATCTCTTGTCTGAACCCCTGTGTCACCTCCTTCTTTCCTTACTCTCCTTGTCTCTTTCATCGTAGTTGTATATACGACTTTTCACTTTCAGTGAGTCAGCACAGGCTGAGAAACGTTGGGGTACCCGACGTCGGATGGTCCGAGAAGACAGGTACCCTAAAAGGTCCGTTCTCATGATCTCACCCAACGGTAAAGAAATAGGTATATATATATATACGATGGTACACATTTTATCTATCGACCGATCTCCAACGATATATTGTGTCCCTCGGGTCGGACGGTGAGACACTACTGACTCTTCCCATCCTACTCCCCTCCCCTCCCTACCCTACATACATATTAATGTCGACTAAGTACAACAATATGTCGTCTTTGATTATATTGCAACATTTTGTTAAAGGGAGGTTCATTTTTTATTTAATTCTTTTTCTACTTTGACCTTTCTTCTCTTCTCACTGATCTATAATACCTTTCATGAAAATTCCTATATTTTTTAATTTTACTCGTCTTACTTATTTTATTTGGTTTATTTATTAATTTATTAATATCTCTTTTAAAACACACAATTATATACTTTCATCCATTTAACTCTATCTGTGATTTCTTTTTTCTCTTATTTATAAATTTCAATTTTAAATCATAGAAAACATTTTATCTTCTATTAAACTTAGGTGTAGACCTTTTCCGGTACCCTTTAATTGGATCTTAACAGTTATGATTCTGTATCGAAGTACTTGAATGTCTGAAGTTCGTACTTCTTACTAATTTAATAACTAACCTTCCATTTCCCTCTTTTATAACCTAGCAGAGAGAATAAATAGGTGTAGTTGAGAAACCCGTCAACTGTCAGCTCATTGTAGATATACTCGTATATCTTTATTTTCGTAAAATATAAAATTTAAGATTTACAGAAGTCCATATTTCTGATGTCTATCAAAACTTGAGTTTCTTATAACAAAACTTTTTTTAATCTTCTACTTGATGACGGTGAAAGTAACTTTATTGAATTTTTAATGGTGTCTTTCTACTCGTCACTCGTGACTTTCCTAAATTGATATTTTGTGTCTGTTCTTTTTTTTACTATTGTGACATAAGATAAGGGAATTTTATCTTTACTGTATAATGGAACTGGAGAAAGGAGAGGAAAAGAATGACCCAAAACATCAAATTCAAACAACTAAAGGTGAAGAAATTATGAATGTTCAGTTTCTTACAGGTACTTCCACGTTTATTATTTTCATATTCGTCTCAAATTGTCAAATCTCTTTTTATGATTTTTTTATGATTGACTTTATATCACTTTCTTTCTTTCTCTTCCTGTCTCATTGTCCTTTATACGATTATAGAAATAACGAACATCTTTATTTGATTATTTAAAACTTATCGTTTTATTTTTTGTTTCGACATATTTAATATATTCAATTATTTATGTCTCAAAGTATTTCAATAGTAATATTCTGGTATTGATGACCTTTTTTCTATTCATATCTCTTTGATGTGTACTTCTTTTTACTCTATTGATTACAATTTTATAAAAGAAATTTTTTTTAAGGATTTTGTTTAATTTTATAATTTTTCTCACTTTTCGTTAATCTACGATCCACAGTGTTAATAATAAATTGTAACATGACTTCCCTTAGTCGGTTCTCTTTTGTAATTGCAGTTACCCAAAAACCGAACACAACCATAAAATCTGTCACCTAAAGCCTGATTTAGTGTCTCCTTTTACGGTATACGTTCATTGTGTTATTTAACGAAACTTTTACAACTTTTGATTTCCTATTTTTTAATTCGGTCGATTTCCGTTCGTTGTAAGTTTTTTGATTCTAACACCGTAGACCAGGTAGTGAAGTACCGTTTATCTACCCCCTTTTCACCTTTGTCATTGTCTAAAGCAAAGAACCCGAGGTTTTATTGACACCTACCACTGACGTCGGTGTTTTAATTTTCTACCAACGAGAAACCTTCTTTTCACTACTGTTTGGATCCATCGTATAATTTTCGCCTCTGTAGTGAAACGACTGCTTCCAGATATATCAGTTTCGATACCAAAAAGGACATCAGGGGATGCCTACATTCTCAACCTGGTAATTCTTAAGACTCACGATTTCTTAACTACGAGAGTTGGACACCACAATATGTTCTAAGAACTCTCAGAGAACCTGACGTTCCTATAGTTTTATCAGTTAGGATTTCCTTTAGTCGGGACTTATAAGTAGTCTTCCTGACTGCGACTTTGACTTCGAGGTCATGAACCAGATGGAGTATGTTTCATCACTGCGTAACCTTTTCTGGGACTTCGATCCTTTCTAAGCCCCGTTTTCCTCTTCCGCCACTGTCTCTTACTCTACCAACCTACTGTAGTGACTAAGTTACCTGTACTCAAAGGTGTTAGAGTCCCCCTGTCACTTCCTGTCCCTTCGGACCGTACGACGTCAATTACCCCAGTGTTTCTCAACATGTACTAACTGTCTGACTTGTTGTTGTTTCCGTTCGTTTATGAATTACAGTCTGGTCTACTCAGTTGAGTTTGTAGTTTACTTTGTTTATTTCAGTAAAAATTATGTTTTTTACGTCAAGTGTTACTTCTACATCGTTAATGTTTATAGATGTTTGGTTTATTATTGTACCACGGTTGTAAATGTTTCGTTTTTGTTACGTTCATGTTCCCTTTTATCAGTTTTTGTGTGATCTGAACCTTTCAAATAAGTAAGAGAGTCAGGTTTTGTCCAGTCGGTCCGCACCTCCACTCCCTTCTTACTCCTTTGTGACTTTCGTAAACGTGCTTAGTCCTGGAAACGTTCTACGGGTGACATTACTGATAATAAATTGTGACACTACCCCCCTTTTCGGTTCTCTTTTTACAATTTTGAAACTTTACTTTACATCTTTCTACTTCACTTTTCGACACACGTCTAGTATACTAATATATGGATCTTGACGGTAGGTCACCTAAAATAAATTAGTTGACTGTCTACTGATCTTTATTATCTTAAGTGATTCAATAACATGATGTTCTAGTTACATAGGTATATCCATTAAAAGTACATATTGTCATTAAAATCTAATTCGGGATCACGGTATAAAACGGATGTATATAACAAATACACGGTGTTGGATTCTTATAACAAATAATAAAAGGATACTGAAGATATTGTTAATAGTGTTTAAATCCCCAATTATGTTATCTAAAAATAAGAGAGTGTCAAGGTCTTCGGTCTTCGGAATTTCGTCACAGTTACCCGGCTTTAGCTTTCGTTCCCGATAATAAGGATACTTCCAAGATCCCCTTAGGGAAGGAGTGGAGAAGTTCGAAAACCACCGACGACCGTCAGGAGCCGAATACCGGTGTTGTAGTGAAGTTGGAACCCGAGGTACCGGTGTAACGGAGGAGTAAAGACACACAGACTAAAAGAGAATATTCTTGAGAACATTAACGTAAATCCCACGTGGACCTAATTAGGTTCTGTCACAAGAGTGTATATAATCAATGTACAAGAAATATTAAATTAAGAGAGTGTCGTTGGATTAACTTTTTCCGAAATAACCACATGTTTTAATGTTTTACTTGTCCTAATATTTGAAGTCGTTATCCAAATTATTTACGTTCTTATAACTTTTACTATTTCTACCGTAGAGTATAGTCACCCTTTTCTACATAACGAATTATGTAAAACTCTGTTGACGTGTCGGTAGACCTTTCTTTTCGACTTAGGTATAGAGTGTGGTATACGGTTTCATATAATATTTACCTAGTTTATGAATTTACATTTTATAATGTAGTGTCTCCATGAGTCGTTTGTGTCCTCACAAAAAAAAAAAGAATACTGAAATTTCATCTTTTAGAGAAGTTTTGTTCTAGATCTTCGGTGTTTTACTGTACTAATTATTTAAACTAGTGTAAAAAGTTGTGTGTGTGTTGGTTTGAGTTTTCTGTTTGATATTTATAATTCTTTGCAAACATTAAGAATGACTTCACCGATTAAAAATTTTTTGATAAAATAATATCAACTAAATGTTTCACAAGTAAAGTCTATATATCGTTTCACTAAGTCTATATATAGTGAAATCAAGTCAGCGAGACCACACAAACTGAGAAAGGCTGGGGGACTTAGTGTCGTGTGGTCCGGAGGGACAGGTAGTGGTTGAGGACCTCAAGTGAACCTGAGTACAGGTAGTTCAGTCACTACGGTAGGTCGGTAGAGTAGGAGACAGCAGGGGAAGAGGAGGACGGGGGTTAGGGAGGGTCGTAGTCTCAGAGAAGGTCACTCAGTTGACAAGCGTACACCACCGGTCTCATAACCTCAAAGTCGAAATCGTAGTAAGGAAGGTTTCTTTAAGGTCTCGACTAGAGGAAGTCTTACCTGCCCAACCTAAAGGAACTTCAGGTTCCCTGAGAGTTCTCAGAAGAGGTTGTGGTGTCAAGTTTTCGTACTTAAGAAGTCGCGAGTCGGAAGAAGTGTCAGGTTGAGAGTGTAAGGTTGAGAGTGTAGGTATGTACTGGTGTCCTTTTTGGTATCGGAACTGATCTGCCTGGACACAACCGTTTCATTACAGAGACGAAAACTTATACGATAGATCTAACCAGTATTGAAAAGAAGGTTCCTCATTCGTAGAAAATTAAAGTACCGACGTCAGTGGTAGACGTCACTAAAACCTCGGGTTTTTCTAGTTCAGACTGTGACAAAGGCGACAAAGGGGTAGATAAAAGGTACTTCACTACCCTGGTGTACGGTACTAGAAGCAAAAGACTGATAACTCGAAATTCGGTTGAAAAAGTGAGAGGAGAAAGTGAAAGTAGTTCTCCGAAAAATCAAGGAGAAGTGAAAGACGGTATTCCCACCACAGTAGACGTATAGACTCCAATAACTACNACACTCTACTCACGTTAACACACCATCAAACTCATAAGAAACCGTAACGGAAAGAAACCCTAACCTTACTTTTGACTGGAAAAGGTTAGGACACCGGTGACGACTCAAAAGGTTTAAACGACCGTCTAACTCACGTCGTAAAAGTGTCGTAGCAGAAAGTCCTAAACTTTATCGAGTTGACCTTAAGGTAGTGGAGGTGATCGAAACAAGTATCACTACGAAAGATTCCGGGTGAACTGAAGTGTAAGGTCCTACAGACCGAGGTCCACTCACTAGTGTGGTAGCACTAATAGAACTAGAACTTGTAGAAAAATATATATATATATATATATACGCACGATGACGACGATTCAGTGAAGTCAGCACAGGCTGAGGTACGTTGGGGTATCTACCGTCGGGTGGTCCGAGGCGGTAGGGACCCTAAGAGGTCCGTTCTCATGACCTTACCCCACGGTAACGGAAGAGGTATATGTATATACATATATATTTTATATATATTACAAGAACCACCTTATATTTAACTGTGTTTAGTATACCTCCCATTAACCGTATATATTCAAAATATATCGTTTCACTCAGTCAAAGTATATCTATGTCTATATAAGAAAAAGTTTAAGAAGGGATAATATATAATAATGTTCTATCATCTATAACAAGGACGACGATATGTTATCCTAGAATAATAAAAATCAGACAAAATATATATCACCATACATAGACAATCAGAGTTACGGACTAAATAGGAAGGAGAAGAAAGGAGAAACCTTTACTATTTAAAAAAGATACAGAGGCTCAGACAAAGACAAAACATTCAGGTAAACATAGTAAAAAATCCAAGACGTATACTCACCATAGAATATAAACATAAAGGAAAAGACTGGAAGTGAATTATACTACTAGAGATCCAGGCAGGTATAACGACATTTACCGTAATTAGGTAAGAGAAACCACTGACTCATTATAGGAAGCACACATACATGGTGTAGAAGACATAGGTAAGGAGACAACTAACTGTGAACGTAACGAAGGTATAGAACCGATAACATTTATCACGAAGAGACTTGTAACGCCACGTATATAGAAAAACTTAATCTGAAAAATAGAAAAGGTTTATATACAAGTCCTCACCATAACGACCTAGTGTACCATTGAGACAAAAATCAAAGAATTCTTTGAAGGTATGATAAGGGGTGTCCCCGGTGTAGTTAAATGTAAGAATGATTGTCATATCCTTGAAAGGTAAATGAGGTATGGGAGAAGGAGTAAATAATTAATATCCGAAAAATCACTACCGGTAAGACTTGTCTCCACTAAGGAGTAGTATCAAAAATAAACGTAAAGAGATTATTAATCGTTGAAATTCGTAACAAAGTACACGAATAAACGTTAGACATGCAGAGGAAACCTTTTGTAGACATACAGCAGAAGAAAGAGAAATCCAGAAGACGGGTAAAAAACTAACTCAACAAATAATAATAAATCAACATACTTGACAAACACATAAACCTTTAATTCGGGAACAACCAGTGTAGTAACCGTTTATAAAAGAGAGTCAAGCATCCAAGAGAAAAACAACAAAAACGAAAGAAAACGACATGTTTTCGAACATTCAAACTAATTCAGGGTAATCAAATGAAAACGAAAATAAATAAAAGGGAACCCTTTATTTTAACAGGACTCTTTTATAACGATGTTAAATACAGTCTCTTACAAATGGATACGAGAGAATACTTTTTAAATACCATAGTACAGAAAATTCAGGATTTCGGTAAAACTCAAATAAAAACACATACCACACTCTCTCATAAACTTACAGTAACCAAATGTACACCGACAGGTTGAAAGGTTTGTGGTTTCACCGACAAAAAAATTGATTTGGATTTTTTATGTTCTTCTATTTTCTGGTTAAAATGATAGTCTGTTTACCGTCTCATATATTTGATAAATGTCTTTTTTCTTTATGCACGGAGAATTTGTGTACTTTTAAAGTTGAAGTGAGAATTATTTTCGGTGACACTTTATCATGAACAGTGTATAACCCTAAAGGGTTTAAGAATTTTAATCTATATTATCAAAACCAGTTTTCCCTCCGTAATAAAAGACAAAGACCATCTTTAATTTAACTGTGTTTAGTATACCTCCTTTTATCCGTTATAGACAGTTTTAATCTTTTTGCGTAAAAGGCACCCGGATCAATTAATGAAGAACATCAAATAGGTGACTATATAATGAAAACTCTGCCCATCTTTCAATAAGAATCGTTATAAATTATGGTTTACAACCACTTTAGATTACACGTAGATATATCCTGTCTAAATTGACACTCTATAGGTCTACTTTATGATACGTCGACAATTTGGTCCTTCGAACAATAAAGAGTATTTCTTTTTAGAAGTACCAGATGAGGCAAAAAGTTTAATATGGATTTTCATGTTGGAATGGCTACGGATTGTTATGTATATCATATTACCCCTTGTCTTATAAGTAAATATATACGAATAAATACGTCTTTTTAGTGACGTTCCTGTGGGTTCCTTTATTATAGTCACTACTGTAATAGAGTACCCCTCTCTTATTCTTAATCTCTTGGTCTTACTCTCTATTTATAATGATATTTTATAAAATTGGGAATCTTTAATAATTTTATTTATAGATAGAATTGATGAATATAATTTACTCATTTGAAAACAAGTGAAAAAAGAGTTTATAAATAACTCCTGGACGAAAAACGGTCGTGACAAAATCCAAAACCCTAATCACCTGTTTTGTATTTTTAGACTTGGGAATACCTCGGATGTAAGTTCACCACTCTCTGTCTGTAAACTTTTATTGGTACACGATATGAATCAGCGAGTCAGCACAGGCTGAGACGATAGGGTACCTGACATCGGGTGGTCCGAGGAGACAAGTACCCCTAAGAGGTTCGTTCTTATGACCTCATCCAACGAAACGGGAGGAGGTGCCCTAGAAGGGTTGGGTCTCTAGTTTGGGTCCAGAGGGTGTAACGGTCACTAAGAAATAGTAACTCGATGGTTCCTTCGGGTTCGATAGTCTAGAGACACAGACACATAATACATATAGATATACACATACGACGACACGACACGAATCAACGAGCTTTTATTAGTATATGTATAACAACATGGAGTCTTTTATTGTACATAATATTCTTTTTTTGTTTTTCATATTTTGTCCCATTCAAAACCTCCTCCACAACGTTGTGATTTATCCTAATCGTCCCATTCAGAATAGTTTTTTTCTCGTCTAATTTACTCTCAGAATGTTCTTCGTTCCCTAAATCAGTACACCTATACACTCCTTTCTTACAAGACTCCATCCCTCTTGTTGGTCACATCTTGGTAACCCTTTCCTTGTACAGTCTACGAGATTTACGTTCCCAATCTCTGGTCACACAGAATTCGTCACCTTTTCACCATCTATACTCCGGTCTTTCTATTACTATAGTTAGTCTGAAAGAGAATCGTCTCCTCATTGTACCAGACTGTTTAAAACTTTTCGAATGAGACTAAAATGGATAATATACATAATGTTTATCTGACTACCCACCATTCTCATTTTCGACCCTCCATTAAACCTTTATTAACGCGGAATCTGTTCCTCAACTTCACTACTCTTCAATAACCTAAAACCTACATTAAACTTTAACGGTCGACCTAAGGACTGTCTGGTCTACACCTCACGTTCTCTCTCCTGAGTTTCTTCTCTTCCACACTTTTGCAATAGATCCTTTTACCCTCAAACTTACCTGATCCTTCAATATGACTAACCGACTTTCACAATTCTCGGGTGAACTCAAGAAGGACTTAAATTTTTACTCAGTACCCAAAAAGACGTCAATTAAGTCGACGTACTGAATCCAGAGTAGGGAAGGATTTTTTATCTAGAGACACCTTATTACCTTCCTATCGGAACAATTAAAAAAATTTCACTAATATCTTATAATATATATATTACAAGAGTAGAATTATTAACATTTTCCTTACGTATATACGACTAAATACAAATATGATTTAAATCTATCAAAGGGGTCTCCAAATCGACTTGTACTAAAAATATACAATTAAGATCTGTATTTACGTACTCGTAGTTTACTAGGAGTTATTTGGTACAAAGAATTAAAATGACATAAAATTGTCCACCGTTTATCTTCTATCCAGAGTTAAATTTTGAATTCTACTCATCTCTTCCTACCCGACCCTCAAACCTTAACTGTACATGTGTGACGGTACAAATTCTACCTATTGGTGGTTCCCGGATGGTATATCGTTTTTATTTATTTATTTTTAACTCTCTGTCTGACCATTACTCGTAAAATTTCCGTCCTTATGTAAAATCTCACAAAAGAATAAATTAGAAAAAATTTTTAATTCGAATATAATACGTTAAATTTTCTATTTGTACTATGAATAAAAGTTGAATTGTATCATATATTTAAAAATACCTAAAATACACAAAGATTACTAGACAAATGGATTTTACGAATTTTCAAAGTTACACGTTTTGAAATACTCTGATACTTTGTTTATGAATTCTTTTATAGTTCTCTGAACTTTCTTAATTGTCGGTCTAATTTGTAGATCACTTGTATCGACCATTCTCTTGTATTTTCCACTCCCTCAACTTTTACTTTCCTTCGTTTATAGTTTCTGATTAGTTTGTATATGTCCTCTAAATTTATTATTGGGTGTTAGTTATCGTTTCTCCCTTTCACATATCCTAAGTAGATCTTCGTTACATTCCGCACTACAACCTATGTTATCAATCTGTAACTTACTTATGTGGTACATGGTACACCATCTCTTAGAAGTGAACTGTTATATGTTCGAGAGAAAAGCTTTAAAAGACATACTCGACGAAGGTCCTTTTTTTGTCTTTATATAGTTGTTACCCTGGGAGATTATCGTCCATGATTCAATGATAGTTTAACGGTTGTAGGTGACCTAGTAGTTTTTTCGTTTTCTCAAGGTCTTTTTGTAGATAAAGACGAAATAACTGATACGGTTTCGGAAACTGACATACCTAGTGTTATTTGACACCTTTTAAGACTTTATCTACCCTTATGGTCTGGTAGACTGGACGGAGAACTCTTTGGACATACGTCAAGTCCTTCGTTGTCAATCTTGACCTGTACCTTGTTGTCTGACCAAGGTTTATCCTTTTCTTCATGCAGTTCCGACATATAACAGAGGGACGAATAAATTGAGTATACGTCTCATGTAGTACTCTTTGTGACCCGACCTTCTTCGTGTTCGACCTTAGTTCTAACGGTGCTCTTTATAGTTATTGGAGTCTATACGTCTACTGTGGTGGTATACCGTCTTTCACTTTTCCTTGAGTTTTCGGAGAACTACTTTCACTTTCTCCTCTCACTTTTCCAACCGCATTTCGAGTTGTCAGTCTTTTGCTTCTAGTACCGTACACCAGGGTAGTGAAGTACCTTTTATCTACCCCTTTGTCACCTTTGTCACAGTCTGAACTAGAAAAACCCGAGGTTTTAGTGACGTCTACCACTGACGTCGGTACTTTAATTTTCTTGCGAATGAGGAACCTTCTTTTCAATACTGGTTGGATCTATCGTATAAGTTTTCGTCTCTGTAATGAAACGGTTGTTTCCAGACAGATCAGTTCCGATACCAAAAAGGTCACCAGTACATAGCTAAACTCTCAACATAACACTTCTTTCGACTCGTGACTTCTTAACTACGAAAACTTGACACCACAACCTCTTCTGAGAACTCTCAGGGAACCTGACGTTCCTCTAGGTTGGTCAGGTAAGACTTACTCTAGTCGGGACCCTAAAGAAACCTTCCTTACTACGATTTCGTCATTGACGTCATGAAACCGGTGGAGTACCCTTCTCAACTGAGTAACCTTTTCTGGGACTACGACCCTCCCTAACCCCCGTCCTCCTCTTCCCCTGCTGTCTCCTACTCTACCGACCTACCGTAGTGACTGAGCTACCTGTACTTAGACTCACTTGAGGCTCTCAACCACTACCTGTCCCTCCGGACCGAACGTCCCAAAGTACCCCAGTCTTTCTCAACCTGTGCTGACTCGTTGACTTGACTTGACTTCAATAATAGACATAAATCACTCAGTGTATACATCACAAGAATCTAAAGTCAGTAACTTGTGACACTGATTCTTATTCTAAATATTACTTCGTTTTTTCACCTATTTTCCTATGTTAAATAGTAAATCATATACCATTATATAACACAAAGGTACCCATCCCAATTATGTTCAGATATCACCGTTAAGAATTTCCTTTTTCTAAGTCTTTATGTTTTCCAAACAAAAAGGGAGTCATGTAAAACCACCATTTTGGACTGACTGGTGAATACAAGTAACTCTTAAATATTCAAGAAATACTGGTACATGGTCCATTCTCCAATTATAGGTTTTATAACCTTCTTGAGTCATGTTGAGTTATAACTCGGTTTTTTTACTTGTTAGACTAAATTTTTAACGGAATCCTGGACTTACCCGAAGGGTCCACCGTGTCACCATTTTTTAGGTGGACGGTCACGTCCTCTGCGTTCTCTGTCCCTAAGTTAGGGACCCCACCCTTCTAGGGGACCTCATCCTTAACCGTTGGGTGAGGTTATAAGAAAGGACCTTTTAAGGTACCTGTCTCCTTGGACCTACCGATGGTAGGTACCCCAGTGTTTCTCTATCTTGACTCGCGCACACGTGTACGCGTGTGTACATGTGGGTGTGTCCTGGAATTATCAATAAAAAGTCTTTCTGTACCCACCGGTTGTCCATGTACTTTACCTCAAGTCGTAGTGATTAGTAGTCCCTTTACGTTTAGTTTTGGCGTTACTCCATAGTGGAGTATGGACATTTTTTCCGACAATGGTTTTCGTTTCTTTGTTTTTTATTTCTTTATTACGGAACCGTTTCTACACCTCTTTTCCCTTTGGATACCACCTTACATTTAACCATGTAGGTAATACCTTTTTTTACTTTTATCTGGATGGTATACCGAGGTATAGACACATATATAGGGTTAAGACCTTATATAACCTTCCTTTAATTTAGTAATGGAGTTTCACATGGACGTGTGGGTACGAATAAAGTTGTAATTAGTGTTTATTGGTGTTGTACCTTTGTTGGAAACACCAGTAGTCACTTACTCACCTGTTACTTTTACACTATATATATATATATATATATATATATATATATATATACTTTTACACTCTATATTGTACCGTGTATATATAAATATGTACTTATATATATCTATGTCTATGTACTTATAATAACTCGGTAAAAAATATTTTTCCTTTAGAACGGTAAACACAGTACCTACATGGAACTCTCGTAATACGAATTACTTTATTCAGTGTGTCTCTTTCTGTACTAAAGTGTATATTATATCTTAGAAATTCTTTTTTTCGGTCTGAACCCCTTTGTCTAATCTTCCCACTAACGGTTCCCGAGCCTTCACTCCCTTTACCCCTTTCCCATGTTTACCAGCTTCCCATGTTTAAGGGTCAATATTCGTCTTATTTAAGAACCCTTGACTATAAATCGAACCACGGATATCAATTGTCGTCACATAATATATGAACTTTCAACGTTTCTCTTATCTAGAATTTACAGGACTGGAATTTGTGTGTGTGTTTTATATTAATCCACTCCACCACCTACCCAATTGATTGGAATGACTCCATTAGCAAAACATGATACACATAGTTTAGTAGTGTAACATGTCTTTATATAGTCAATATAGAGTTGATTCGACCTCTTTTATTTGTACAGGAGATTCCTTTTTTTTCAATGAATAATACACTTTAATAAATACAACATACAAATATAGTTTCCCACTTATAAGTGTTGTATATTATACTTACAGAAACTAATACTCGACGATTGATCTGTGATAACCGACCATAATCTTCATTTTGAGTCATTTACGTAGTTTAATTGGAAAGATTTAGACTTTTTGAGGTCTAAGTGAAAAGGGGTTCTCAAAGATTCTCATTTAATATTACCATAAGTAGGTGTCTCTGTACTCCGAAAACAAAAAGAGAAATGTTGGAAGTTACGAGAAACTTAAAATGGTCACAATAACTGATGACATTATTTAAAAAATTTTATTTGAATCTTTATTTGTATACTATCTGACAGAGCATTCGATACCTCTTTTCGAGTCAAACGAGAAACGAGATACTGTACTGAAAATTCACCCATCATAAGAGTTGGTTCTTGGGTCTCTTTCCCCGCGTATGACACGAGATCTCACCCATCCTACCTGACATATTTAAACCCAGAACCTGTTTCAGAATTTTATACTCCCTCATTTCTACCAATCTCTTGTTCTTTTCATCACTTCTCGTTTGGGTTTCTTTCCCACTATGATCTACTTTGTGTGTATCACATATTACACAAACAAACCTCGAAGAACGATTAACATATTTAAACAAATGAAAATGAAATATAATACGTTTACATCGAATTATAGACACATACCTGAACTTTAAGACGTCACATCTCAAACTAGAGACCAAGGAGACGGAAAAGATTTTGGTCGAACTTGTACACCTTCATGTAACAAGTGTATAACGACTTCGGACTGAACCTCTTAAAACTCGTAATGAACTGATCGCACACTCTACTCACGTTAACACGACGTCAACTCGAAAGAAACCGTAACGGAAAGAAACCCTAACCTTACTTTTGACTTGAAAAGGTCAGGACACCGGAGACGACTCAAAAGGTCTAAACGACCGTATAACTCACGTCGTGAAGTGTCGTAGTAGAAAATCCTAGTCAGATAAACGACACTTATAATTTCACAAAGAACTATCTACATATATTTCAAAATAACAATGTTTTAAATCATATATATATTTAAAAGTACACCACAAGAACAAACTAGTGATACAACGTAGACTGACAAACCCTGGAACACCCGAAGTCGTGTAGTCCGACGTCATAGAGCGTAGTCAAGTCAAGCCAAGTCAGCGAGTCACACAGGCTGAGAAACGTTGGGGTACTTAGCGTCGTGCGGTCCGGAGGGACAGGTAGTGGTTGAGGGCCTCAAGTGAGTCTGAGTGTAGGAAGCTCAGTCACTACGGTAGGTCGGTACAGTAGCAGACAACAGAGGGGAAGAAGAGGACGGGGGGTTAGGGAGGGTCGTAGTCCCAGAAAAGGTTACTCAGTTGAGAAGCGTACTCCACCGGTTTCCTGACCTCAAAGTCGAAATCGTAGTAAGGAAGGTTTCTTTAGGGTCCCGACTAGAGGAAGTCTTACCTGACCAACCTAGAGGAACGTCAGGTTCCCTGAGAGTTCTTAGAAGAGGTTATGGTGTCAAGTTTTCGTACTTAAGAAGTCGTGAGTCGGAAGAAGTGTCAGGTTGAGAGTGTAGGTATGTGCTAGTGACCTTTTTGGTATCGGAACTGATCTGTCTGGAATCAGTCATTTCATTACAGAGACGAAAACTTATACGATAGAACCAACCAGTATTGAAAAGAAGGTTCCTCATTCACAGAAAATTAAAGTACCGACGTTAGTGGTAGACGTCACTAAAACCTCGGGGGGTTTTATTGCAGACTGTGACGAAGGTGACAAAGGGGTACATAAACGGTACTTCACTACGCTGGCCTACGGTACTAGAAACAAAAGACTTACAACTCGAAATTCGGTGAAAAAAGTGAGAGGTGAAAGTGAAAGTAGTTCTCCGAAAAATCGAGGAGAAGTGAAAGACGGTATTCCCAACACAGTAGACGTATAGACTCCAATAACTATAAAGAGGGACGTTAGAACTAAGGTCGAACACAAAGAAGGTTGGGTCGCAAAGAGTAGTACATAGAGGGTATCAAACAAGTTTAAGTGTAGGTAACTCAACTACTTCGATGGATTGGTGTAGTAGGAGACGGAGCAGGAAGAGAAAACAGAAGTTAGAAAGGATCGTAGACCCAGAAAAGGTCACTCAGTCGAGAAACGTAGTCCACTGATTTCATGATCTTGAACTCGAAATAATAGTCAGGAAGGTTACTTATATGTCCTAACTAATTGAAATCCTAACTGAACAAAATAGAGGAACGTCCAGTCACCTAAGAGTTCCCAGAAGAGGTGAAGGTGATAAACTTTTGTAGTCAAGAAGTCATGAGTTAAAAGAAAAACAGATAGAGAGTGTAAACATGTACTTTGGTATCGAAACTGATATACCTGGAAACGACCGTTTCATTACAGAGACGAAAAATAATACGATAGATCCAAGTAGTAACGAAAGGAAGGTTCCTCGTTCGGAGAAAATTAAAGTACAGGTGTCAGTACAACGTCAGTGACAGGTGTCACTAAAACTTCGGGTGCTCTTATTTTAGATAGTGATAAAGGTGACAATGAGAAGATAAACGGTACTTTACTACCCTGGTCTATAGTACTACGATCAAAAAACTTACAACTCAAGATTAGGTCGAAAAGTTAGAAGAGAAAGTGGGGGTAGTTCTCCGAAAAACCAAGTAGAAGTGAAAGACGGTAATCTTACCATAGGAGACGTATAGACTCCAACAACTAGAAAGAGGGTCGTTAGAACCAAGGTGGAACACTAAGTAGGTCGGACTGTAAAGTGTACTACATGAGATCAATATTCAATTTATTCTTCCCAGTGTTTTTGTCGGAAAGGTATGAGGAAAGGGTTAAAACTTTGTTAGTCAAAGAGGGACATTCCAAGACGGAAAACAAAGAACTAGGTGTATATCCAAAGAGTCCTCTGTTTGTTCCACTAGACCATAAGGGTAAAGAAATTCTTATAAGTGTCAAACAAAACTAAGTGTGTTAGTATTCCAAAGTACATTAGTCACTTCGTCATCTACAAAAAGAATTAGGGGAACGAAAGAGATACTAGGTCACTCACTCACGCTAAACTAGACTAAGAAGATGGAAAAGATTTGGTTTGAACATGTAGACCTCTTAAAACCAAGTACATGAGACTTCGAATCGAACTTCCTAAAATTCGTATTGGAATGATCGTACGGTTTACTCACGTCAATATGTCATCAAACTTGTAAGAAACCGTAACGGGAATAAACTCTGACCTGACTCTTGACTGGAAAAGGTCATACCACCTCAACAGGTGACGCCCCAACAGGTTTAAACAATTGACTCATGTCGTGAAATTGTCGTATTAGAAAATCCTAAAATTTATCAAGTCGACTTTAAAATAATGGAGGAGATCAAAACAAACGTAATTAAGAAGGATTCCGGGGGAACTGAAACGTGAGGTCCTATAGACCGACAACCACTCAACTGGTATGACAGTACCAATAGGTCCAGTAATTCTGGAAAAGACATATCAAGAAGAAACAAGACCGGAGGAGAAGGATTAGAGAAGACGAAGACACAATCCAGGAATGACAAATACAGGATATAGTACCGGTAGGAACGTACTTTATAAAGAAACTATAGAGGTCATAAGAACTTCTAGAGAGAGCAGAAAGGGTACGATGACAAAGGAGAAAAAAAAAAGAGAAAAACGTAACAAATAAATAAATTCTTTCCAGAGGATCGATAAGAGACCTTGAGACGAACCCATACAGAAAGGGAAAGAGGAAACGGAAAACGAAGAGAAGAAAGGAGTCGATAAACATTTCGGAGGAGTCTGTTGGTGAAACGGAAGAACCTAAAGAAAAAACCATCCTACCAAAACCGGTGGTGGAGGAGATGTTACAATACTTGGAGACAGGAATCAAGAAGTTAGTGAGTCTAGATTCGGGAACTGAGGCAAGTAGTGGAGGTCATATAATAGTATGTCCCAAACTAAATCCAGTATGGACTTACCGGATCACCAAAAGGGATGAAAGAAATTAAACTAAGATTTAAAATATTATTCCTCGACTACTGAACTCGGAGCCAGTCGAGGTCCAGAAAAAGGACTGATAAATCTCGAAGAGGTAGAAATTGACGTTTCTTATGTTAGTCAGACTAAAGTTATAACTGGTAAACCACTATAGGTACACATTACAGTAGAGAACACAAAAACCCTTTCCCACAAATGATACTGGTTGTACAAGAAAACTCTTTTGAGATATTCTGAAACGGAACGAAGTAAAACATGATGTTCCGGTTTGAACGGATAAAAGAGAACTGTAGGAGGCAAACGTAAGGAAACTACTTTTCCGGCAGGAAAAAGTAAATAGAGATCTTCTAGAACCTCCAGAAGTATCTTGGGGTATTTGAAGTCGAAGAAGCTGTTAGAACCAACCCCAGTGTCTGAACTTAATGACACTACATATTACCAAACGAAACCTCTGTTTGGTTCTAGTAAGACAGCAAAAACTTTGACGTTGGTTCATGACGCGAATCCTGAGAGAACAACTGATACTCTCGTAAAGAAGATTCGTCAAGAAGGGGTGCCATTATCTATATTACCAGTAGACTTAATTTAAACAGATTAGGGTAGGTTTAACCTTCACTAGTTTGCCTTCTATCGTACTCACTTGTAGTTGTATAAGTCAAGTCAATCCAAGTCAGCGAGTCGGCACAGACTGAGAAACGCTGGGGTACTTAGCATCGTGCGGTCCGGAGGGATAGGTAGTGGTAGAGGGCCTCAAGTGAGTCTGAGTACAGGTAGCTCAGTCACTACGGTAGGTCGGTAGAGTAGGAGCCAGCAGGGGAAGAGGAGGACGGGGGTTAGGGAGGGTCGTAGTCTCAGAAAAGGTTACTCAGTTGAGAAGCGTACTCCACAGGTTTCATGACCTCGAAGTCGAAATCGTAGTAAGGAACGTTTCTTTAGGGTCCCGACTAGAGGAAGTCTTACCTGACCAACCTAGAGGAACGTCAGGTTCCCTGAGAGTTCTCAGAAGAGGTTGTGGTGTCAAGTTTTCGTAGTTAAGAAGTCGCGAGTCGGAAGAAGTGTCAGGTTGAGAGTGTAGGTATGTACCGGTGTCCTTTTTGGTATCAGAACTGATCTGCCTGGAATCAGCCGTTTCATTACAGAGACGAAAACTTAAATGACAGACCCAACCAGTATTGAAAAGAAGGTTCCTCATTCGCAGAAAATTGAATTACCGACATCAGTGGTAGACGTCACTAAGACTTCGGGTTTTTTTATTTCAGACTGTGACAAAGGTGACAAAGGGGTAGGTAAAACGTACTTCACTACCCTAGCCTACGGTACTAGAATCAAAAGTCTTACAACTCGAAATTCGGTTGGAAAAGCGACAGGAGAAAGTGAAAGTAGTTCTCCGAAAAATCAAGGAGAAGTGAAAGANCGGGTTTTTTTATTTCAGACTGTGACAAAGGTGACAAAGGGGTAGGTAAAACGTACTTCACTACCCTAGCCTACGGTACTAGAATCAAAAGTCTTACAACTCGAAATTCGGTTGGAAAAGCGACAGGAGAAAGTGAAAGTTGTTCTCCGAAAAATCAAGGAGAAGTGAAAGACGGTGTTCCCACCACAGTAGACGTATAGATTCCAATAACTATAAAGAGGGTCGTTAGAACTAAGGTCGAACACAAAGAAGGTCAGGTCGCAAAGAGTACTACATGAGACGTATATTCAATTTATTCGTCCCACTGTTATATGTCGGAACTGTATGAGGAAAAGGATAAACCTTGGTCAGACAACAAGGTACAGGTCAAGATTGACGACTAAGGACTGGCCGTACGTCTAAAGAGTTCTCCGTCCAATCCACCGGACCATAAGGGTAGAGAAAGTAGTTATAAAATCTTTAGTCCCTTGATTTTACCTGACCTTACCTACTTGAATTGAGTCTACTGGTAATATAGATGATAGCACTCGTTCTTAGGCAATCTTCTTCACCTCGTCGGTAGTGTCAATTTATTTCTCAGGCTTTACGACAGCAACCTACGTTCGAGTTTTTCTTGCCTTAGTAGAGATAAGTAAAGGTTCCTTATAGTGTCATTGGGTTAAGACACGGGGTTGGTCATTACGACTTCTTCGACTTCAACTTGTCAATATACTTCTGGATGTTCTGTAAGATCTTTATTGTGGGTTTTTTCTACAGGAAAAGTAATATCTCCTGACCTTACGTTTTCATCCTTCAATTCTTCATGGACCTCATTGTCCGTTCAAATCGGAACCTCATGTCTTCCTTCTCTCATTTCCGATTATCCCAAAGCGGTTCACTTGCGTGACTAGTACCGTTGGGAGAAGGTTGTTGTGTTCTCTCCTAAGATGTGAACCTGTAGTGGTCTACCAGTTATGACTTTAGTCTAACTAATATAAGAAGTGTCGGTTTCTACCTCTTCGAGATATGTAAGTCGTTTTTTTGTTCTGACCCTCAACTAACACGAGTCTAGCACTTAAGGAGTAACGGTTTAAGTCTGAATTTAACTTCTTTGATCCCTTATGGTGATCTGACAAGCCATACTCGATTTAGTTTAGAGAATGCTAATACGTCACCTTCACTCTTTATCTAAATTCCCTAGTCTAGACGATCTCACGGATTTTTTGATACCTGTTTCCAAGTACTGTAAAATGTCCTCCGTCCCTAGTTCTGGTAGGTGTTCTTTTTCTTTGTTTTTTCGTTTTACCAACAGACTCCTCCGGAATATTTATCGACACTTCTCTTCGATTTCCGTTTCCTCTTTTCCTTACTATATGGGTAAACTTACGTCTCAAGGTTTCATATCGTTCCTCTCTACTCTTTCGGAAGAAGTCGTTAGTTACGTTTCTTTATCTCCTTTTGTCATCTTACCCTCCTGATCTCTAGAGAAGTTCTTTTAATCTTTGTAGTTCTCTTGTAAAGTACGTCTCTACGCGTGTTATTTCCTGTCTTTACTATACCTGGATTGTCAGTTTTCTATAATTCTTCTCCACCGTTCTTATGTGTTTTCTTGATATGTTTTTTCTAAAAGTGATGGGTCTATTAGTACTACCACACTAATGAGTGGATCTCGTTTTGTAGGACCTTACGCTTCAGTTCACCCGGAATCCTTCGTAATGATACTCGTTTCGATCACCTCCACTACCTTACGGTCAACTTGATGAAGTTTAGGATTTTCGACTACGACACTTCAAGACGTGAGTTATACGATCGTTTAGCCTTTTGAGTCGTCACCGGTGTCTTGACCTTTTCAAGTCAAAAGTAAGGTTAGGGTTTCTTTCTGTTACGGTTTCTTACGAGTTCGATGGCGTGTCAACGGAAGTAGAGTGTGCGATCGTTTCAGTACGAGTTTTAAGAGGTTCGGTCCGAGTTGTATGCACTTGGCACTTGAGAGACTACAAGTTCGACCTAAATCTTGTCCGTCTCCTTGGTCTCTAGTTTACTAGTTATAAGTAACCCAGTAGCTTTTTCGTTCTCTCAAGGTCTTTTTGTAGATGAAGACTAACTCATACGGTTGAGGAAACTAACACACCTAATGTTCTTTGACTTTTTAAGAAATTCTCTACCCTTATGGTCTAGTAGACTGGTCGTAGAACTCTTTAGGAATACGTCCAGTCCTTCGTTGTTAATCTTGACCTGTACCTTGTTGTCTGACCAAGGTTTATCCTTTTCCTCATGCGGTTCCGACATATAACAGTGGGACGAATAAATTGAAGACACGTCTCATGTAGTACTCTTTGCGACCCGACCTTCTTCGTGTTCGACCTTAGTTCTAACGCCCCTCTTTATAGTCATTGGTGTCTATACGTCTACTTTGGTGAGAATGCCGTCCTTCGTTTCTTCTTTACTTCTCGGAGAACCACTTTCACTTTCTCCTCTCACTTTTTCAACCGAATTTTGAACTGTAAGTCTGTGGTGTGTAGTACCGTAGGCCAGGGTAGTGAAGTACCGTTTATCTACCCTTTTATTACCTATGTCACTCTCTGAAATAAAAGAACCCGAGGTCTTAGTGAGGTCTACAACTGACTTCGGTACTTTCATTTTCTAGGAAGGAGGAACCTTCTTTTCGCTACTGGTTGGACCCGACGTATAATTTTTCGTCTCTGTAATAAAACGGTTGTTTCCAGTAGATCAGTTTCAATACCAAAAAGGTCATCAGTACATACCTACACTCTCAACCTGATATTTCTTTCGACTCGTGACTTCTTAACTACGAAAACTTGACACCACAACCTCTTCTGAGAACTCTCAGGGAACCTGACGCTCCTCTAGGTTGGTCAGGTAGGATTTCCTTTAGTCAGGACTTTAGGAAACCTTCCTGACTACGACTTGACTTTGAGGTTATGAGACCGGTGGGCTACGTTTCTTGACTGAGTAACCTCTTCTGGAACTACGACTCTTTCTAACTTCCACCCTCCTCTCCCCTTGTTGTCTCCTCTCTTACAATCTATCGTAGTGCTTGAGTTGTTTACACTCAAGCTCATTTGAGGACCTCAACCACTACCTGTCCCTCCGGACCGTACGACGTTAAATACCCCGGCGTTTCTCAGCCTGGGTTGACTCGTTGACTTGAATGACTGACTGTCCTGAATATCTTAAAAATACGAGGAGTAATTAACAACAGTAACAACAACAAATGAAGGATTCAGTACAGACTGGGAAAATACTGGTGTACCTGACATCGGGTGGACCGAAGAAGACAGGTACACCAAAAGGTCTGTTCCTATGACCTCACCTAACGATAGGATCCCCTAGAAGGAGTGGGTCCTTAGTTTAGACGTAGAGGACGTAACCGTCCGTCCAAGAAATGGTGACTCGGTGGTCCTTTCGAGGGAGTCACTAACAACAACAACAACAATAACAAGTTAGTGATTCAACATAGGTCGAGAAACGCTGGGACACCAGACGTCGTGTGGGCCAAAGGAACAGGAAGTGATAGAGAGTTCTCAAACGAGTCTAAGTATAGGTAATGTAGACACTACGGTAGGTTGGTAAGTAGAAGATAGCGGGGGAAGGGGAGGAAGGGAGTCAGAAAGGGACTTACCCCCGGAAAAAGGCTACTCAACCGAGAAATGTAGTCCACCGGTTTCACAACCTCGAAGTCGAAGTCGTAGTCAGGAAGGTCACTTATAAGTTGTAACTAAAGAAAAGTCTAACTGACCAAACTAGAGGAACGCCAGGTACCCAGAGAGTTCTCAGAAGAGATTGTCGTGTCAATTTTTCGTAGTTAAGAAGTCACGAGTCGGAAGCAAGACCCGGTTGAAAGTGTAGGTATGTACTGGTGGTATGTTTGGCATCGAAATTGATATACCTTTAAACAGTCGTTTCACAATAGGGATGAAAAAGTTATGTGACAGCTTCAAACAGTATCGAAAAGAAGGTTCTTCGTTCACAGAGAATTGACGTACCGACGTCAGTCATAGGTGTCACTAAAATCTCGGGTTCTTTTATTTTAGACAGTGACAAAGGTGTGACAAAAATGAGTAACTAATATACAGTGGTCTTCAACGAAACACGAACGACAGAATTTGGTTGTTAGATACTCTGTCGTTTAAACTTTTACATCCTGATCATCAATTTGTTAAATTTGGAGATATTATTAGTGTTTGTCGTACCCCGTTTCCTCCAGTAGGTTCACTAGTCGACGGTCTCACCAATTCTATGTTCGTACGAAGAGTCCAGGGATCATATCAATAACTGAGTATACAAAGTCCACGAGAGTAGTAAGGTAATTAAGGTTATTGATATGTCAATAATTAAAGAATTTCAACATTTGTACAATAATGACGGAGATTTTAATACTAGAAGTACCTTTTAATACACTGGAAGATCTAATCCCTAGTCGTTTGAGACAATTTCCGGTCTATCATTTGTAATATCTGAACCGACTCGTCGTCCAGGAGTTGACGATAACCCCATAAAACTTTCGTCACTGTCGATTATGTACTTATTTACTCGTGACACAAAGACGAAATAAATACCTGTGACTTTAAATTTAAGGTATATTAAAAGTCCACACTTAAAAATAACATCACTACGAAAAACTTTACAAATTTTATATTTATGATAAGAACTAACCCCCACCCCGTACCCCCGTATCTTTTTATCCACCGTTTGGTCTAAACGAGTGACCGACTTTAAACGGTCGGAGACGACATACAACTTAGATTACCATTTCTTTTAGTCGAGATCATAATGTAACAGTTTAAGGAGATGATGGTTAAGAGAGTCCGACAGGGTTTCACTAAACTCGAATACGGACTACTGTTTTCTACAAAGTGAACAAGGGTCGTCGAAGACACACTGGGGTTATTACAACGAAGAAACAGGGTGAAGTGTTAAGTCAAGTCAAGTCAGTGAGTCGGCACAGGCTGAGAAACGTTGGGGTACTTAGAGTCGTGCGGTCCGGAGAGACAGATAGTGGTTGAGGACCTCAAGTGAGTCTAAGTGCAGGTAGCTCAGTCACTACGGTAGGTCGGTAGAGTAGGACGGGGGTTAGGGAGGGTCGCAGTCTCAGAAAAGGTTACTCAGTTGAGAACCGTACTCCACCGGTTTCATGACGTCAATGTCGAAATCGTAGTAAGGAGTGTGGGTCCCGACTAGAGGAAGTCTTACCTGACCAACCTAGAGGAACGTCAGGTTCCCTGAGAGTTCTCAGAAGAGGTTGTGACGTCAAGTTTTCGTAGTTAAGAAGTCGCGAGTCGGAAGAAGTGTCAGGTTGAGAGTGTAGGTATGTACTTGTGACCTTTTTGGTATCGGAACTGATCTACCTGGAAACGACCGTTTCATTATAGAGACGAAAACTTATACGATAGATCCAACCAGTATTGAAAGGAAGGTTCCTCATTCGCAGAAAATTAAAGTACCGATATCAGTGGTAGACGTCACTAAAACCTCGGGGGGTTTTATTTCAGACTGTGACAAAGGTGACAAAGGGGTAGATAAACGGTACTTCACTACCCTGACCTACGGTACTAGAAACAAAAGACTTACAACTCTAAATTCGGTTGAAAAAGTGAGAGGAGAAAGTGAAAGTAGTTCTCCGAAAAATCAAGGAGAAGTGAAAGACGGTATTCCCACCACAGTAGACGTATAGACTCCAATAACTATAAAGAAGACCGTTAGAACTAAGGTCGAACACAAAGAAGGTCAGGTCGTAAAAAGTACTACATGAGACGTATATTCAATTTATTCGTCCCACTGTTATATGTCGGAACTGCATTAGGAAAAGGATAAACCGTGGTCAGACAACAAGGTACAGGTCAAGATTCACAACGAAGGACTGGACGTATATCCGAAGAGTTCTCCATCCAGTCCCCCAAACCATAAGGGTAGAGAAAGTCTTAAAAGGTGTCAAATAACACTAGGTGTCTCAGTTTTCGAAACCGTATCAGTTATTTCGTCTTTATCTACAAAAAGACCTTGAGAGAACGAAAAAGGTACTAGGTCACCTACAACCGTTAAACTAGAGACCAAGGAGACGGAAATGATTTTGGTCGAACTTGTAGTCCTTCAAGTGCCAAGTACATAACGATTTCGGACCGAACCTCTTAAAACTCGTAATCAAATGATCGAACACTCTACTCACGTTAACACGTCATCAAACTCGTAAGAAACCGTAACGGAAAGAAACCCTAACCTTACTTTTGACTGGAAAAGGTTAGGACACCGGTGACGACTCAAAAGGTTTAAACGACCGTATAACTCACGTCGTGAAAGTGTCGTGGTAGAAAGTCCTAAACTTTATCGAGTTGACCTTAAGGTAGTGGAGGTGATCGAAACAAGCATCACTACGAAGGATTCCGGGAGAACTGAAGTGTAAGGTCCTACAGACCGAGATCTACTCACTAGTGTGGTAGCACTAATAGGCCCAGCACTTCTAGAAAAAACGTGTCAAGAAGACACATAAGAACGGTGGAGAAGGTTTATAAAAGACGAAGACAATCCAGGTATGGTAAAGACAGGAAATAACTCGGGTAGAAACGTACTTTACAAGGGAACCATAGAGATTAAAAGAACTTCTCTAGAGATCAGAAAGGGTAAGACAAGAAAAGGAGATAAAGAAACGTAACTAACGACTTCTTCCGAAAGAATAGAGAAGAACGATAAGAGACCTTAAGACGTAAGTCTACAAATATAGAAAGGGAAAGAGGAAACCAAAAGCGAAGAGAAGAAAGGTGTCGACAAACATTCCGGAGGGGTCTGTCGGTAAAACGAACAAACGTAAAGAAAAGGTACCCCCAGGGTGAAATGTTCATGGAGTGTTTTCATTTATTTTCCTTTACAGTTGTGACGGGTGACACTTTGATTAACAGAAAACAATTCTACTACAAGTCAAATCAACGAGTCAGAACAGGCTGAGAAACGCTGGGGTACTTGACGTCGTGCGGTCCGAAGGGACAGACAGAGGACCTCGGATGAGTTTGAGTACAGGTAGTGAAGCCACTACGGTAGGTCGGTAAAGTAGGAGACAACAGAGGAAGAGTAGGGCGGAAGTTAGAAAGGGTCGTAGCCCCAGAAAAGATAACTCAGTCAAGAAGTGTAGTCCACCGGTTTCATAACCTCGAAGTCGTAGTCAGGAAGGTTACTTATAAGTCCTGACTAAATGAAATCCTACCTGACCAACCTAGAGGAACGTCAGGTTCCCTGAGAGTTCTCAGAAGGGGTTGTGGTATCAAGTCTTTGTAGTTATTACCTTTGTTTTCGATCCTTTGAACCTTTGGTCCGACATCAACGAAGAACAACAAATCAGTGATTCAGTGTAGATCGAGGAAACACTGGGGTACCTGCTATCGGATGGTCCGAAGAGACACGTTCTCTAAAAGGTCCGTTCTTATGACCTCACCCAACGACAAGAGTAGAGGTCCCCTAGAGCGACTGGGTCCCTAACTTGGACACAGAGGACGTATCTGTCTACCTAAGCAATGGTGGTTTGGTGGTCTCTACGGGGAGGACGAACCAAGACACTACACACGTTTCGAATCAGTGAGTCAGTACAGACTCAGAAACACTGGGGTACCTGACATCGGGTGGTCCGAGGAGACAGGTACCCAAAAAGGTCCGTTCTTATGACCTTATCCATACGTAAGGGAAGAGGTTTCCTAGAAGGGTTGGGTTCCTAACTTGGGTCTAGAGGACAAAACGTCCGTCTAAGAAATGACATACTCGGTGGTCCCTTCGGGTACCAACCAAGATGGTGAGTGTTTCAAGACTTCAAAGAGTTTGAAGACTCCGAGGTAAAAGAAAGGACGAGGAGACATTCTTCATAACTCTCCGAGGTAACACCACCAGTTATACTTTAGTGACCATTTCATTTTTCATATATTGTAACGGAAACACAACTACCAACATGAGATAACAAATGAGTATGTATACTATAGAACGTCTTAAAGGATATATACTACTACATAAAGGAAACTTATAATCTATATCTAATTTCTAGCGACTATTTGAAAGTGTCCGTAAAATGGAAATATGAAGGTGTGAAAATTCGATGAGAGTAGAGGAATGAGATATCTACATAGTTTAAGTAATGATCATCAAGACACTTTAAAATTTTAATATAGAGAGTATAAGAAAGAATAAGGAAATACTCCCGTCTCTGAAACAAAGTAGGGACAACATAGAATTCATAGATTTTGTTATAGACCTTATCTAAACTCAGAGTATTTATTAAACTCACTTAGTTTTTATTAGGGTATACAATTAAACGGAAATTAATAGTTTTCCTTATATCTTTCGAGTAATTTATGTAATATTATTTTTACATAAATTTATGTCTTTTATACATCAAAAGGTTTCGTTTAGATGAAAACGTAAAAATTATTTTACATCTAGATAGGTGTCTAGGAAATCCCAGGTACTCGGGATCAAAAAAAACAACAACAAACAAAGAAACAAACAAAAAACGGTATGTAACTGTACTTAGGTGGTGCCCACATGTACGCAAGGGTTTGTACTTGGGGGGAGGGTGGAGGGAGGGGTATTGTAGAGAGACCCAGTAGTGGCACGTGGTCGGGGTTCCCACGACAAAGGACGTAGTCTGTATCTGACCGCTAAGCTAAGAATGTACTATCATATGTACAAAGTTACGGTAAGAGGGTTTAGTAGGGTGGGAGAGGGAGAGGGAGACTCAGGTTTTCAGGCAATATATGTAGACACAGAGAAAACGACAGAACGTATGTCCCAGCAGTGACGGTAGAAAGATTTAAGGTATATATACACAATCATATGACATAACCACAAAAAGAAAGACCGAATGAAGTGAGACATATTAACCGAGGTCAAAGTAGGTAGAGTAGTCTTGACTAAGTTTACTTAAGAAAAATTGCCGACTCATTATGAGGTAACACATATACATGGTGTCGAAAGAATAGGTAAGTAGACGACTACCTGTAGATCCAACAAAGGTACAGGACCGATAATATTTGTCACGACGCTACTTGTAACCCCATGTACACAGAGAAAGTCAAGACCAAAGGAACCACACATACGGGTCGTCACCCTAACGACCCAGTATTCCAAGAGGTATCACCGACATGATCAAACGTAAGGGTGTTTACGGGAAAATTTTATTCAAACGGTTTGACAAAAAGAACAACGTTTGTTTTCTTTAAATTGGTTTTATTTCAAATTTTTAGGTAACAAGAAAAACAATATTGAATTTTCACGTCTCCTTCCCGAATAATTTTTCTGACTTATTTCGGACGTAAAAAAAAATTAGGAGAATTTCATTAAAGTGTTAGTATCAATACCTAACACACGGACGACTATGTTCAATCAGAAGGTATCAAATTTTTGATCCCGAGCTCAATATCAATTTAAGACAAGTGGACACCAAAATGAAGGAACTCCTCCCATTCAATGGTGCTGTCCAAGACCTCTACCTTGACCTCGACGGAGACTGAGGGTAGAGTTCTCGGGACACACCGACTGGACGACAAATCTGACTCCACTGAGGTCCCTAAAACCTGGACAGTCGTCGTCGAAAAAGGGGTAATCGAGATTCGGGTGAGAGAAGTTCGAGGGAGGATTCCTCAGGGTCTGGGGAAAACGTGATAACTACTCCGAGGTCTAAATTTTCGGGACGACAAAAATTTCTAGTCCTTTGTTCGTGTGTCAATTCACTGAAAGGACTACAGTATCTCGACCATTCTCTGTCGACCCTAAACTTAATTCCTTTTAACATGACGTTTCTCAGTAAAGAAACGGGACTTCTGGTCTCTACTAGGTAGGGGAACTTGACGGAATTGTAGATCTGTACCTTCCTCTGTGGGTAGTGAGGACTCTTCAAAACACGGGGGTGGGTACGGGGGCGGGGGTTAGGGACCGGGGTATTCTTCGAGGTCTCGTTTAGCCCCCACCGACTCAGTCTTGAGGAGGACTGCACGACCCTCACTTGGAGAGACCCACAGGGAGTTACACCTCTTTGAAGAGTAGAAATTGGATCTACAAAATAGTAGCCACGACATATCTACCTCTTCAGATCTCCGATGACGTTTTTATTTTGACTTTTAGTCTTCGTCCTCCGAATTCAGGTTTCGGACTTTTGTAGTCTCTTGAGGACTTAAGTCCCTTGTGACTCGTTATCCTCGAGTAGTTTACGGAGGTATGGATGTGACTTTGGTTCGAGGTGGGTTCCTGGTTGTTCAAGGTCTTGTTCTGTATGGTGCGTTTGAGAGGTCGTTGTGTCCTTGTGTGGGGACTCGAAGTTATATGTCCGTCGAGTTTCAATGAAGTTTTGGAAACTGCAGAGTATTGGGTAATGACCAGTGAGGTGACGTGAGGTCTCTCTTCTTTGGGTCGAGGTGGGTGGTCTTGAGGTTGTGTTCGGAGGGATTGGTCCTTTGGAACTGTTCGGTGACTATCTTGGGGTGGGTGTCACTCCTTCGAGGTATTATTTCTCTTGAGGTGTTTAATGGTCTTATATTCTTCCGGTGGGGTTTGCGTCGTTATATTGGTTCTACTTCTCTGTCTCTTTATGAGTCGTCCAATTCCTTGTCCTCTTTACGGGTAGTTTGGTTTGTTTTCACCTTCTCTATCCCTTAGATGGACTCTTTCTTTAGGCTTGTAACTATCACTTTTACTGGGTTTTAGAACTTTAGTTTTACCTTAGTGTCTATTTATCGAATCTCTGTTCCTAACTCTTCTACGTTCTTCCAAATTGTTCCTGGATCTTCTTTATTTTTTCTCAGTTATATATTACTTATTGCGTTATTTACTCTAGTCTTTGTGAGACCTCCGTTGTTAATCATCTTATTGCCTCCGTCTTCTATCCTAATCACTTTATCTTCTATCTTACCATCTTTATTTACTTAGTCTCTCCTTTGTTCTTTTTGCTTAATTTTCTTTACTCCTGTTAGAGTCTCTGGAGGTCCTGTTATACTTTGCGAGGTTGTAAACTTAATATCCTCAGGGTCTCCTTCTTCTGTTTTTCTTTCTGGTACTCTTTTAGGAACTCCTCTATTATCAACTTTTGAAGGGATTTTACCCCTTCCTTTATTAGTGGGTTCAGGTTCTTTGTGTCTCTCAAGGTTTATCCTATTTGGGTTCGGCTTTGTGGGGTTCTGTGTATAATTAGTTTAATTGTTTCTAGTTTGTGTTTCTTGTTTACAATTTTCGTCGTTCCCTTTTTGTTGTTTATTGTGTGTTCCCCTAAGGGTAATCCTATTGTCGACTAGAAAGTTATCTTTGAGAAGTCCGGTCCTCCCTTACCGTTCTGTATGAATTTCACTACTTTCTGTTATATTGGATGTCGGGTCTAATGACATGGGTCGTTCCTAGAGTAAGTTTATGCTTCCTCTTTAGTTCGAAATGTCTGTTCGTTTTCGACTCTCTTAAGTCGTGGTGGTTTGGTCGAGAGGTTGTTTAAGATTTCCTATAAGAGATCTGTCCTTTGTGCTTTTCCCACATATTTGGGCTTGGGTTTTGTTATTTCATTTACCATTGCCCTAGTGTGAATAGTTATTAATGGAATTTGCATTTACCCAACTTGCGGGGTTGGTTTTCTGTTTCTGACCGGCTTACCTATGTTTTTGTTCTGGGGAGATATACGACGAATGTTCTCTGGGTGGAGTTTTGTTCCCTGTGTATGTCTGACTTTCACTTCCCGACCTTTTTCTATATGGTGCGTTTATCTCTGGTTTTCTTTCGTCCTCACCGTTATGAGTATAGACTGTTTTATCTGAAATTTTGTGTCCGACACTTTTCTCTGTTTCTTCCGGTGATGTATTACTAGTTTCCTAGTTAGGTTCTTCTTCTATATTGCTAATATTTATATGTACGTGGGTTGTATCCTCGTGGCGTTATACATTCTGTTTACGATTGTTCATACTTTCCCCTTTAATTGTTATTGTGTTATNTCCCCTTTAGTTGTTATTGTGTTATTATCACCCTCTGAAATTATGGGGTGAGTGTGGATACCTGTCTAGTTGATTTGTCTTTTAATTGTTTCTTTGTGTTTGAAGTTTACTATGTAATCTGGTCAATCTGGATTAACTATAGATATCCTGTAAAGTGGGGTTTTGTTACTTGAAGTGGAAAAAAAGTTCACGAGTACCTTGGAAGAGGTCCTATCTAGTGTAGGACCGGGTATTTAGATTTGAACTATTTAATTTTTTTTGGCTTTAGTAAGGTTCGTAGAAAAGACTGGTATTACGTAATTCTAATCTAGAGTTAATGTCCTCTTTTTGATAATTTTTAAGGTTATATACCTCCAACTTGTGTGTGAAGACTTATTGGTTGTTTAGTGTCTTCTTTAGTTTTTTCTTTAGTTTTATACGTATCTTTGATTACTTTTACTTTTGTGTTGTTGGGTTTTGGACACCCTGTGATATTTTCGTCACGATTCTCCTTTCAAGTATCGTTATGTCCGTATGGAGTTCTTTATTCTTTTTTCAGTTTATTTATTGGATTGAGATGTGGTTTTCGTTGATCTTTTCCTTCTTAACCTCTTGGGGTCTCAATCATCTTACTTTCTTTAGAATTTTTAATCCCGTCTTTATTTACGTTTTCTTTGTTTTCTCTGGTATCGTTTTTAGTTGTTTCGGTTTTCGACCAAGATACTTTCCTATTTGTTTTAACTGTTTGGTAATCGGTCTGAGTAGTTCTTCGTTTCTCTCTTTTTAGTTTAGTTATTTTAATCTTTACTTTTGACTCTCTGGTGTTGTCTACTTTGTCTTTATGTTTCCTAGTATTCTCTGATGATAGTCGTTAATATACGGTTATTTTACCTGTTACACCTTCTTTACCTGTTTAAGATTCTTTTCATGTGGAAAGGTTTTAACTTGGTCCTTCTTTATCTTTTAGAATTGTCTGGGTAGTGTTCGTGCCTTTAACTTTGACATTAGTCTTTAGAAGATCGTNAGAAGGTCGTTTGTTTTCGGGTCCAGGTCTACCGAAGTGTCGACTTAAGATGGTTTTTAAAGCTCTTCTCGATTGTGGATAGGATGAGTTTGAGAAGGTCTTTTAACACCTGCTTCCATTTGAAGGTTTGAGTAAGATACTCCAGTGGTAGTGGGATTATGGTTTTGGACTGTTTCTATGATGTTTTTTTCTTTTGATGTCCGGTTATAGTGACTACTTGTATCTACGTTTTTAGGAGTTGTTTTAAGATCGTTAGTCTTAGGTTGTTGTGTAATTTTTCTAGTATGTGGTACTGGTTCACCCGAAATAGGGTCCCTACGTTCCTAAGAAGTTATAGGCGTTTAGTTAGTTACCTTAAGTGGTGTAATTGTGTAACTTTATTTTCGGCATACTAATAGAGTTATCTACGTCTCTTCCGGAAACTGTTTTAAGTTGTAGGTAAATACTATTTTTGAGAGGTCTTTCGTCCTTATCTTCCTTGTATGGAGTTGTATTATTTTCGATATATACTGTTTGGGTGTCGTTTGTAATAGGAGTTACCACTTTTTAACTTTCGTAAAGGGGATTTCAGTCCTTGTTCTGTTCCCACAGGTGAAAGTGGCGATGATAAGTTGTATCAAGACCTTCAAAACCGGTGTCGTTAGTCTCGTCTTTTTCTTTATTTTCCTTAGGTTTAACCTTTTCTTCTTCATTTTNTGGCGACTTCCTCGGGACGACAACGGGAAGCGAAGGGAGACTGTCTCGAGAGTGACGACCTCGGGAACCGTCACACGTTGGGTGGTCGGGAATTCCTCCTGACCCTGGATTCACGTTTCCGTTCCGTCCTAACCTCGACTCCGTTCCTTCCGCGGTCACCGCAGAGGGTTCGAGGACGACGGACGAGGAAGGTCCCCTCCGTCGGATTTTCGTTCCGTTCAGACCCGTCCGAGCGGGGGCCGGCTTGTCGGAACTCGCCCCTTGTGACGGTCTAGCCCCGAGACTCGTCTAGAACTCGAGACGGCATGACCTCCGTGTGAAACGAGGCACGTTCGTCCCGAAAGGTCAACTGCCCCGACCCGACGGAGGAGAAGGGGGCTCCTCCGAGCGAAGGGACGACCGACACGTGAGCGCATAGTCCGCCCCCGCATCCCGAGGAGGTCGTCCAGAACGGAGTCCCCGACGAAGGGGACTCAACCCCGACACCCGCCCTTGGGTCTGTGCGTCCTAATCCGGAGTTGGTGGACGTGTACAGAGACGACCCCTCCTCTCACGATCCCTTGGATGCCGACAGTGTGTGAAAGATCCGTGCGTGCCTCAGTCGGAGACCCTCACACCCCGACGTTTTGGGTCGGTCCCCGGGAACCTTTGACCACGAGAGGCACCACGCGAATCAGACCCGCCGGTTCGTTGGCGACTTCCCCGTGATGACAACGGGAAGCGAAGGGAGACTGTCTCGAGAGTGACGACCTCGGGAACCGTCACACGTTGGGTGGTCGGGGATTCGGGAGGAGTTCCTGCGAACCCTGGATTCACGTTTCCGTTCCGTCCCCGTCTCGTCCGCGGTCACCGCAGAGGGTTCGAGGACGACGGACGAGGAAGGTCCCCTCCGTCGGATTTTCGTTCCGTTCAGACCCGTTCCGATCGGGGCCGTCTCGTCTGAGGGNCCCCCCCCCCCCAAGTTCAAACCCTTGCGTACACGTGGACACCACCTAAGTACAGTTACATTACGTTTTGGTTATGTCATAACATTTCATTTTATTTCATTTTTATTTTTAAAATTTTATTTTTTTTATTTTTATTTTTTTATTTTACTTTTATTTTTAGAGATCTTAAACGAACGGAGACTTCGAAATTGTTTTTTTATTTCCCCCGTAAACGGACTCTTCTAAGATTTCATAGTACGTAAACTGTCCTTCTTTTCCTTGTTCCCATCGAGACCCCTAAAGTAGAAAGGGATCTCATCTCGTGACTAGTCCCGAGGGTGAGTGTGTAGGTTTAAAGTCCGATGATTTTATCTTTAAGTCGAACCTAGTGACTACGTACGGACTTTTCCAGTCGGTTTCAGTCTCTCATCTTAGTACGTCATCTCGATAGTCATGACTCTCGGTGACAAATCACGGTCCCACTAAACTCTTCGATGTAGTACTCTACACATCAGAATAATTAGACTGAAGTCTTTCATGTAAATAAAATATAGATAATTACAGAGTTTTACTTTATAACATGACTTTCGACGTCCTGTAGAAACACGTGACTGTTAATCTATTTAAATGTCAATACCTAAAATTACACGGTTTAGTGGGTGACGGTATAATTAATTACCGAATTATAGAGTACTATATCGTTTAAATTACGTCACTAACTTGGGCTAGCAAACCAGACTATGGGATAGCTACCACGCGAAAAACTCGAACATAAGACACCGCCAGGACCAAGCACAGAACAAAGGACGGGACGGGAAAAGCTGGCTGCAGACCATCCCCCGCCGGGGACAGGCAGCCAGAGCCGTAAGGACTGGAAAGGGGCAATTGCAGACCCGGAGAGACTTTACTTACCTAACTGCAAGCAGGCTCCTTTGCTAAGACTTCTGGGGGTGCTGGACAGTCACAGTCTGCCTCACGGGGTGCACCAGNCCAGAAAGCTGAGCAGCAGCGGCAGAAAAGGTGACAAGCCGCGGCGATCGCGCTCGCCAAACTCCTGAGCTACTCGGACCTGGGAAGGGCACAAAGCGCAGTTCCAGCCGAATCTGTGCCTCTGAGGGCTGCCTGAGCGCCGAACCTGAGCGGCTTGGACCGGGGAAGTGCACGCAGCCTAGGGCCGGCCCCAGACGGTTCCCGGCCGAGCATCGTAGAGCCTGAGCGGTTTGTGCGCTGCGAGAAAGGACAGGTCAAGTGGGGCTGAGATCTATCGTATAAGTTTTCGTCTCTGTAATGAGACGGCTGATTCCAGGCAGATCAGTTCCGATACCAAAAAGGTCACAAGTACATACCTACACTCTCAACCTCACATTTCTTCCGACTCACGGCTTCTTGACTACGAAAACTTGACACCACAACCTCTTCTGAGAACTCTCAGGGAACCTGACGTTCCTCTAGGTTGGTCAGGTAAGACTTCCTCTAGTTGGGACCCTAAAGAAACCTTCCTTACTACGATTTCGACTTCGAGGTCATGAAACCGGTGGAGTACACTTCTCAACTGAGTAACCTTTTCTGAAACTACGACCCTCCCTAACCCCTGTCCTCCTCTTCCCCTGCTGTCTCCTACTCTACCGACCTACCGTAGTGTCTGAGTTACCTGTACTTAGACTCACTTGAGGCCCTCAACCACTACCTGTCCCTCCGGACCGTACGACGCTAAGTACCCCGGTGTTTCTCAGCCTGTGCTTACTCGTTGACTTGATTTGATTTGACTTATACATACAAAGTCACGATGACAGAGTTAGGCAGGGTACGAAAGGAACGGGGTCAAACAGGAGTCAGACAAGCGATATAGACGTAGAGACAAGGACGGGACGTTTAACCAAGTAGTCATGGTAAAAACATTTAATGTATATATACGTAATCATGCGACATAAACAAAAGAAGAAAGACTCAATGAAGTGAACCCGTCCGAAATCACAACTCGACCCTTCTTATAAACTCATCCGGTGTCAGTCACTTCACTACTTACCTCAATCATAAAATAGTACACTCTTGAAACCGAACTCACTACTTATAAGTCCATTACTCCTGAGACAAAACAGAAATCACAAGACCTATCCCTTGACACCGAAAGACCTACCGTTTAAGATTATAAAAGTTCAAATTATATTTTGAAGAATAGACTGTATTTCAGTAGTTGATATATAAATAAAGTTCATGGTATTTTTACACATACACTGGTTCCTTTGGTATTTACTTTCTCTGTGTACATGGGGTTACAAGTAGCATCGTGACAAATGTTATCGACCCTATACCTTCGTTGGATCTACAGGTAGCCGTCTATTTTCCTATTATTTCGACACCATGTATATGTGTTACCTTATAATGTGTCGGTAATTTTTCTTCCGTACACTTAGTCAAGATTACTCCACCGATTTTGACCTCGGATAATATGTTCACTGCATTCAGTCTTTCTTATAATTGTGTACATATACCTTAAATCTTTCTACCATTTTACTTGGATATACGCTCTGTCGTTTTCTCTGTGTCTACATTTCTTGTCTGAAAACCTGAGACACCCTCTTCCACTCCCACCCTATTAAACTCTTCTATCGTAATTTTGTACATATAATAGTATGCACTTTATCTAGCGGTCAGGTCCAACCTACGTACTCTGTCCCGTCAGTCCCGGTCATGTGACCCTACTGGGACTCCCTACCCTACGTCTCCCTCCACCGCCCCCCCCCCCGCCAAGTCCTACCCCCTTTGTATATATGGGTACCGACTAAGTACAGTTATATACCGTTTTTGGTGATGTTATAACATTTCATTAAGTCAAGAGAAGTCAAGTCAGTAAGTCAGTACAGGTTTAGAAACGTTGGGGTACTTGATGTCGTGCGGTCCGGAGGGACAGATAGTTGAGGACCTCAGGTGGGTTTGAATACAGATAACTCAACCACTACGGTAGGTCGGTAGAATAGGAGACAACTGGGGAAGAGGAGGACGGGAGTTAGAAATGGTCGTAGTCCCAGAAAAGTTTACTCAGTCGAGAAGCGTACTCCACCGGTTTCATAACGTCAAAGTCGAAGTTGTAGTCAGGAAGGTTACTTGTAAGTCCTGACTAGAGGAAATCCTACCTGACCAACCTAGAGGAACGTCAGGTTCCCTGAGAGTTCTCAGAAGAGGTGTCAAGTTTTCGTAGTTAAGAAACCACGAGTCGAAAGAAATATGAGGTCGTGAGTGCAGGTATGTACTGGTGACCTTTTTGGTATCGGAACTGATGTGTCTGGAAACAACGGTTTCATTACAGAGGCGAAAACTTATACGATAGATCCAACCAGTATTGAAAGGAAGGTTCCTCGTTCGTAGAAAATTAAAATACCGACGTCAGTGGTAGATGTCACTAAAACTTCGGGTCTTTTTATTTCAGACTGTGATAAAGGTGACAAAGGGGCAGATAAAGGGTACTCCACTACCCTTACCTACGGTATTAGAATTAAAAGACTTACAACTCTAAAGTCGGTAGAAAAAGTGAGAAGAGAAAGTGAAAGTACTTCTCCGACAAATCAAGGAGAAGTTAAAGACGGTATTCCCACCATAGTAGACGTATAGACTCCAATAACTATAAAGAGGGTCGTTAGAACTAAGGTCGAACACAAAGAAGGTCAGGTCGAAAAGAGTACTACTGAGACGTATCTTCAATTTATTCGTACCACGGATCTCCGTGAGGAAAAGGATAAACCTTGGTCAGACAACAAGGTACAGGTCAGGATTGACAACGAAGGACTGGAGGTGTGTCCAAAGAGTTCTCCGTCCAGTCCACCAGACCATAAGAGTAGAGAAAGTCTTAAAAGGTGTCAAATAACATTAGTGTGTCAGTTTCCGAAACCGTATCAGTTATTTCGTCTTTATCTACAAAAAGACTTTGAGAGAACGAAAAAACTACTAGGTCACCTACAACCGTTAAACTAAAGACTAAGGAGACGGAGACGATTTTGGTCGAACTTGTAGACTTTCAAGTGCCAAGTACATAACGACTTCGGACCGAACCTCTTAAAATTCGTAGTGAAATGATCACACACTCTACTCACGTTAACACGTCATCAAACTCGTAAGAAACCGTAACGGAAAGAAACCCTAACCTTACTTTTGATTGGAAAAGGTCAGGACACCGGTGACGACTCAAAAGGTTTAAATGACCGTATAACTTACGTCGTGAAAGTGTCGTAACAGAAGTCCTAAACTTTATCAAGTTGACCTTAAGGTAGTGGAGGTGATCGAAACAAGCATCACTACGAAGGATTCCGGGTGAACTGAAGTGTAAGATTCTACAGACCGAGATCTACTCACTAGTGTGGTAACACTAATAGGCCCAGCACTTCTAGAAAAAACATGTCAAGAAGACACATAAGAACGGTGGAGAAGAATTATAGAAGACGAAGACAATTCAGGTATGGTAAAGACAGGAAATTGTTCGGGTAGAAACGTACTTTACAAGGGAAGCATAGAGACTAAAAGAACTTCTCTAGAGATCAGAAAAGGTAAGACAACAAAAGGAGATAAAGAAAAGTAACTAGTGACTCCTTCCCAAAGAATAGAGAGGAACGGTAAGAAATCTTGAGACGTAAGTTTACACATATAGAAAGGAAAAGAGGAAACGAGAAGGGAAGGGAAGAAAAGTGTCGATAAACATTCCGGAGGAGTCTGTCGGTAAAACGAAAAAATGTAAAGAAAAAGAACCCCTACCAGTACTAAGGTCAGAGGACATGTTATAGTGGTTGGAGGCAGGTATCAAGTAGTCCGTGAGACAGATAATCTAGATCAGGTAATTTAGATAAAGAGTGAAGGTGACATAGCAGTATTTCCTAAACTAAATCCCAATCGGAGGTTAATTTATTCAATTAAAAATTTTTACACATTACATATTTTAAAAAAAATTACTCTTATACATTTGAAGTCTGAAACTTTTTTCTACTTATCTAAAGAAGTTTCATTATTCTACCTTTAAGTAAACATCGTAACCAATTTGACCTGACGATCACAACTTTGACCGTAATAAATCGTACTTATTATAGGAAGGTTGGTTCTTTCTATTAAAAAGATACATTGTCTATAATCTGTTATTTTGCATCGTGGTCAACTGAGTGATGATGTAATATTACTTTCACTTTACTTTACAATCAGTGAGTCAACACAGACTGAGAAACCCTAGGGTACCTGATACAGGACGGTCGTAGGAGACAGGTATCCTAAGAGGTCCGTTCTTATGACTTCAAACTACGGTAAGGGAAGAAGTCGTCTAGAAGGACTGGGTTCCAAGTTGGAAACAGACGGTGTAATGTGTCTAAGGAATGACAGACTCGGTGGTCCCTTCGGTATATAATGTTATCTCTGTACTTTCCATTCAGGTATGGTCTCTTTTGTTTCAAGACTACGGTCAGGATCTACTCGACGTGTACATCAAATGGTGAGTGACGTCCCTACTTAAATCAATTAGACAGTGTTGGATCAAACAATCTTCACTCAGAATTTCATCTTTAATATTTTACTTTCTTATCATTAGATCTTTACTCCCTATATTACCGGTTTATAATATTTTGTGATTAATTTGTCTTTAAGTTTTTAAGACTATAACTAACAAGTTTCTGAAAACTGATTACAATTCTGTTTCTGAAAAACTCCAAAGGATATGTATACCATTCTAGTCACTAATCGTTTATATAGAGTAGAGTGTAATTGACCAAAGAGAAGGGACACTTGAGGACCTTCAAAGTAACAGGTATAACGAACAAACTGTCTCAAAATAAGGTTGGGACTTTTTGAGAAGACGATATAAAACTTTACGTAAATTTAGAGTATAACAATAACTTGAGGAATACACAAGTATGAAAAGGTTGGGTTTCGATTCGAAGAATATTAGGTAGTATGAGAAGTTGAAGACGATAATACAGAACAATTACCATCTGTACCGGTTTCATAAAAAAACAAACCGACAATGTCTGGGTAAGAAACGGTCTTATTCTTTTTAATTAAACTAAAAATAAAATACATACCATTTTATGAGAGTGCTTCGATGGGTTTCGGAAGTATCGTTTATAATTGGTGATGGGGTAATGATTCGAATATTATTCAAGAGGATTATACGTAAGAGGATTATACGTTCTGAAAGACTCTGATATCACGAGTAGTTCTACTCGACTGTAGAAACACTTTCATACATCTTCGTTCATAAAAGACTGTGACGACAACCTACATTTAACCATGTCGAGAACCTTTCGTTAATTCCATATATACATAGTCAATCAGTCAGTCAAGTCAGCGAGTCAGCACAGGTTGAGAAACGCTGGGGTACTTAGCGTCGTGCGATCCGGAGGGACAGGTAGTGGTAGAGGGCCTCAAGTGAGTCTGAGTGCAGGTAGCTCAGGTACTACGGTAGGTCGGTAGAGTAGGAACCAGGAGGGGAAGACGAGGACGGGGGTTAGGGAGGGTCGTAGTTTCAGAAAAGGTTACTCAGTTGAGAAGTGTACTCCACCGGTCTCATGATCTCAAAGTCGAAATCGTAGTAAGGAAGGTTTCTTTAGGGTCCCAACTAGAGGAAGTCTTACCTGACCAACCTAGAGGAACGTCAGGTTCCCTGAGAGTTCTCAGAAGAGGTTGTGGTGTCAAGTTTTCGTAGTTAAGAAGTCGTGAGTCGAAAGAAGTGTCAGGTTGAGAGTGTAGGTATGTACTGGTGTCCTTTTTGGTATCGGAACTGATTTGCCTGGAATCAACCGTCTCATTACAGAGACGAAAACTTATACGATAGATCCAACCAGTATTGAAAAGAAGGTTCCTCATTCGTAGAAAATTAAAGTACCGACGTCAGTGGTAGACGTCACTAAAACCTCGGGGGGGTTTTATTTCAGACTGTGAAACAAAGGTGACAAAGGGGTAGATAAAGGGTACTTCACTACCCTGGTCTACGGTACTAGAATCAAAAGACTTACACCTCGAAATTCGGTTGAAAAAGTGAGAGGAGAAAATGAAAGTAGTTCTCCGAAAACTCAAGGAGAAGTGAAAGACGGTGTTCCCACCACAGTAGACGTATAGACTCCAATAACTATAAAGAAGGTCGTTAGAACTAAGGTCGAACACGAAGAAGGTCGGGTCGTAAAGAGCACTACATGAGACGTGTCTTCAATTTATTCGTGTCACTGTTATATCTTGGAACTGTATGAGGAAAAGGATAAACCTTGGTCAGACAACAAGGTACAGGTCAAGATTGACAACGAAGGACTGGACGTATGTCTAAAGAGTTCTCCGTCCAGTCCACCAGACCGTAAGGGTAGAGAAAGTCTTAAAAGGTGTCAAATAACACTAGGTGTGTCAGTTTCCGAAACCGTATCAGTTATTTCGTCTTATACATATGGTCTTCGGATTTCTATAATAATAGGAAACTGGGTTAAAGAATTTTAGACAAGATTTCTCCATATCTTTTCGTAATAAGGTACAGGACCGATAATATTTGTCACGACGCTACTTGTAACCCCATGTACACAGAGAAAGTTAAGACCAAAGGAGTCACACATACGGGTCGTCACCCTAACGACCCAGTATTCCATCAAGANTTCCTTAGAGGTGTGACAAGAGGTATCACCGACATGATCAAACGTAAGGGTGGTTGTCACATCCTCCCAAGGGAAAAGAGGTGTGGGAGAGGTCGTAAATAACGAACGTCTAAAAACCTAGAGTCTGTAAGACTGACCACACTTTACCATGGAATAACACCAAAACTAAACGTAAAGAGATTATTACTCACTACAACTCGTAGAAAAGTACACAAACAATCGGTAGGCATACAGAAGAAACCTCTTTACAGATAAATCAAGAAACCGGGTAAAAAACTAACCCAGCAAATAAAAAGACCTTAACTCGACGTATTCAACGAACATATAAAAACTCTAATCAACAAACAGTCAACGAAGTAAACGATAATAAAAGAGGGTAAGTCTTCCGACAGAAAAGTGGAACGAATATCAAAGGAAACAACACGTCTTCGAAAATTCAAATTAATCCAGGGTAAACAAATAAAAACGAAAATAAAGGTCTTAAGACCCTCCACCTAGTATCGCCTAGGACGACACTAAATACAGCCTTTTACAAAACGGATACAAAAGGAGATCCTCAAAATATCAAAGACCAGAATGTAAATCTAGAAATTAGGTAAAACTCAAATAAAAACACACACCACAATCTTTCACTAGATCAAAGTAAGAAAATGTTCACCAACTGGTCAAAAGGGTCGTCTACTTACCTATTCTTTCGACACCATGTATATATGTTGCCTCATAATGAGTCGACAATTTTTCTTATGTAAACTTAGTCAAGACTACTCTACCTACTTTGACCTCGGCTAAAATATGTCTCACTTCATTCGGTCTTTCTTTTTGTGGTTATGTCATATGATTGTGTATATATACCTTAAATCTTTCTACCGTTACTGCTGGGACATACGTTCTGTCGTTTTTTCTGTGTCTACACATATTGCCTGAAAACCTGAGTCTCCCTCTCCCACCCTACTAAACCCTCTTACCGTAACTTTGTACATATGATAGTACATTCTTAGCTTAGCGGTCAGATACAGGCTACGTCCTATGTCGTACGAACCCCGACCACGTGCCACTACTGGGTCTCTCTACAATACCCCTCCCTCCACCCTCCCCCCCAAGTACAAACCCTTACGTACATGTGGGTACCACCTAAGTACAGTTACATACCGTTTTGGTTATGTCATAACATTTCATTTTATTTCATTTTTATTTTTAATTTTTTCTTTTCGTAATAAGGTTTCTTTGACATTGTATAAAATATTATTAATTGAAACTTCTTTTGGATTCTTTGTTTATTCTTATTTACCTTTATCCGTTTAATGTAACGTCAATATGCCACAACAATATTTATCACAAACGTTTATTAAAAAACTTTGTCCTGGAAAACCAAAATTTTACATATTTTAAATCCATATTATAATAGTGACGAAAATTTTCTTTTTGTATCCTCTTTTGTAGACCTTCTTCGATACGTTTTTTTAATCGTCAAATTGTCACTAAACCAAAACTCACCATCTTGATGAAGAAAGAGTATGAACAAACATAAGAGATTATCAGGATGTTTTTAGTACGTAATAAAAACCTTACGTTTTTTGTCCGACGAAAAAAAATTTTATAGTTCTTCGTTATGAATTTAACATAGAGAAACACCCTTGTGTATGAAAATCTTTTACTCTCGGGACGGAAAATCATCAAAAATCGTTGAAGTTTTATTTTTTCCTTTTGATCTTGATGAAATTTTATGACTCCTGGACTAGTTTAAGTGTCAGTGTGATGGTACTGAGAAGGAGGAAGGTTTACTTTCTCCGGAGTTATGTTTAGTTTAGTAGTCAGAGGAAACGTACGGGATTATCCGGAAGAGAGTATATATATATATATTGATATAAAGTTATTTTTTAACATTCTTCTTCACTCGAGTAACTCAGCACAGGCTGAGAAACGTTGGGGTACCTGACATCGGGTGGTCCGACAAGGTAGGTACCCTAAGAGGTCCGTTCCTATGACTTCACCCAATGGTAAAGGAAGAGGTCCCCTTGAAGGACTGGGTCCCTAGCTTGGGCCCAGAGGGTAGAACGTACGTCCGCGAAATGGGAGACTCGGCGGTATATATGTTAAAAATAACTTCATATCAACTAAATGTTACAACACAAGCAAAGACGACATCGTGTTTCACTTAGTCAATATGTATGTCCATCAATGTTTTATGGCTCATCTCAAGGGTCACGATAGGACATCCAGGAATATCCGGAAGAGAACTGAATAGTCTCAGACTCGGTTTGCGGACGGGTAAAGTCACATTGTCGAGGTTTGAGGACGGGAATGATAGGTAACAAACGAGAAGTATAGACAGAATACTCTGTTCTATTTTAACAGGGTCACCGAAACTAGATTAAGACACACGACTCAGGTGGGAGTACAAAACTCTGATCACTCGATGGTTTCCTTTCGAACCGGACATAAACTCTGTTTAACAAGAACTATAGAGGACATATAATAAATTAAAGTGACTGTACCCACCGAGTTTATTTCTGTGTTTTAAAACAAAAGACTTTGAGTTGAGTGTAGTCTCAAGATCAAGTCCGTAATAACAAATATTAAACATGTATGATCGTACCAACCCGGTAATTGAAGATTTTTATATACATTTTCGAAATGACCGTACATTAAGTACATAGTAGGTTAGGAGGGTTAATATATTAAATTATAAAAAATCATATAAATCAAAACGTTGGTAGTGATGTTACTTAAAATCTTGTAAAGGAGTGAGGTTCTTCTTTAGGAAATCGTCATCGAGGAGTCAATGGGGGTTCAATACAAGGGACGGAACGGGGTGGGAGCCGTTGGTTATTAGAAAAATAGAGGTATCCAAAAGGATAAGACCGTAAAGAATTTTTACCTTAGTATGTTATACACCAGAAAACACTGACCAAAGAAAGTGATCCGTGTCATAAAAATTACAAGTAGGTAAAACAATTAAATTATGATGAAACAAGGAAAAATAACGGTTTATTAAAAGGTAAATACCTATATGACTAAAATAAACAGGTAGTCAACCACTTGTAAATCTAACAAAGATGAAAAATCGATAATACTTATTACGACGACACTCGTAAACACATGTTCACAAACCCACTCGTACACAAGAATAACGAGAAACCATACATTGATCCACATCTTAATGATCAGAATACTATAGAGACAAAAATTATAAACTCCTTGACACTCCGTCAAAAGGTTTGACAGACATGGTAAAACGTTGGATGATTCCTGTATACTACGAAAGTCAAAGAAGTATAGAAACAGTCACGAACGATCATAGAAAGTAACATAATATTGGGTAGAATTATCTATATTCACCATTGACTAACACCATAACATGTAAAGAGATCACAGTCCACTACAACTCTTAGAAAAACACAGGAATAACTGGTAAACAGATAGAAGAACTTCTTTGCAGACAAATCTACCCAACGGACGATAACTCAACGGAAATGATATTAAAATTCTCAAGAAGATATGAGATTTATGTTCGGGTAAAGAACATTTCGTGTTGGTTCAAAGTCAAAACTAGTACATGTTACATAGATAACAAAAAGAAATAGTGAACACTAAAATCATAGTATAGATTCTAGAACGGATAGGTTTCTAGTGTTTTTAAATTAAAATATAAAAGAAGATTCTCAAAATATGAAAATCGAATAAGTAAATCCATATTCTGGATAAAACTCAATTAAAAAACACACACCATACTTCTTATATGGGTCACAGTAAAGAAAATTATACTCATAGGTCAACAGTATCGTGGTAAAGAAATTTTCTGGTAAGAAAGAGGATGACTTAACAAAAATCGTGGGAAGAACTTTTAGTAACTGGTATTTACACTTCCAAACCAAAAGTTAAAAGTCAAGACAAGACAAATAGACATATAGACAGAAATAAGGTTATGGAATGATAGAATTCATCATACCGAACAACTACAAACTTTATTCTATCATACTCTGGAGATGGAAACGAAAACAAAAAGAAATGAGATCGATAAGACCAAGGGAACTTAAAGGTATACTTAGAAATCAAGTCGAACAGTTAAAGACATTTCTCCGGTCAACATTAAAAACTATCCATAATTAGATTTCTGGTTGAACCCCTTATGACTGTAGGATTTTTATAATTCCGAGTACAAGTAGGTACTTGTACTTTACAGAAAGACAAATAAACTGAAGAAATTAAAAAATTGTTATAAAATATGAAAACTTTCATATTTAAATATGAAGAAAATCATTTAAGTAAGGATTTATAAAATAAGAAAACTATACCAAATTTATCTTAAAAAGAATTAAAGGAAAGTATAACAAGTATTGATCATATCCCTTGATACTGAGAAACATATAACTAGAACCTAAGAGATTGGAACGACTTGAACAAATAAAGATATGAAAGAGTTCCGTAAATAAACCTAAAAGACATATATTTTAGTATGGTAGACTTTATGTCCATCAATGTGTAAAATGGTTTAGACCTACGGAAAATAATGTAAAGTAACGGATCAAAGGGACCGATCTTGGAGATCATGTTACAATTTGTTTTATCACTCTCACCTGTAGGAAACAAAAGAAGAACTGGACCCCCCTTCCGGGAGAATCCATACTACATTCGGTACCCAAAAATTATACACACAACACACGAGTCAACACAGACTGAAAAACGTCGGGGTACCTGACATCGGGTGGTCCGAGGAGACAGGTACCTTAAAAGGTCGTTCTTATGACCTTACCCAACGGTAAAGGATTCGTCTCCTAGAAGGCTTGGGTCCCTGACTTGGGTGCAGACAGCGTAGAAGCCGTAACTGCCCGTCTAAGAAAAGGTGATCGCGTAGACCCTTCGAACCCAAAAATTATTTGCGGAAAACAATCAATTTCCTCAAGGGAAGAATAAGATTAAACAGCCTACGAAAATAATACTTCTGCACAACCTAAAACAGTTCACGTATATCACGTAGATAACTCTACTAGTGTACTTAAAAACAGACACGAGACAACTACACCATAATCTAAGTGAAAACATATAATGTGCCTGGAATATAAACATTCTATTTAAGGTGTATCAATACTACATACTGGAAAAGTATACAACGGAATAAACCAAACGATGATAAATCAACTTCTATAGACACAGACATAAGTATTCTCTATAAAAAGACATTAAAAGAAATGGACACTACTGAAACAGATTAAAAACATATTCCTATTATTACCGAAGTCTTACTTAACTCTGTACAAGAGAGGAGAAGACAAAAAACCTTCTCAAACACTTCTTAATCATAACTAATACAAAATTTATAAACTTTCTTACAGACAGTTAGACACACCCGGATCCGAATATATCCGAAAATATATACCCTTCAAAAAGAACAACAAAATGTTTCGTCAAATCAAAATTAAAGTGTCTTTTTAACTCCCTTTCTATGTCACTAAAGGGTACTGAGGGAAAAGGAATATGTACGTACATAGACGGTAATAGTTGTAGGAGGTGGTCTCACCATGTAAACATTATTGACTACTTATGTAATTGTGAACACCTTCAAAAACATAATGACTAAGTCAGTGAAGGGACCATTGAGTCCGTCATTTCTTAGACGGACGTTATGTCTTCTACGTCCAAGTTAGGGACCCAGTCCTTCTAAGGGTCCTCTTCCCTTACCGTTGGGTGAGGTTAAAAGAACGGACCCTTTGGGGTACCCGTCTCCTCGGACCACCTGATGGTAGGTACCCCAGTGTTTCTCAACCTGTTTTGATTCACTGATTCGTACAATGAACGGTATCAGATCAGTCTAAAAGATAAGAATTCAGTAAACATCATCAAATATATAAAATCCTCAAACAGGTAAAGTAGAATTCAATAGAGTAAAAATAAAACAAAACGGAATATGACAAAAGAAAGATGTTTAGTCACTGTAGGAGAGAAAGTAAAGACTATGACCGTTAAAAGTGGAAGAGAAAAAAAAGGGGGAAACTAATTAGATCGATTTTGAAGTAGTTAAACCAACTGGAAAATTCTTGGTTTAACATTAAAATAATAAAAAGAGGAAAAAATTTTATAAGAGATAAAATAAATAAAGACAATATTAAAATTAACAAAGGAAGAAAGTTGAAAGAGAGTCAAAGAGAATAACTATAGAATTCCAACTTTCAATCCAATTACTTAACTCTGGAAAGAAGAAATAAGTATATCCACGAAAATGAATATTAAAAGGAAATTCGTGATGAAAGTTTAAGTAGGGAATATCAAACCATGTAATATCGAACAAAAGTAAGTAGAATTTTATAAAAGATAATACGGAGAATAAAGAAAGAACTGGATAGTTAATGACTTCTTACATAACAAATCATAGTTATATGAAAAGTTAAAAGGTTTAAAGAAAGACCGTGACTAAAAATTAAAGTATGATAAAACTAACCTCTTGTATGAAACATACTAAGTTAGGAAATTTAAATAACTCCGAAAAAATTTAATTAAAAACAACCTTTATTTTTATCGTTACATATCTGAATCCCGGTTACCATACTTATCTATATGATTGAATTCAATCATCTATCGGATTGAATTCTAGTGGGTAAATATATATACTGTGAAACATTCAGTGTATGTTCCTTTCCTTTATTCGTCAAGATCCAGTGTCGGTTAGAATCAAAAAACTGTACAATAACGGCTTCGAAAGGGGAAAGAGATTCTCTTCTACTATGAGATTAATTGGGTCCGATGTGGTCGGTCCTACCCTGTCCGAGAGGAAGGAAAAGGTCGTCGGTAAAAGAAGGGTGTCGAAGGGACCGTTTTCAACTAGAACCGAGACAGGAGGTAAATTTCATCAGACAGAGTTCAAGAAATCTTAAAATTCTCAACACTTTAATTTACAATTCTTAAACTGAGATTCTTCAATTTCTTAAACTTCTCAAGAGTGAAGAGGGGTGGATCAGATTCTCATGAGGTGAGGCTAAACGGGCTCTTAAGATCTCATTTTTTAGAAGATCTAGATGACGAACTAATTCGGAAGTCTGTGGACGTATGTTGTATATATTTTCCGAGGTAAAATAAGGTACAAGAGTCACTATTAAAAAGACAAAGCAAACTGTTGACCATAGGTTGGTAAAGGATAACAAGTGACCCCACAATATAAAGTGAGTGTACGTCTCAATTGTCCAAAGATACGGTATAGTAAGGTCAAAAGTTTTTACAGGCCACCGGACATCTTATTTGAAGTTTGACGAATCCTTCAGAAAATATTGAAAAGAATAAACCGGTATCAAATGACGAGAACGGAGTAGAGACACTAGAAAAGGGACACGAAACCGATATGACTCAGTTTTTGAACGATGAAAGAGGTCTGTATGGTAAATGAAGTGCACAAGTACGGAAATGAAAGTCTATACGAGTTGGTTCACTAACGTTTTCATAGGACTATTACTATGCTGTACGACGTCGGGGTTAGATGTACATGACTTAGTCTAAGAAATATCCACTACTTATAAAATTTTCGAGGAATCAACTAGTATTTCGACGAATCCTTGGTGACGATCAGAGAAAAGAGAGAGACGTCGTAGAAGGGAAAGTGAACGAAAGTGTAAAGGACTGTTTAAGAATAAACTGTCTTCGTTCTCTCTCTCTTTCTCTGGGTTAATTTATGGAAGAGACTTTTTTTAAACAGTTAAGACAGAGGTAAGATTTAGACTACTTATACACGACAACGAGAACCGAGTACTCATAATCTGAGGAAAAAGACACGAGTCTCCTAAGGGATGTAAGACTCAATCTCGATCAAGGATGAAATTTCTGAATTTTACGACTGGTGAATGAAAGACTCGGAAGGAATGTATAACTCACACTGAGGTGTTTGTCCTGAGACGGTCAGTTCGTATGTGTGTTGTAGAAACTTCGTTTTGGATCTCTGTAAATTTTTGTCTAGTGTCTGACGTAAATACCTCTTTTTATCATGATCGTCACCGTCGACGAAGGTCACAGACCATATTGTCTTTTCAGTAAGATCACCGTCGCAAGGCGAATGTCGTGGGTCCGTCCTCGTAACGTGTGACGATGGAGAAAAGGACCGTTCCATCGGAGGTTTCGACTAAGACGTTGAACGACCTTAAGACACTCTACGAAGGATAGAAAATTCTTTTAAAAGACGACTCTAATGTGACTTAACCAAAGATGACGATCATTGATTCTATGTCCCTGTGGATTATCTTTTTGGTGGGGTAATGAGAAGTAAGTGTCCGGTTGTACCGTTACTCAATATAACAGAATATCAATTAACGGTCATTTTATACCCAATCGAGGTAGTTTTCCCTTCTTTTCTCGTAAAAATCAGTCTTCTGTATCATCCTTCGGTACAGCGGTCTTCCTGGTATTCTCTTATGGTCCGTGACTTCCCTGTCACATAGGTCCTTTATTTCATTTGATGAACCACTTTCTACAGTTACCTATCTTTCAATAATCTCCTTAATTCATTGACCGAGTATGATCGACATACTCTGGTAGACTTCTGTAAAAATAAAACTTCGACTTCTTACATTTCGATAACTTCCAAAAATTAACCGTCTATAATACGAGTCTAAACACAAAACTTTTTTTATTATAAGACACCGTATTTCGTATTCAACCTCTATCCCTTTACGAACTACCTAAAGAGAACCTAAACTCGAAAGGAGTATCATAATACTCCAAGATGTAACAAGGTTCTATTAATAACGAAAGACCGGTACAGAAGATGATTAAGATTTTAAAAGGAAAACCTCGTCAAATCTTACTTCTGGAGGGAGACACAGTCTCTTGGGAAATTTCGATTGATTTGTACGTCTTGTCCGACTTCGTTATAAAAGAGGTTCAAAGAACGACAAATATTTATCGATAACGATTATCTAAACTTAAAAATGGTTCAGTTAAATTGAAACATATCGATATGTAGAATCGAACTTAAGAAAACTATAGGTCTTTAATTTCGTCAAGATCAAACAAACAACAACAACAAACGAAAAAAATTCTCAACCCTAGAGGAAAGTAGAATGCGAAAATTTTGATCTTTACTTTTATAGGGTGATTTTGTATACGATTATTACACAGAAACATAATGAAATATATACAACAATACGTATCATACAGATATAAAGTTCTTGATAAGTTTTGATTTTAATTCAAGCTTCCATGACAAACATAAAAGTCAACCAGAGTCTCCCACTTTGTTACTAACATCTACCGGTTAGTTTATTAATCTCGACGATGACTAAAATTATTCATACTGGAAGACTTAAAATCGTATAGGGGGTTTTGTAACGTTTTCCGTAAGTCACCTTTCAGTCTGTGAAATGAAAAAATAAGTAATCGCATCAGTTCTTGGAAATTCAAAGACTCCTTATTACAATGGGAAGATCTTTTAGAAAGGTTCTTTATAGGGTATTCAAACAGAGATTCAGATATACTCAGACAAAGACAAAGCATATATCTAAGTAAACATGAAAAAAAAAATCGAATCATACTATAGTGAATAGTAATAGTATGGTTTCTCTATTTAATCCTTATACCTTAATTCTCTGTGTTCGATGAGACATATTTTATCTATTCTTTGTTACATATTGTGTCCCTTGATATGAGTTATAGAATGTTATTGGGTGTTACCTTTATTAGACTTTTTATACATATACACAAGTATATTGACTTAGGGAAAGGTCATATCGATTTTGATTGTGTTATACTATTTAGTTGATATGAAGACATTATTAAAAAATTTTTAGTTATAGGGTTTGTTTCGTTCCGTAAAGCACCGATTATATACGTTTCAACCATCTCTGCAGAAATTCCGGTGGGAAGCTCTGTCGGACGAGTGTTGTCATGACGTCCTTGATCCTCTCCTTAGCCCAATTTGTAACTCTGTTTCTCCTCAAAAAGTTCAAGGTCTGTCCATAGAATGCTCTCTAAAACAAACGATAACAACTGGAACAAACAAGTTTAGTAAGATACTAATAAAATTTTTTGTTTTCACATCTTAAACAATCTCTTTTTGTTTTCATATATAATAAACAGGTATTATGTAAATTCCGTTATAATTGGACTTGATATACTTAAACAGTAAAAAATATTCAGTTTTTACTAATTCATATTGTCAAAATACACCAGTTGGGATTATAATTATTTTGATGGTCACGTGACATCGTATGGTATTATATATCGTTTAGTGACTCAAACGGGTAAGACCGTTCTATACATATGTGAAAAGAGATGAAAAAATCATAGTTGTCAATAGAAAATAGTTTATTTAAATTAGAATAATCCATGGTTTTTGTGAACGAAAAATTCCATGTAATAGTTTAAACATTCTCTGAAAAATTACCATTACTTCCATGTTGTCCCATGTTTTACATGACTACTTGATTGGGTTGGACATTACTAAAGTTTCGGGAGTAACCAGAGACCCGACTATGAGACCCTAAGTCTCTAAAAAAGTCTCAGTAGTATCTTAATCTCTTATATGTGAGTGTGACGTCTCGAGGTATTAAGGGGTCTTGGAGTTTAGAGTCCTTTCTATTCTCAATATATTTGTTAAAAGACTTTTCCACTAATATCGTCGGTTGTGAATTTATCATGAGTGACACGGTCCGAGACAAGATCTACAAAATATACCAAATTGAGTAAATCAGGATGTCACTTCATCCATCATGATATCAATAAGGGTAATGTATCTACTCTTTTATCTCTATGTCTTGTCAATTCATTAAACATGTCAATATGTTGTTCATTCACGAACTCGGTTTTAAATTCGGATTCTTAAGACCATGGTCTAAACCATGAAGTCAAGTCAAGTCAAATCAACTCAGCGAGTAAGCACAGGTTGAGAAACGTTGGGGTACTTAGCGTCGTGCGGTCCGGAGGGACAGTAGTGGTTGAGGGTCTCAAGTGGGTTTGAGTACACGTAGCTCAGTCACTACGGTAGGTCGGTAGAGTAGTAGACAGTAGCGGAAGAGGAGGACGGGGATTAGGGAGGGTCGTAGTCCCAGAAAAGGTTACTCAGTTGAGAAGCGTACTCCACCGGTCTCATAACCTCAAAGTCGAAATCGTAGTCAGGAAGGTTACTTGTGGGTCCTGACCAGAGGAAATCCTACGTGATCAACCTAGAGGAACGTCAGGTTCCCTGAGAGTTCTCAGAAGAGGTTGTGGTGTCAAGTTTTCGTAGTTAAGAAACCACGAGTCGAAAGAAGTGTCAGGTTGAGAGTGTAGGTATGTACTGGTGACCTTTTTGGCATAGGAAGTGATGTGTTTGGAAACAACCGTTTCATTACAGAGACGAAAACTTATACGATAGATCCAACCAGTATTGAAAAGAAGGTTCCTCATTCGGAGAAAATTAAAGTATCGACGTTAGTGGTAGACGTCACTAAACCCTCGGGGGGGGTTTTATTTGTGACAAAGGTGACAAAGGGGTAGATAAACGGTATTTGACTACCCTGGTCTACGGTACTAGAAGCAAAAGACTTACAACTTGAAATTCGGTTGTAAAAGTGAGAGGAGACTGAAACCATGAATTGGTTGTCATTTGTAGGAGATCTACATTTCTTCTAGATCATAGTAACTTGGTTAAGATTATGTAACGTTCCTGACGTTATAATCAACTTTATGATTCAAGCAATTACCGCGGACAGTTCGGAGAAAGGTAAGATCATCACGATAAGACCTGACCACGTTATCAAGAAATGGATCCTATGTCTAAAGATTAGAAGAGGGGTAAAGATCCGGTCGGACGTAGGACGACGATCAAATTATATTCATTCAGTAGTAAAATTAGGACAATGACGGAACGGGTTTAGGGAAAGTACTGACAGAAAGGTGGCGGTCCTGTTCTACATTTCCTCTCTTGGGTGATCCTAAACTATACCATCGTATCGACCTTTATTGAGGACTGTTCAAGTCATAAAGGACCTTCAAAGGACAAAATAGAAATTTTAAATGTGTATAAAATTTAGGGTGAACCATTATATAGGCAGACAGAAAAAAAAGAAATTAACCTCCTTTCAACGGAATGTAACAACATAACCAAAGACGACATGTTACCTTTAGTCGGTGAAAATATGTATATAGGGGAGGGAGAACTTGAAGGAGGTAAGGGTGGGGAGATATAATGCCTCGAAGGGACCATTAAATCTGTCATTTCTTAAACGGACTTTACATGATCTGGACCCAAGTTAGGGACCCAATCCTTCTAGGGGACTTCTTCCCCATACTTATAGGTGAGGTCATAAGAACGGACCTCTAGGGTACCTGTCTCCTCCGACCGTCCGATGTCAGGTACCCCAACGTTTCTCAGCCTGGGGTGACTCGCTGATTGTGAAAGAAAGTGAAAGAAAGAACTTGATGAAATATTACAACATAACCAAAGACTGTATGTCGTTGTGTTTGGTCGGTAACAAAACAAGTCAACGAGTCAATACAGGCTGAGAAACGTTGGGGTACCTGACGTCGTACAATCCGAAGGGACAGGAAGTGGTAGATAGTCTCGAACGAGTTTAAACACAGGTAGTTCACCACTACAGTAGGTTGGTAGAGGATACAATAGGGGAAGAGGAGGATGGAAGTTAGAAAGGGTCGTAGACCCAGATTACTCAGTCAAGAAACATAGTCCACCGGTTTGATAACCTGGAAGTCGTAGTCGTAGTCAGGAAGGTTACTTATAAGTCCTGACTAAAGGAAATGCTACATGACCAACCTATAGGAACGTCAGGTTCCCTGAGAGCTCTCAGAAGAGGTTGTGGTGTCAAGTTTTAGTAGGTAAGAAACCGCGAATCGGAAGAAATACCAGATTGATACTGCAGGTATGTGCTGATGATCTTTTTGGTATCGAAACTGATCTGTCTGAACAGGTGTTTCATTATAGAGACGAAAAAGTATACGACAGATCCAACCAGTATTGAAAGGAACGTTCCTCGTTCGTAGAAAATTAAAGTACCGAAATCAGTGGTAGACGTCACTAAAACCTCGTTCAGACAATGACAAGGGTAACAAAGGGGTAGATAAATGGTATTTCACTACACTGGCCTACGGTACTAGAATCAAAAAACTTACAACTTAAAATTCGATCCAAAAAACAAGAGAAGAAAGTGAAAGTAGCTCTCCGAGATATAGAGGAGAAGGGAAAGACGGTATACCTACTACAGTAAACGTATAGACTCCAATAACTATAACGAGGACCGTTAGGACTAAGGTCGAACACGAAGTAGGTTGGACCGTAAAGTGTACTACATGAGACGTATCATTCGATTTATCCGTCCCACTGTTATATGTCGGAACTGTATGAGGATAGGGTTAAACCTTGGTCAGGAAACAAGGTACAGGTCAAGATTGACAACGAAAAACTGGACGTATGTCCAAAGAGTTCCCCGTCCAGTTCACCAGACCATAAGGGTAGAGAAAGTCTTAAAAGGTCAAACAACACTAGGTGTGTCAGGTTCGGAAACCGTATCAGTTATTTCGTCTTCATCTACAAAAAGAACTTAAGAGAACGAAAAAGCTACTAGGTTGTCTACAACCGTTAAACTAGAGACCAAGGAGACGGAAAAGATTTAGGTCGAACTCGTAGACTTTTAAGAGTCAAGTATATGACAACTTCGGACCGAACCTCTTAAAACTCGTAATGACACGATCGTACACTTCATTGACGTTAACACACCATCAAACTTGTAAGGAACGATAACGGAAAGAAACCCTGATCTTACTTTTGATTGGAAAAGGTCAGGACACCGGTGACGACTCAAAAGGTTTAAACGACCTTATAACTCACGTCGTGAAAGTTTCATAGTAGAAAATCCTAAACTTTATCGAATCGATCTTAAGGTAGTGAGGGTGATCAAAACAAGTATGACTACGAAGGTTTCCGGGTGAACTCAAGAGTGAGATCCTACAGACCGAGATCCACTCACTAGTGTGGAAGCACTCACTACCAATGACTCTATTGGTATTACCAATAGACCAAGTAATTCTAGAAAAAACACATCCTTCTAACGACTTCACCAAACGGTAAGGGAAGAGGTCATCTGGTACAAAGCAGTCTTGGGAGGTGGTACTGATACTGGGTAGTCTCGTTCTGGGTCAAACGGGGTGTCGGTCATGGAGGGTAGCCCTTCGAAGGTGTTCGGAGAATAGGAATAGGTAGTCTCCCGTCTGTCTTGTTCAGTCGGTATTAATATAGGGGAGGGACAACTCGGAGGGGGTTAGGGTAGGGAGATCTAGTAGTGTCTCGTGGTCCGACCCGAGGGATACCACATTTCGTTGAAGAGTGGTCGATAGACAAAATGTATACTATAACATATATACAGTTACGATGAAAGAGGTAAGCAGGGTGAGAGAGGAGGGTGTAATACAGGTGTTCAGGTAAGAGATGCAGACAGAGGTAAGGAAGGGACTTTTATCCAAGTAGTTATGGTAAAAAACCTAAGGTATATGCACAAAATTATATGTTATGAACAAAAAGAGAAAGACTGAATGAAGTGAAACATATTGTCCGAGATCCATGTAGGTGGAGTAATCTTGATTGAGTTTAGGAAAGAAAAAATACCGAATATAAGGTAACGAATGCATACGGCGTAGAAGAAATAGACGTGTAGACAGTCACCTGTAGAGTCAACGAGGTACAGAACCGACAACATTTATAACGGTGTCACTTGTAATTCAATGTATACAGAAAATCTTAACACCAAAAGACTCCCATATACGGGTCACCCTAACGACCTAGTATACCACCTAAATGAAGATCAAAAATCTCTTTAGAGATATGAGAAGAGATATTACCGATATAGTGAAATGTAAGGGTGGTTGTCCTCCCATATCCTTCCAAGGGAAAAGAGGAGTAGGAGAGGTCGTAAATGGCAAACGTCTAAAAAAGTACTACGGGTAAGACTGACTCCACTCCACTATGGAGTAACATAAAAACTAAGTGTAAAGAGATTATTAATCAGTATAACCCGTAGAAAAATACACAAATAATTTTCTTTTCACTTTCAGTGAATCAGTAAACGCTGAGAAACGCTGTGGTACCTGATATGCAGGTACCCTAAGAGGTCCGGTTTTATAACCTCACCCATCGGTAAGGGAGCCTCTTCCGCTACCGTGGACTGAGGTAATGAGAACGGACCTTTTAGGGTACCTACCTCCTCGGACCACCCGACGTCAGGTACCCCAGCGCTTCTCAGCCTGTACTGATTCGCTGAAGGGAAAGTGAAAAGTGAAATTACGTAACCTCTTCCTTTACCGTTGGGTGAGGTCACAAGAACGGACCTCTTAGGGTCCCGGTCCCCTCGGACCATCCGACGGCATATACCCCAGTGTGTCTCAACCTGTGCTGACTTCACTGAATCGTCGTCGTCGTCGTCGTCGGTAAGGGAAGAGGATCCCTAGAAGGGTTCGGTCCCTAGTTTTGGTCCAGAGGGCGCAACGTTCACCCTAAGAAATGGTTGACTCGGTGGTCCCTTCAGGTCCTTATGACCTCACCCTTCGGATAGGGAAGAAGTCGTCTAGAAGGACTGGGTCCTTAGTTTGTCCCCAGAGGACGTAACGTCCGTCTAAGAAATGGTGGACTCGATGATGCCTTCTGGGTACACAAATAACCAGATAATTAGAAACCTCTTTACAGACATAAATTATATTTTTATTATATAATTTAAATTTATTTAGAAAAATTTATCACGAGAGTCAAGTCAAGTCAAGTCAGCGAGTCAGCAGAGGTTGAGAAACGCTGGGGTACTTAACATCGTGTGGTCCGGAGGGACAGGTAGTGGTTGAGGGCCTCAAGTGAGTTTGAGTCCAGGTAGCTCAGTCACTACGGTAGGTCGGTAGAGTAGGAGACAGCAGGGGAAGAGGAGGACGGGGGTTAGGGAGGGTCGTAGTCTCAGAAAAGTTACTCAGTTGAGAAGCGTACTCCACCGGTTTAATAACCTCAAAGTCGGAGTCGTAGTCAGGAAGGTTTCTTGTGGGACCTGACTAGAGGAAGTCCTACCTGACCAACCTAGAGGAACGTCAGGTTCCCTGAGAGTTCTCAGAAGAGGTTGTGGTGTCAAGTTTTCGTAGTTAAGAAACCGCGAGTCGAAAGAAATGTCAGGTTGAGAGTGTAGGTATGTACTGGTGACCTTTTTGGCATAGGAACTGATCTGCCTGGAAACAACCGTTTCATTACAGAGACGAAAACTTATACGACAGATCCAACCAGTATTGAAAGGAAGGTTCCTCATTTGGAGAAAATTAGAGTATCGACGTTAGTGGTAGACGTCACTAAAACCTCGGGGGGTTTTATTTCAGACTGTTACAAAGATGACAAAGGGGTAGATAAAGGGTACTTCACTACCCTGGTCTACAGTACTAGAAACAAAAGACTTACAACTCGAAATTCGGTTGAAAAAGTGAGAGTGAAAGTGAAAGTAGTTCTCCGAAAAATCAATGAGAAGTGAAAGACGGTATTCCCACACAGTAGACGTATAGACTCCACTAACTATAAAAAGGACCGTTAGAACTAAGGTCGAACACAAAGAAGGTCAGGTTGCAAAGAGTACTACAAGAGACGTATATATCGAATCCTATTGAGTGGTATTTGAGAATTTGTTAAGCACATCAGACCTATATATTCTGTTTTCATTTGAATAAAACTATTAAAGAAGACTATGATCGAGTATAGGAGACGAACGATGGTTTGACCACTTATAAATCCTCAACAAGGTTCATGATTATAACATCATTATATTGTAGTATTCCTTTTCCGTTACCGTAGGGTGAGGTCATGAGAACGGACCTTTTAGGGTACCTACCTCCTCGGACCACCCGATGTCAGGTACCCCAGCGATTCTCAGTCTATACTGACTCGTTGAAGTGAAAGTGAAAAGCGAAAGTACGTAACCTCTTCCTTTACCGTTGGGTGAGGTCACAAGAAGGGAACTCTTAGAGTCCCTGCCCCTTCGGACCACCCGACGGCAGATACCCCAACGTGTCTCAGCCTGTACTGACTTCGCTACATCGTATTGTAGTATTTCGAACTTTATCTGGGTAAACTACTGAGTCTGAATTCAACATCACTATGGAATATATAATTTACATCCCTTTATTGTTATTATAAAAGGTTTGACTCTACAATTATCCTTAAAATACTGTCTTCACAGTGTACCAGTCTAATAAACCCTTTTATGTGACCCAACTTGAGCCAAGAAGTCTACAAACGCAAAGAGATCCTCACATAATAAGGTACTTTACGGTAACCATTTCCCACAAGATGTAATAAGATTCTATTATATATATGTAGACTTAACACAAGTCTGTATACCTATTTAAGAGTTTCCGGGAAAAACGTGGTAAAACTATCTGGATATGATAAGCACGGCGTCATCATGTCGAGACGCCTTCTACTGGGTGAGTCTAGTGACGATTAAACAGATCCACAATAAGGTGATGAGGAGGGACATAAATTATGTAGATGGTCAGTCAGTGTCTTTGCACTTTAAGGTTACTATGACCTAATACTTGTCACATTCCGTATGGGTCATGGAAAAAATGGAAGTATGAAAACGTTTCAAAAGGACAAGACAGATGTGTATTAGGAGACAGAGTAATATAAACATATATAATTCTAGAGTCAAAAGAAATTTACGAGGGAACAAAAACATCGAAAGAGGTTGGATAGGTCACCATTAATTTTGATGAATAGACTAGAAAATTATGGTGAAACGGAAAGTAAGTCACCAAATTAAAGGATGGAATACTAAGTGTGTCAATAACACACATGTAATATCATCTACAATACGGTACTGAAGATCAAGGACGACACCTCCTCGAGTATTTGGTCGACTCCTTCGTCTATTTATTTGCTTAAACATGTTACATTACACTATACATAAATATTACTATGTGTTATGACCACCATTTTACTAACTGTACTCTTTGATACTTGATCTTGCAACCTCACATTTAATCGAAGATATTGATTCTAAAATCGAAGTAAATTTTAAAGGTTTAGATCTTACTTTCACCTTACAACATGACTTATAACATGTATTAAGAGAGAAGGTGATCGAATATAAACGAGACTTCTGGACCGGACAAATAATAAATAAAACGTCAAAAGATAATATGAACTGTAAGGAAATCTTTATATCTTATGTAACTTACATCTCAACTTAATTAAAAATCTTCGATGAGACAACAATATCAGTTGTTTTCTCAGGTTTTATGTCATGAAACTACGTTTGACTTTTTACTGTCTTACTAGAGACAAGTAAAGGTTTCGTTCGTTAAGTCATACTATCATTAGGTTCAGAGACGGGGTTGGTCATTACGACTTCTTCGACTTCAACTTGCCAAAATACTTCTGGATGTTCTGGAAGATCTTGATTGTGGGTTTTTTCTACAGGAAAAATAATATCCCATGACCTTTCGTTTTCATCCTTCAGTTCTTTATGGACCTCATTGTCCGTCTAAACCGGAACCTCATGTTTTGTTTCGTGCCGTTTCTGATTGTCTCAAAACGGTTCTCTTGTGTGACTTGTGTCGTTTGTGGGAGAAGGTTGTTGTGTTCTCTTCTGAGATGTGTACCTGTAGTGGTCTACCAGTTATGGTTTTAGTCTAACTAATATAAGAAATGTCGGTTTTTACCTCTTCGAGATATGTCAGTCGTTTTTGTTCTGACCCTCGACTGACACCGAGTCTAGTACTTGAGGGATAACGTTTTGAGTCTGAATTTAACTTCTTTCATCCCTTTTAGTGATCTGGTAAGTCCATACTGACTTTAGTTAAGGGAATGTCAATATGACACCTGTATTGTATATCTAAGTTCCCTAATCTAGACTATCTGTCTCATAGACTTCTTGATACCTGTCTCCAAACATTGTGACATGTCTTCCGTCACTAGTTCTGGCAGGGGTTCCCTTTTTTTTTACGTCTTTCCGTTTTACCAACAGACTCCTCAGGAATGTTTATCGACTCTTTTGTTTTCTGTACTTTTCGTTTCCTCTTTTCCTTTCTATATGGGTAAACTTACGTCTTAAAGTTTCTTATCGTTCCTCTCTATTCTTTCGGAAGGAGTTACAAGTAACGTTTCTTTATCTCCTTTTGTTATCTTACCCTTTCTGATCTCTAGAGAAGTTCTTTTAATCTCTATGGTTCCCTTGTAAAGCACGTTTCTACCCGTGTCATTTCCTGGTTTTACCATAACTGGATTACCTTCGTCTTCTATAATTCTTCTCCACCGTTCTTATGTGTCTTGATATGTTTTCTCTAGAAGTACTGGGTCTATTGGTACTACCACACTAGTGAGTGGATCTCGGTCTGTAGGACCTTACGTTTCAGTTCACCCGGAATCTTTCGTAGTGATGCTTGTTTCGATCACCTCTACTGTCTTAAGGTCTACTCAATAAAGTGTAGGATTTTCTATTACAACACTTTCACGACGTAAGTTATACGGTCGTTTAGACCTTTTGAGTCGTCACCGGTGTCCTAACCTTTTCCAGTCAAAAGTAAGGTTAGGGTTTCTTTCCGTTACGGTTTCTTACAAGTTTGATGACGTGTTAACGTGAGTAGAGTGTGTGATCGTTTCATTACGAGTTTTAAGAGGTTCGGTCCGAAGTCGTTATGTACTTGATACTTGAAGGTCTACAAGTTCGGCCAAAATCTTTTCCGTCTCCTTGGTCTCTAGTTTGACGAATAAATTAAAGATACGTCTCATGTAGTACCCTTTGTGACCCGACCTAATTCGTGTCGCCCTTAGTTCTAAAGACCCTCTTTATAGTTATTGGAGTCTATAAGTCTATTATGGTGAGTATAGTCTTTCGCTACTTCTTGATTTCTTGGAGAACTACTTTGACTTTCTCCTCTTACTTATTCGACCGAATTTTGAGTTGTAAGTCTTTTGATTCTAGTACCGTAGACCAAGGTAGTGAAGTACCGTTTATTTACCCCTTTGTTACCTTTGTTACTGTCTGAACGAGGTTTTAGTGACGTCTACCACTGACGTCGGTACTTTAATTTTCTGCGAACGAGGAACCTTCTTTTCAATACTGGTTGGATCTGTCGTATAATTTTTCGTCTCTGTAATAGTTGTTTCTAGACAGATCAGTTTCGATACCAAAAGGTCATCAGTACATACCTACAGTATCAACTTGATATGTCTTTCGACTCTTGGCTTTTGAACCACGAAAACTTGACACTACAACCTCTTCTGAGAACTCACAGGGAACCTGACTTTCTTCTAGGTTGGTCAGGTAGGATTTCCTTTAGTCAGTCTTTCCTGACTATGACTTCGACTTTGAGGTTATGAAACCAGTGGGTCACACTTCTCGACTGAGTAAACTTCTCTGGGACTACGACCCTTACTAACTTCCGTCCTCCTTTTCCCCTACTGTCTCTTACTCTACCAACCTACCATAGTGGTTGAGTTACCTGTACTCGAACTCATTTGAGGTCCTCAACCACTATCTGTCCCTTCGGACCACACGACGTCAGGTAACCCAACGTTTCTCACTCTATGTTGACTCGTCGACTTAACTGACTTGACTGGTATGATAATAGTTTTTTTATAATTTCTTCCAATTTACCTATACTGTTGACTTATTTTATATACTGGGAACTAATCTAGAAGCTTAACCCCTTTCTTCTGTCGATATTAATGATTTGTCAGCCTTTTAAAATTTATGTCTGAAATTTTTAGAGATAATACATTAGGAAAAATTTAATCCACCTAATTAGGATATTTAAATAAGTAAATATACAAATATAAGTGGTTTTAATCTATCGATAAGTTACACTATCCGGAAGTCTATTGTCTTTAAGAACGTTTATTATCTGATATTTTTTGTTAGAACCGAACCGGTTTCCTCAGTCCACTTCCCACTACTCCTGGGGTGGGTGGTAGACTCAGACCATTCAATCTTTTCATAGATTCGGTAGTAGACTATGTAAACTCTCAGTCCGGTAGAAAGATGGTTTCACAAATGTGAAGATTATTTCGTCTTTTTAAGTCTTACGACCTCAGTTAAACGACGAAATACGTCCAAAGTTATTTCAAACTGTTCTTTCTCCCCGTGTAGTCCTTCGTCCCTTCCCTTTTTTTCTATCGAAACGGTTTTTTCGATGAAAGACAGACACCGACTGTTAGTCTACTAGACCTCGAACCGTCCTGACTTCTTCGGTTTAATATGTACAAAATATTAATAGAAAATAAATAAAAACTTATTAAATAAACGTACTGTATCTTAAACTCTCCATATGTTTCCGTCACTTTTTATTGGGAAGGTTCAGAAAAGGGGGTCTATAGATAAAAGGGAGAGGTCTCCGTCAGGGACGATGGCGAGTACGTAAGGAGGTCTTTACAACTGACACAGTGGTGTAGATATATCCATAAATGTCTTACGTCGTCCAATATGTATGTGAGACAAGACATGGAATGAAAGAAATCCATGATACAAAACAGTCAACTAGTGAACCCATGTATGTCTCGATGTAATAATATAAAAAAAAGTATTTCGAATATGTTATTTTTGATGTAGTATGTACATAATACAATTTATTACTTTACATATATACTGTAACAGAAATTATTGATTTTTCTTAACGTATATATATATATATATATATATTTCCATTACTTCGTTTGCATCATGTAAAAGACCGGGTACTAACCACCCGGACGAATGAAGGAGATTTCCAATTTGACCCACGGGTCAAAAACTAAACCTTTAAAACTAATAGAACAGGTACAGGACTGAGAATTGTCTAACTCGAGACATTATATACCGAGAATCAATAACAATGGTCCCGTTATCTCATGGTTTGTAGAGGGTACGACACTTCTTGAGTCCGGACACGGTATTAATTTCGTAAGTCATATTTTGTCTACTATATATTTATCGTTAGAGACTCGTTAGAATGACACTCTGACTTATATCCCTAATCAATACCATTAAAGGTTAAAAGAATTGTATCTTTAATAGAAAAATTTTTTTTGAATAAATAGAGTTTAGATTGTTTACAATTTTTCTTCTTTAATGAGTCATCTATTATTTTAATCGTTATAACTAAAGACTAATTTCTTTCATCTTACTTGTATTTATAAATTGAGGTAAGGGCAAGTTTTGGTGTAATTTTATGTTGTTATAATTTACAAAATAATTATTCCTACTTTGTTCTTCCCTTTTTCTCTTACCCTCTTCTTACTACCATGGTATTACACCTTTGACCTGTCGTCTTCCTGATGTTGATTTACTGAATCGTTTAGGTTCGTTTAACTTAGAATTTTGGTCGTCATCCATTTCGGTCGTTTGTTAAGACTAACGTTCTAACAAAGGTTCTTTGAACCCATAATCTTGGTGGGTCTGAATGTCTTCGTCCAATTTCCCTTTTTATTCTCGTTCGGACCATCCTTCAGACAACTTCTGTCAGAGAACGTAAGAACGAGACAGTAGACGTCGACCTGTTCATGGAGAGGTGGGTAGTAGGATCGTTTTCTGTCACAAATAAGAAACCATTTAGTCTTCCAAGGGTTTACCCCTTTAAACCTCTTAAGATCAACCGTCTCATGAATTGACTTTTGTCTGACCTGACTATAAAGTGAGAATGATACTTTGGGGTCAAGTCAAGTCAAGTCAACGAGTCAGCACAGGCTGAGAAGCGCTGTGGTCCTTGGTGTCGTGTGGTCCGGAGGGACAGGTAGTGGTTGATGACCTCAGATGGGTTTGGGTACAGGTGACTCAGTCACTACGGTAGGTTGGTAGAGTAAAAGACAGCAGGGGAAGAGGAGGACGGGAGTTAGGAAGGGTCGTAGTCCCAGAAAAGGTCACTCAGTTGACAAGTGTAGTCCACCGGTTTCACAACGTCAAAGTCGTAGTCAGGAAGGTTACTTGTGGGTCCTGACTAGAGGAAATCCTACCTGACCAACCTAGAGGAACGTCAGGTTCCCTGAGAGTTCTCAGAAGAGGTTGTGGTGTCAAGTTTTCGTAGTTAGGAAACCACCAGTCGAAAGAAGTGTCAGGTTGAGAGTGTAGGTATGTACTTGTGACCTTTTTGGTATCGGAACTGATCTACCTGGAAACAACGTTTCATTACAGAGACGAAAACTTATACGATAGATCCAACTAGTATTGGAAGGAAGGTTCCTCATTCGTAGAAAAATAAAGTACCGACGTCAGTGGTTGACGTCACTAAAACCTCGGGTCTTTTTATCAGTCGGTGACAAAGGTAACAAAGGGGTAGATAAACGGTACTTCACTACCCTGGTCTACGGTACTAGTATCAAAAGACTTACTACTCGAAATTCGGTTGAAAAAGTGAGAGGAGAAAGTGAGAGTAGTTCTCCGAAAAATCAAGAAGAAGTGAAAGACGGTATTCCCACCACAGTAGACGTATAGACTCCAATAACTGTAAAGAGGACCGTTAGAACTATGGTCGAACACGAAGGAGGTCGGGTCGCAAAGAGTACTATATGAGACATATATTCAATTTATTCGTCCCACTGTTATATGTCGGGTTCAGGAATGATAAAACAAACATTTTACGATCATTGTGATCCGTCTTCTAACTTTCTAAGAAAAAACCTATTAGATTGACCTAATTTTTCTTCCAAGAGTTATTTAACTATAACCCCCAATGACTTGTTTTGTCGTATCAGTCAAGATACTTTAGGTGTCAGTAGTTCGGGGTCAATACATAATAGATATTAGGAGGAAAGAATGGAGGAATTTTCCTTCAACACCCTTTAATTATCCAATTAGTTCTACATCTTTATATCAGTAAATAAATCTCTCTAAAAAGAAGTAGTTACGGTTTTCTTTATGGATTTTAGTCAACTTTTACTGACGAAGACCTATAACATTTTTACCAATTTTTTTTCTCAGAATATCCTGATGAACTAAAAAATTTGGTAGACGTACACATTAAAGTTTTGGTTTGTCGTACTATAATTGTAATTGTTACTAGACATCTTTGAATCGTTGATTGTATATATGTGATGGTACACATTTTATCTTTTGATCACCCTTCGACTACATTCTCGTGTCTCTCGAGTTAACTCACGAGACACTACTGGATCTCCTCACCCTACTGCACCACCCTCCCTCGAGTTCTCCTTCCCTTATATACATATGAATCTCGACTAAGGTCCAACATCAAGTAGGTCGGACCGTAAAACCTACTACATGAGACGTATATTTAATTTATTCTCTTCACTACTATATGTGGGAACAACATGAGGTAAGGGTTAAAATTAGATCAGTCAACAAGTACTTAGTGTTCGACCTTAGTGCCAACGACCCTCTTTATAGTGTTGGAGTGTATACGTCTACTATGGTGAGATTACCTTCTTTCACTTCTCCCTGATTTTTCGGAGAACTATTCCCACTTTCTCCTCTCATTTTTTCGACAGAACTTTGAGTTGTAAGTTTTTTGCTTCTAGTACCGTAGGCTAGGGTAGTGAAGTACCGTTTATTTTCCCCTTTTCATCGTAGTCACTGTCTAAAAAAAGGACGGAACCCGAGGTTTTAGTGACACCTGTCACTGACGTCGGTACTTTAAGTTTGTACGAACCGGGAACCTTCCTTTCGATACTGTTTAGGTCTGTCGTACAATTTTTCGTCTCTGTAGTGAAACCACTGTTCTAGACATATCAGTTTGGATACCAAAAAAAGTCATCAGTAAATGTCTACAATCTCAACCTGGTCTTTCTTCCGACACGACCGTCCGTACCGTCTACAAAAAGACTACATTGTGGATAAAAGATCTTTGAATGGGTTGTTAAGTATACGTTATTGTAAATTCTTAAATTTAAACTTAAAAAAATAAAAATTAACCTCCTATTAACGAAACGTCATAACACGATCAAATACAACATGTTGTACTTAGTCGATGACGAAAACAAATCAGCGATTCAACACAGGCTGAGAAACGCTGGGGAATCTGACATCGTTCGGTCCGAGGAAACGGGAGGTGTTAGAGGGTCAAACGAGTCTAAGTATAAGTGACTCAGTCACTACGATAGATTGGTAGAGTAGGACAACGGGGGAAGAGGAAATCGGAAATCAGGAATGGTTGGAGTCTCAGAAAAGACTAGTTTCAGTCGAGAAACGTAGTCTACCGGTCTCATAATTTCGAAGTCGTAGTCAGGAAGGTTACTTATAAGTACCAACTAAAGGAAATCCTAACTGACCAAACTAGAGAAACTTCAGGTTCCCTGAGAGTTCTCAGCAGAGGTCAGTAGTGTTAAGTTTTCGTATTCAAGAAGTCGTGAGTCTGAAGAAAGATCAGACTAAGAGTGTAGACATGTGTTGATGACCTTTTTGGTATAGAAACTAAAATGTCTTGAAAGAGTTGTTTCCCTATAGAGACGAAAAATTATGTGACAGATCTAAACAGTATCAAAAGGAAGGTTCCTCGTTCGTAGAAACTTGAAGTACCGACGTGAGTGGTAGGTACCACTAAACCCTCGGATTCTTTCATTTTAGACAGTGACAAAGATGAAAAGGGGAAGATAAACGGTACTTAGTTACCTTGACCTACGGTACTAGAAGCAAAAAACTTACAACTCTAAGTTCGGTCGAAAAAGTGAGAGAAGAAAGTGGGAGTAGTTCTCCGAGGAATCAAGGAGAAGTAAAACAAGAAAATCTTACCATTGTAGATGTATATACTCCAACAACTATAAAAAGGACTGTCAGAACTAAGGTCGAACACTAAGTATGTCGGGTCGTAAAACGTACTACATGAGACGTATATTCAATTAATTTGTTCCACTGTTATATGTCGGAACAGTATAAGGAAAGGGTTAAAACTTGGTCAGTCAAGAAAGTATAGACCAAGATTTACAACGAAGAAATGAACGCATGTTCACAAAGTCCTCTGTCCTTTCCACCGGACGATGAGGGTAGAGATTCTTAACAGGTTGTAAACAACACTAGGTTCCGAAGGCATCACGGAGTACAGTCATTTCTTAGGTAGACTTTACACCCTTTGGGCCTAAACAAGGGACCCAACCCTTCTAGGGGACCTCCTCCCGTATCGTTGGGTGAGGTTATAAGAACGAATCTCTTAGGGGTACCTGTCTCCTCGGACCACCCGACGTCAGGTTTCTTAAACGTCCCCAGTGTTTCTCAGTCTGTGACTCACTGATTCGTGTTCCGAAGGGTCCACCACGATCACCGTTTCTTAGGCGGACGGTCACGTCCTCTACGTTTTATACGTCCAAGACAAGGACGTAACCCTTCCAGGGGACCTCTTCCCTTACCGTTGGGTGAGGTCATAAGAACGGACCTTTTAGGGTACTTGTCTTCTGGAACCTCCCGATGTCAGTTACCCCAGTGATTCTTAGTTTGTACTGACTCGATGATGGGTGGTGGTGGAGTACCAATTTCCGAAATCGTTTCAGTCACTTCGTCTTCATCTACAAAAAGACCTTAAGAGAACTAAAGAGGTACTAGGTTACTTATGACCGTTAAACTAGAGACCAAGGAGATGGTAAAGATTTAGGTCGGATATATAGACCTCCAAGAGATAAGTACATGACGACTTCGGATCGAACTTCCTAAAACTCCTATGAGAACGATCACATACTTTACTCATCATTTCATTTTAGTAAAAGTATGAATGTTCATTTTGTCGTTGATTTCTTTTTAACTTTTTACCATGGATCAGGGACATTCGGTTAAAATATTTGAACATTTTATTTTGAGAGACTTTAGTCTTATTCTTAATCTTTATTTTCTATAGTGTTTACTGGTGTTTCCGATACTTTTACGTAAACGAAAGAATTTTATGTAGACAAAGAAGTACAGATATAGTAATTAAAATGACTGTCAACGAAAGAAAGACCGATTTCGTTTTCATTCAAAATCGAGTTGAGGACAGAATAAAGAGTCTTTAATTCACTCACGTCAACTTTATTTACGACGAAACGCCATAGACGAGATAGACTATGTCGGAACCAGAATAGAGATCGAATTCGAGGAAATCCATTTCCTAGTCTATTTACCTATCGTTCCTATTAAAACCAGAGTAGAAAGTAATAGTTATGGTGACGTCTACCACCGACGTCGGTACTTTAATTTTCTGCGAATGAGGAACCTTCCTTTGAATACTGGTTGGATCTATCGCAATTAATTTTTCGTCTCTGTAATAAAACGGTTGTTTCCAGGCAGATCAGTTCCGATACCAAAAAGGTTACCAGTACATACCTACACTCTCAACCTGACACTTCTTTCGACTCGCGGCTTCTTAGCTACGAAAACTTGACACCACGACCTCTTGTGAGGACTCTCAGGGAACCTGATGTTCCTCTAGGTTGATCAGGTAAGATTTCCTCTAATCAGGACCCATAAGTAACCTTCTTGACTACGATTTCGACTTTGAGGTTATGAAAACGGTGGAGTACACTTCTCAACTGAGTAACCTTTTCTGGGACTACGACCCTCCCTAATCCCCGTCCTCCTCTTCCCCTACTGTCTCCTACTCTAACGACCTACCGTAGTGACTAAGTTACCTACTCTCAGACTCACTTGAGGCCCTCAACCACTACCTGTCCCTCCGGACCACACGACGCTAAGTACCCCAGCGTTTCTCAGCCTGTGCTGACTCGCTGACTTGACTTGACTTTCTATTGTTGCTTATATTATTACTTTGTCAATACTCGTACTTACATATGTCAAAAAGTACTACCTTTTATGGTTTATGTTTTACGTTTTTGTTTTTTATTTTGACTCAACATTTCCGTAAAAAAATCTCTTACTCTTACTACAATATTCATATGATAATAAATTAATCTCTGTTCATTATTATAGTCCCAGTGAACATTTTCAATTTATGGTTAATTTTTATCGTAAGTTATTAATCCTTTGTCATTTTATAAATTTAAGGTCAGATCGTTTTGGTTGTTGAGAAAAATTATTTCAATGCTTAACCCTGATACTTTTTAGACCACGAAATTATTTATATCAAATTCAGTCAAAACAGGGAGTTTACCACTAGAAACCTCCGGTCTTTACGATCTTAACAAGTTTTATAAAAACCTTAAAGAGAAAACATTGACGGAGACGTTAATTGAAATGCGGCGTGTTCTGGCGAACAAAAACTGGGGTTTTCCGTATGTATTGAAAACTGAGTGATTCGAATCAAACTCTACTACTGTAAATCAACCAAATTCTTAAGTCTACTTTGGTCATACACATACGTTTTGTAAAAATACTTGTTTTTGTTAATGTATATATAAAACACTTGTCCGTCTTGGGTCCCTCATTCAGTTGTCCAAGTTTCCCGAAGGTCCTTTCTTAGTTTATTACTATGTCTAAAAATTTACAACAAAAAGCAGAAGGGAATATTAATTTAGAATTGGATTCTTATTTTATCGTCGACTTATACGTCTGTATAGTTTAAAGTCTAACACTCTTACTTAAAAAATTTGTAAGTCAAGTCAAGTCAGTGAGTAAGTACAGACTAAAATACTGAGTACCTGCCGTCGTACGGTCCGAAGGGACTGGTAGTCGTTGAGGTTGTCGAATTGAGTTTGAGTACAGGTAGCTCAGCCACTACGGTAGGTTGGTAAAGTAGGAGAGAGCAGGGGAAGAGGAGGACGGGAGTTAGAAAGGGTCGGAGTCTCAGAGAAGTTTACTCAGTCGAGAAGTGTAGTCCACCGGTTTCATAACCTCAAAGTCGAAATCATAGTCCGCAAGGTCACTTATAAATCCTGACTAAAGGAAATCCTACCTGACCAACTTAGAGGAACGTCAGGTTCTCTGAGAGTTGTCAGTAGGGGTTGTGGTGTCAAGTCTTCATAGTCAAGAAGCCCCGAGAGGAAAGAAATTCAGGTTGAGTGTGTAGGTATGTATTGATGACCTTTTTGGTATTGAAACTGATCTACCTGAAAACAACCATTTCATTACAAAGACGAAAAATTATACGACAGATCCAACCAGTATTGAAAAGAAGGTTCCTCGTTCGCAGAAAATTACAGTACCGACGTCAGTGGTAGACGTCACTAAAACCTCGGGTTTCTTAATTTCAGAGAGTGACAAAGGTAACAAAGGGGCACATAAACGGTACTTCACTACCCTGGCTTACGGTATAGAATCGAAAGATTTACAACTCAAAATTCGGTCTGAAAGGTGACAGGAGAAACTGAAAGTAGTTCTCCGAGCAATTAAGAAGCGAAAGACTATATTCCCACCACAGTAGATGTATAGACTCCAATAACTACAAAGAGGGCCGTCAGAACTAAGGTCGAACACGAAGTAGGTCGGGCCGTAAAGCGTACTATAAGAGACACGTATTCAATTTATTTGTCCCATTGTTATGTGTCGGAACTGTATGAGGAAAGGGGTGAACCTTGGTCAGACAACAAAGTACAGGTCAAGATTGACAACGAAGAACTGGACACATGTCTAAAGAGGTCTCCGTCCAGTACACCAGACCACAAGGGTAGACAACTTAAAAGGTCTCAAACAACACTAGGTGTGTCACTTTATAAACCGTATCAGTCATCTCGTCTTCATCTACAAAAAGACCTTGAGAGAACGAAAAAGCTATTAGGTGGTCTAACAACCGTTAAACTAGAGACCAAGGAGACGGAAAAGATTTAGGTCGAACTTATAGACCTTCAAGTACCAAGTGCATGACAACTTAGGACAGAACCTCTTAAAACTCGTAATAAAACGATCGCACACTCTACTCAGGTTAACACGTCTTCAAACTCGTAAGAAACCATAACGGAAAGAATGCCTAACCTTACTTTTGACTGGAAAAGGTTAGGACACCGGTGACGACTCAAAAGGTCTAAACGACCGTATAACTCATGTCGTGAAAGTGTCGTAGTAGAAATTCCTAGACTTTATCGAGTCGACCTTAAGGTAGTGGAGGTGATCGAAACAAGTATCACTATGAAGCATTCCGGGTGAACTGAAACGTAAGGTCCTACAGACCGAAATTCACTCACTAGTGTGGTAGTACCAATAGACCCAGTACTTCTAGAAAAAACATATCAAGAAGACATATAAAAACGGTGGAGAAGAATTATAGAAAGACGAAAACAATTATTTCTGGTAAGACAATAATTTCCTGGTAAAGACAGGAACTAAGTCGGGTAGGAACGTACTTTATAAGGAAACCACAGAGATTAAAAGAACTTCTTTAAAGGTCAGAAAGGGTAAGATAACAAAGGAGATAAAGAAACGTAACTAGTGACTCCTTCCGAAAGAATAGAGAGGAACGACAAGAAACCTTGAGACGTAAGTCTTCCCATATAGAAAGGAAAAGAGGAAACGGAAAGTGCAGAACAGAAAAGAGTCGATAAATATTCAAGAGGAGTCTGTGGTAAAACGGAAAAAGGTAAAGAAAAAGAACACCTACGAGAACTAATGACGGAAGACATGTTACAGTGCTTGGAGACAAACATCAAGAAGTCCGTGATCGTAAGGTCCAAGGATACGTTATAACGACAAATGGCGTAGTCTGAAATGAAGGTAGTGGTCAGTGTAGGTGTTGACCCACAACAAAAACGAAACCGAGGTAGAGAAGTAAGAGAGACCTCAATAAAGAGGTGAGTAGAGGTCATCGTATAACCCATAGATGACTGGACCCTTCAAGTATAAAGTCACAGGATAGAAAAACGGAACAGTACGAAAAGTACCCTAAGATTCCGTTCTTTAACTTCACCAAATGGTAAGGGAAGAGGTCACCTGGTACAAAACAGTCTTGACAGGTGGTACTGGACAGGTAGGACCCACCGGGATGTGTCGTACCAAATATCAAAGAAGCTCAATCTGTTCCGACACCAGGTAAACTAGTCTAACCAATCAAAAGACACTAACACCAAAAGTAAGGTAGACGGGAGACTACCTCTTCCTATTCTCCGAATACCTTCGAAGGACTATCCTCTCTGACTGACTCCCCTTTTGACTTAGAACAAGACTACCAACTCTGGTACGAGTTAAGTCAAGTCAAGTCAAGTCAAATCAGTGAGTCAGCACAGGCTGAGAAACGCTGGGGTACTTAGCGTCGTGCGGTCCGGAGGGACAGGTAGTGGTTGAGGGCCTCAAGTGAGTTTGAGTACAGGTAGATCAGCCACTACGGTAGGTCGGTAGAGTAGGAGACAGCAGGGGAAGAGGAGGACGGGGACGACGACGATTCAGTGAAGTCAGCACAGACTGAGACACGTTGGGGCATCTACCGTCGGGTGGTCCGAGGGGGTAGGGACTTTAAGAGGTCCGTTCTTGTCACCCCATCCAACGGTAAAGGAAAAGGTTACGTACTTTCACTTTTCACTTTCACTCCAGCGAGTCAGCACAGGCTGAGGATCGTTGGGGTACCTGACGTCGGAAGGTCCGAGGAGACAGGTACCCTAAAAGGTCCGTTCTCATGACCTCACCCCACGGTAACGGAAGAGGGGAGGACCGGGATTAGGGAAGGTTTTAGTCCCAGAAAAGGTCACTCAGTTGAGAAGCGTACTCTCCCGGTTTCATGACCTCAAAGTCGAAATCGTAGTCAGGAAGATATTTGTGGGTCCCGACTAGAGGAAGTCTTACCTGACCAACCTAGAACGTCAGGTTCCCTGAGAGCTCAGAAGAGGTCGTGGTGTCAAGTTTTCGTAGTCAAGAAGCCGTCAGTCGAAAGAAGTGTAAGGTTGAGAGTGTAGGTATGTACTGGTAACCTTTTTGGTATCGGAACTGATCTGTCTGGAAACAACTGTTTTATTATAGAGACGAAAACTTATACGATAGATCCAACCAGTATTGAAAAAAGGTTCCTCATTCACAGAATTAAAGGACCGACGTCAGTGGTAGACGTCACTAAAACCTCGGGGGGTTTTATTTCAGACTGTGACAAAGGTGACAAAGGGGTAGAGAAAGGGTACTTCACTACTCTGGCCTACGGTACTAGAATCAAAAGACTTACAACTCGAAATTCAGTTACAAAAGTGAGAGGAGAAAGTGAAAGTAGTTCTCCGAAAAATCAAGGAGAAGTGAAAGACGGTGTTCCCACCACAGTAGACGTATAGACTCCAATAACTATAAAGAGGGTCGTTAGAACTAAGGTCGAACACGAAGAAGGTCGAGTCGTAAAGAGTACTACGTGAGACGTATATTGATTTATTCGTCCCACTGTTATATGTCACTGCATGAGGAAAAGGATAAACCTTGGTCAGATAACAAGGTACAGGTCAAGATTGACAACGAAGGACTGGACGTATATCAAAAGAGTTCTCCTTCCAGTCCACCAGACCATAGGGGTAGAGAAAGTCTTAAAAGGTGTCAAATAACACTAAGTGTGTCAGTTTCAGAAACTGTTTCAGTTATTCCGTCTTTATCTACAAAAAGACCTTAAGAGAACAAAAAAACTACTAGGTCGTCTACAACCGTTAAACTAGAGACCAAGGAGACGGAAAAGATTTTGGTCGAACTTATAGTCCTTCAAGTACCAAGTGCATAACGACTTCGGACCCGAACATCTTAAAACTCGTAATGAAATGATCGTACACTCTACTCACGTTAACACGCCATCAAACTCGTAAGAAACCGTAACGGAAAGAAACCCTACGTTAGTTTTGACTGGAAAAGGTCAGGACACCGGTGAGGACTCAAAAGGTGTAAACGACCGTATAACCCGGTACGAGTCATTTAGAAATTAGGTTAAAAGAAAACTACTTACCCCGACACAAGGGAGGGACAATAAACTGGACTCCGGTTATATACTCCATTACTTCCTCCATTACTTGTAATACCACTGGAGGAAGGTTTCCAGGGTACGTCCGTGACGACGTGTGTTACGGGGGTTGGGACGTCGGTCGGTGGTGGCTGGGTACGGAGGTGGCCTCTGAGGACTTGAGAGTGCCCGTTCAGACTCAGTCAGAGAACACCCCAGTGACGGGGAAAGAGGACCCAGGACCACACGTGTTCCAAAAAAAAAAAAAAAAAAAATTACGGGAGGATCTCAGACAAAGGTCAGGACACATTTAAGAACGCCGAGATACCACTCCAATTACCACTGGAGGAGGTTCTCCCGAATACGGTATGGGTCCAGATGACGTGGGTCTCGGGGACGGGGACGTCGTCAGGCGACGACTAGGCATGGAGGTGTCCTCTGTTTGTGTCAAGACAGAGTCAGAGACCCTAGGGTTGTTCTTTGACTGGGTCTGAACGGGCACACACAGGTCCTCAGAGGCCGCCTCTGTACTCAGTCACCACCGGACGACGTTCCAACCTTCTGACTCACGTCGTCACGGACGTACCCTGGAAACCTTCCCCCAGTAGTAACAGAATCCACGGAGGTAGTCATACTATAGTACATAATTACTTTGACGGCGGAGTACATCAAGCTTTTGCAGAGACTTTTGTTAAAGTCTCTGCCTAAAAGTTTTGAAAACATGTTTCCGGTATATTTTTTTTTAAAAAAAATTACTCTAAAGGGACCTCCAGGTCACTAATTCCGAGACGTGAAGGTTACGTCCCAAGTGGTCAAAGTAAAGACTGACCCTTTTACGACTACAATCTCGCAGAGGGTGTCTCCGTACCCAACCGTCACCGAACGTCATCTCTACCCTTGTGACCGTCGACGTCAGGGTCTTTCGGGGGAGAAATTGTAGGAAATTAAAATTTTTTTTATTATTTTTAATGGTCGGCAAAATACAGTACAACATCTATAGAAAAAATTTTCAGATCTGTTTAACGTCTTACAGGGAATTTTAAAAAGACTATATAAAAAAATTTAATAATCAAAGTTTAATTTGTAAGAACTGTTCTTACGAGGTAACCATTACGACACGGAAGAGTTCCAAAGTATAGTTTACCTTCTTCTTTAACCATTGTTTCATCTTTCCGTGTGACGACACTAAACTATCTTCCAGGTTAAACTCAAAAGTTAAGATAAAAGAAATTAAAATATGATTGGTCTATTAAAGATTCACCAGACACGAATTGATCTAGTTGATAGTCATTTAGTATAAAATAGATCAGGTAACCGATAGTAAAACTTTTTAGTTTTTTAAAGGGAGAAATTTAAATAGACAAGGAAACTCAAACAAACATTCAAACCCATCGAGACTATTTTAGTTCAAAGATTAAACGTTTAGACTCCCGGTCCACCATTATTATAGGTGAGTATTGAGACTTTACTCTTAATGACCTCTACGACTGTCTTCATTTTATAGTGACTGTCATTATACAAAACACTTAGTTAGGGTGGGTAAATAAATAGAAATTTTGGTGTTTTTACTGTATATCTGAAGGGACTATCGAGTCGACCATTTCTTAGAAGGACGTTACACCCTCTGGTCCCAAGCTAAGGACCCAACCCTTCTAGGGGACCTCCTCCCGTACCGTTAGGGAGGTCATAAGAACGGACCTCTTAGGGGTACCTGTCTCTTCAAACCGCCCGATATCGGAGACCCCAACGTTTCTCAGTTTGTGCTGACTCACTGATTCGTGTGTGGATCGTGTGTTCACCATAAATGATAATAATAACATGGACTGTCACAACATAAATTCTTATAATTAGAAATTATTATTGGAAAGATGAAACTATGATAATAATAGGGGAAAATGTTTAGACCTTTGACTCCGTACCCCTCCTATTTATCGAAAGGGTTCCCGTATGTTGGTTATTTACTATATAGGTTGACAAAGAGAAACTCTAAGAAGAACGTTTGTCCGTCGGATACATCGACGTCACACATGAATTCCTACTAAAAGAAAGTCGGAGAGGAAATTTATTTACACACATAGATACAATAAAGACAATGTCTCTCTTCTCCATGAGGAAATATCCCTGAGTATTTCCGTATCTCGTAGATCTCTAAATGACGGAGGTAATGCGACGACCCAGAGTGTCGTGTACAATACAAAAATAGTCAAAGAGAGGTGTTCCATCCTTAACAAAAGAGAGGTACTTAAGAAGTGCATTAATGTCAAAAGAACAGATACTTGAAATAAAAATAATTTAGACTTTTCGTAGACTGTAGATATCTGAATTTACGGTGTGTAGAGGTTTATCAATTCAGTATTTTTGTGAAGATTTTATATAAAGATAATATTTTAATTATGGACAAGTAACATTTTTTATTTTCTTTTTGTCTTTTACATATCATTAGGATGGTAGAACTCTATCACGAGAAACATAAAAGAAAAAACGGAAGGGCTCAAATAACTATATATATATAATAATATACATAAAATATATATTATATGATAATATATGTGTATAAAATGATATACGTATATATGTATGTATAATACTCATCTTTATTATCCTATATTTACGAGAAACCGACCTTACGAAGACAAAAAATCATTGAATAAATAAATAAGTAAATAAATAAAAATCAACGTGATCCAGAAGTAGGACACGAGTCCGAAAGAAATCAGCACCGTTCGTTCCTGATGAGAAACAACACCACGTACCGGAAGAGTAACGTCCCCGAATAGAACAACGTCTTGTGTCCGAGATCCACGTCCGAAGACATAAACGTTGTGTACTTGAGTCATCAACTGCCAAACACTCGAGATCCCACACGCCTGAAGTCAATGACTCGGCACGTACTAGTCATCAATAACGAACACCCGGACCCTCACACACCCGAAGTCATCAACACCGGGCACCGAGTCATCAACACCGTATACTCGAACAACGAGACGTCGTACACCCTAAAAGAGTCTGGTCCCTAGTCTGGTTACAGGGGAGTAACCGTTCACCGCAGAAGAGGAACCATGGTGGTCACTTCAGGATCTTACGAAGATAAAATTAAAAAATTAAATTAAAATATATCAACTAAATGCAACAACACAATCAAGGTTCACAGTACAGGTCGTCTCACTAAGTCAATACGTATATGGATATAGGTAAGAAAAAGTCTAAGAAGAGGGTATATCCAATAATGTCTTATAAATCATCTTAAAGAACTTGATATGTCATCTAGGAACAGCTAATAGATAAAATATATATTATTACATATATACAGTCAGGTTCAGAGGGTTCCATAGGAAGTAGGGGAAAGAAAGGGGAAATTTAAATAAAAGATGTAGACATTGAGACAAAACATTTATGCAATTAAACATAGTAAAGAAAATCTGAGGTGTATATTTACTACAATATACTATAAACAGGAAAAGACAGACTGAATAAAATGAGTCATACTGTTAGAGACTCGGGTAGGTAGAAAGACGTCTACCGTAATAAAACACGAAAAAATACCGATTATAAGGTAACATATATACATGGTACAGAGGAAATAGGTAAGTAGACAACTACCCGTAAATCCAACGAAGGTACACGACCGATAACATTCACCACGACGTCACTTGTAACCCCACGTACATAGAAAACCTAATACCAAAAGAGGTCTATATACGGGTCCTCACCTTAACGACCTAGTATACCATTACCCATTACACAGTGAACAAACACTAACTCTTCGATTTTTCGTTGTTGTACCATCGAGATGAAAATCAAAAAATTCCTGGAGATATACAACAGGTATCACCGACATGGTTAAATGTAAGGGTGGTTGTCCTTTCTTCCCAAGAGAAAAGAGGTCTAGGAAACGTCGTACGGAACAAACATCCTAAAAACTACTACTGGTAAGACTGGTTACACTCCAGTATATGGAGTATCACAAAACTAAACATCAAGAGACAATTAACCACTATAACTCGTAGAAAAGTACAAGAAAAACCGGTAGACATAAAGAAGAAACCTCTTTGTAGACAAATCCAGAAGACGGGTAATTAACGTGACGTACTCGAGAAACATATAAAACCTCTAATTAAACAACCACCAAACAGAAAACCCCAAAAAGAAAAAATACAAAAGGAAACGACACGTTTTCCAAAATTCAAATTAATCTAGAGTAAACAAAATAAAAAACAAAGTAAAAGTAATAAAATCCTCAACTCTGTCTTTTCTATAACGATGTTAAATACAGTTTCTCACAAGACGGATATAAAAGGAGACTCTCAAAAAAAAATTATTGTAGGTCGGAATGTTAATCCAGAAATTAGGTAAAACTCAAATGAAAACACATACCATAATCCCTCATAACAGTAAAGTACAATCGATAGGTCAAAAAGGTCGTGGTGAAGAACTTCTTTGACAGAAAAGAGATGATATACAGGAGTGGTGGAAACAGTATCTAATAAACTGGTATCCACCCATACAAATAGAGACCCGAAAGACAGGACAAAGTAACTAGATATGAAGACAAAAACACGGTCATGATATGACAGAACTAATGACATCGAAACACCATATCAGGTTTCAGTCTCTTGAAGTACGGAGGTCGAAACAAAAAGAAAGAGTCCTAACGAAACAGATAAACCCCACAAAAACACAAAAGTACGTTTTATCATTTTAAAAAACAAGATCAAGACACTTTTTACGGTAACCACTGTTCCCAGGGTAACTTACACATCTAACGGAACCCATCATATCAGTAAATCTAATATAACTAAGAAGTTAGGTTCTTGTACCGTATAGAGAGGGTAAACACAGTAGAAACTAAACAAAGGAGTTACCTAATGTTAAAAGTCTCATGTTTAGAATTCATCCAAGGAAAGATCCATAAAATAAGAAAAACTACACTAACATTTACCCTAACAAAGGAATTAAAGAGAAAGAGAGAACGTAACAATCACATGTCCTTACGTTCCCTAAAGACACATAATTAAAACACAGGACTTTGATATGGTCTAAGTAACTAATCGAGGTCATCAAAGGACCATCGTAGAAATCCTAGAAGATACATATCATAGTGCATTATACATTTGTCACTGTCAACATGAAGAAAAGGTCAAACTCAAGGAACATAAATAAAAAGAAGAGACGAACGGTACCGATCCTGAAAGTTTTGATACGACTTATTTTCATCACTCTCATCCGTAGGAACAGAAAAAGGACTAGAATCTCTTTTACGAAAGTCTAAAAGTGACAACTGTTGATACAAACAACACCTAAACAATATATATACACAGACACACACACACCAAAAATAATACAACTCCATCAAATAATAAATAAATAATACAACTCCATCCAAGGGAGATACGGGGAAAGACCTCAAAAACAGTATTTATCCCCAACTTAAAACGACTTTCGAAAAAGACGTAGAGAACTCTACTAGTATACCAAAGATAAGAAGTTAAACAATTATCTTATATAGTGTAACTAACTAAACACATCCAGATAAAGAACATTCAACAGTTAAAATAACCGTATATCAAGGACCATTATCAGAGAATACTAGGAAACATAAAGACACCACAGTCAACATTGAAGAAAAAGTAAAGATTAAAATGACTACACTCAGGAGAGGGAACAAAAGAACTATTAAGACCGTATTCCAAATAGTTGAAGCAAATGGAAGAGTTTCGTGATGAAAATCAAAGTAACGAGAAACGATAACAAAAGAAACAAAGATAAAACAAATAAAGAAGAGACTAGAAAGAATAAAGACAGGAAGATTGAAACCCCACAAAAAAAGAAGAAGAAGATCGACAAGATCCACATTCCAATCCAACAAATAAGTCACAGAAAGAACAGAGAACTCCATCCGAATATAACGACATTTGAAGGGAGAATGGTGAGAAAACGACGTAGGGCATCCAAAACTCAACAGCACAAAAGTAACAGTAAACAAAGATCTATAAAAAAATAAAGGAGAAACTAAAGAAGTGACTGAAGAACCAGTAAGTCTTATCATAACGAATTCGAGGTACAAACACCAAAAATGTCAAAAAGTAAAAAGAAGACATCCATCACAGATTACAACATCGTAACACCAACCTTTTTTACGAACTATATTAAAGTCAAAAGAATTCAAATGGTTCCGAACTAAACACCGGGTTCCTTACTAGATAGGACTTCTTACAAGGTACACGTGAAATTTTTTTTCACTTTAGATGACAAACCCCTACTTTATAGGATATTTATAGTTAATCTAGGTAGAATAGGTTACATCCTAAATTTCGAACACAAGAAACAAAAGATAGACCTACAAGGTAACCACACTCTCTCTACAATTTCAGGGGGTCACAATGACACAATGACAACTAAAGGGGTAAATATCGACAATCGTAAACCGAACATATAACTCCAGGAAGATGCAACCCACGTATATATAAATGTTAACAATATAGAAGAAGAACCTAACTAGGAAAGTAGTAATACATCACAGGAAGGAACAGAGAATGTGTCAGAAATAAAATTTCAGATAAAACAGACTATTTTTACGACGATGAGGTGGAAAGAAAACCACAGACAAATGTACTTTATGGAAAAAGATAGGGGAGTAAAAACCAGACATACACAGGGATCTAGACTTCACCCAGCAAACATCTATCGTATACATGTCTAGAACAAAAACATAGGTAAGTTGTTCATACAGAAAACTAATTTCGTAAATTGGGCAAATACAAATCCATTAATGGCTATCAACTCAAGTCAAGTCAGGGAATCAACACAGGCTGACAAACGTCAGGGTACCTGACGTCGTGCGGTCCGAAGGGACAGGTAGTGGTTGAGTGCCTCGGACGAGTTTGAGTACAGGTAGTTGAGTCACTACGGTAGGTCGGTAGAGTAGGAGACAACAGGGGAACAGGAGGACGGAAGTCAGAAAAGGTCGTAGTCCGAAAAAAGGTCACTCAGTTAAGAAAGGTAGTTCACGGGTTTCATAACCTCGTAGTCGAAGTGGTACGAAAGAAGTTTACTTATAAGTCCTGATTAAAGGGAATCCTAACTGACTAAATTAGAGGAACGTCAGGTTCCCTGAGAGTTCTCACAAGAGGTTGTGGTGTCAAGTTTTCGTAGTCAAGAAACCGTGAGTCGGAAGAAATACCAGGTTGAGAGTGTAGGTATGTACTGATGATCTTTTTGATATCGAAACTGATCTACCTGGAAACAACCGTTTCATTATAGTGACGAAAAATTATACCACAGATCCAACCACTATCGAAAAGAAAGTTCCTCGTTCGTAGAAAATTAAAGTACCGACGTCAGTGGTAGACGTCACTAAAACCTCGGGTTCCTTTATTTTCGACAGTGACAAAGGTAACAAAGGGGTAGATAAACGGTACTTCACTACCCCGGTCTACGGTACTAGAATCAAAAAACTTACAACTCAAAATTCGATCGAAAAGGTGAGAGGAGAAAATGAAAATAGTTCTCCGAGGAGTCAAGGAGAAGTGAAAGACGACATTCCTACCACAGTAGACACATAGACTTTAATGACTATGAAGGGGCTCGTTAGAACTAAGGTCGAACACGAAATAGGTTGGGTCGTAAAGAAATACTACATGAGACGTATCTTCAAGTTATTCGTCCCACTGTTATATGTCGGAATTGTATGAGGAAAGGGTAAAACCTTGGTCAGACGACAAGGTACAGGCCAAGATTGAACGAAAGACTGGACGTATGTTCAAAGTATCCTCCGTCCATTCCACCAGACCATAAGGGTAAAGAAATTTTTAACAAGTTTCAAACAACACTAGGTGTGTCAGTTTCCGAAACCGTATCAGTTATTTCGTCTTTATCTACAAAAAGACTTTGAGAGAACGAAAAAGCTACTAGACCGACTACAACCGTTAAATAGAGATCAAGGAGACGGAAAAGATTAGGTCAAACTTGTAGACCTTCAAGAACCAAGTGCATGACAATCACGGACCAAACCTCTTAAACCCCGTAATGTAACGATCACACATTCTACTCACGTCAACACGTCATCGAATTTGAAAGAAACCGTAACGGAAAGAAAACCTAACCTTACTTTTGACTGGAAAGGTCAGGACACCGGTGACAACTCAAAAGGTTTAAACGACCGTATAACTAACGTCGTGAAATTGTCATAGTACAAAACCCTGAACTTTATCGAGTCGACCCTAAGGTAGTGGAGGTGATCGAAACAAGTATAACTACGAAGGATTCCGGGTGAACTGAGGTCCTACACCGAGATCCACTCACTAGTGTGGTAGTACTAATAGACCCAGTAATTCTAGAAAAAACATATCAAGAAGGTACATAAGAACGATGGAAAAGAATCATCGAAGACGAAGACAAACCAGGTATGGCAAAGACAGGGAATAACTTAGGTAGAAACGAACTTTACAAGGAAACTATAGAGACTAAAAGAACTTCTCTAGAGATCAGAAAGGGTAAGACAACAAAAGGAGATAAAGAAACATCGCTAGTGAATTCTTCCGAAAGAATAAAGAGGAACGATAAAAAACCTTAAGACGTAAGGTTACCCATATAGAAAGGAAAAAAGGAAACGGAAGGTGAAGAGAAGACAAGTATCGATAAACATTCCACAGGAGTCTGTTTGGTCAAACGGAAAAACGTAAAGAAAAAGAATCCCTACTCGAACTAGTGACGGAGGATATGTCACAGTCCTTGGAGACAGGTATCAAGAAGTCCGTGATTGTAAGGTCCAAGGATACGTTATAACAAGAAATGGTGTAGCCTCAAATGCAGGTAGTGGTCAGTGTAGATGTGGAGCCGAAGCAAAAACGAAACCGAGGTAGACAAGTAAGAAAAACCTCAATAAAGAGGTGAGAAGAGGTCATTGCACAACTTGTCGCCCGTCAAGTAGAAAGTCACAGTATAGAAAAACGGAAAAGTATGACAAGCACCCCAAGAGTTCCGTTCTCATGACTTTACCAAATGATAAGGAAAGAGGTCACCTGGTGTAAAACAGTATTGAGAGGTGGTACTGGGCAGGTAAAACCCACCGGGATGTACCGTACCGAGTATCAAAGTGACTCAATCTGTTCCGACACCAGATACACTAGACACATACAAGTATGACTGTAAAAGAACAAAAGTTAAACAAAAATATCCAGAAAAAGGAAGACAAGGAGGAAACAAGAGAAGAGAACACTAAATTGATCGAAACCACAATGTAAGTCCCACGCAAATGACACACATATAGACATCATTAAAAAACCAAACGAGTAGGATACTCCAAAACTCTACCGTCAGATACACACATGTTCCAATAAAATTCAACAACCAGAGTAAGGGTGGATCCCTTCACGGAAATTGTAAACAACATTTCGACAAACAAAAACAAAAAAAAACAAAACAAGATACATGAAAGAAAAACGGGATATTTCAATTATAAAAATACTCCAATTTAGACAGCAGAAGGAGCATCCAAGATCAAAACTACAGACGGAGATACAACCGAAAAATTCACACATAATACTTAACAAAGTTTGTATCTCATAAACCGTCTTTCCATATTACTTGGGGGTACATGAAGTTATACCGAATTCATTAATTCTTGAGTATCGATTAAACAAATATGGTAGATATAATAAAACTTCGTTTAAGTCTGTAACAGTAATTTATAAAGTCATACGTGTGACTGAAATTTCCATAAAAATTGATTGGACATCAAACGTAGACTGTATCAAACAGAACGACGTTAGTGACTGAAAGTGATTTTCTATAAATGTCATAATTTGGTTTAGGTCGTAATCAATTCTAATAAAAATGTATTAAATCCTAAAATTTTATCAAAGGTACTCTTAAATTAATATGATTTATGAATATAACGAGTAGAGAGTACTTAATTTATATGTATAGACATCCTATAGACATATTGTAAAAACAAAGATTTCAATATAGAGTTATTTTTCGAAATCGATGGAAAAAATGATTTCAATATGGAATAATCTTAGGTATTTAGAAAAATATGATACTATATTTACAAAAACAGAAGTCTTCTGTGACAGGATTTAGCACTTGATATAATATATAATTTTTCTATAACGTTCGGAAAACTTATTTTCAAACATAAATGGAGAGGTCTTTACATTGTCGTAAAAAAAATCAGAAACCTGATCTATCTCAAAATACAATATACATTAATTATATACTAACCAAAAACTCGACAGTAAAGTCTTATTCGTTATGTTAGAATCCCAGAAGAAACCCCTATTTATGACTTATATTTTTAAGTAGTATTCTTTAAGTCCTTTATAGAGTATTGATGATTATGGTCTTTCTCATGTCTTATCGTAATCGACACTAAGGATAAGTTTCTTATTACTATGTTCTGGTCTCAATCAGAGTCGACCTTTATCCTAACAGCTATACATAGTTTGTGTGTATTCTTTTTATTCAGACTTAGAAGTCGTATCGATTCATTTTAGTACAAAAATATCAATTCCCTCAGGTAGTCCAATTATCACGGTTTGACAAAGTAGAATACTTACTCTTTTGTCTTCTCGTCTCTCGAATTGAGTCCAAACAGGTTTCAGTGTGTTTACAAAAAAATAGGTCAAAAGAGTCTTCTATAAATTCTTCATTATTTTTCAAGATTTTTCAATAGGAATAACTATTATTGTTAATAAGTCACGAACGACTAATCGTCTGTTAGATGATTTATGAAACTTAGTAAACAAAGTAAGTTAGGAATGTCACGTGAAACTCCATTTTTAATAGTAATAGTGGAAAATCTCTTCATTGCTTCGACTGAGATTGGATCCGTCAGGGTCTATGTCTCGGGATTGAGAATAAACGAAAATAAGTCTCTTCTCTGAGAATTCACAATATTATTCATTCATTAACATAAAAAGATAGTTAACTTCGTCTGTCTCAATAACCTTCTTGTCTTTCTTCTAACGTTTGATAGTCAGAGTCTTTATTTCGTCCTCACCTTTCAAAATCGTTTTATCTACCGTTCGTTAATGTAGGACAAATTTTTTTTTTTTCCATAAACACTGTACTAAACTGAGATCTAATAAAGGAATAAAAGTCCCTTATAACGTAGGGAGTTAAGTAAAAATGTAAATATTTTTAAATAAAACCAAAAAGTTTACTTTGGACCGAATAGTAAAATATTTAATCACTGATTTCGTTGTGAGTTTTGTCTAACTGATAACGAGATCCAAAATTACAAACGACTTCAAGTACAGATTTCTATGTGTACTTAATTTGTTTTTTTTACTTTAGTACTTTCTTCCTTCCTAAAAAAAAAAAAAATTACTTGAACGTTCAAATCAAGATTCATTGTTAGTATCAAGATCGAACTCCGAAAAGACCCACTAACACTTATTACTACTCCACTCTAATGTCCGGAGATCGTTTCGGACTCCTGTAATTACGAGGATCGGTCATAAATAGGAGGGTTTTTTTTTTTTTTTTCTAGGAATCAAACACCTCATAACAAACTTAACAGTCTTCTTTAGTTTGGACTCAGACAGTAAAATAGGGTTTCCAGTAGAGTCCTCAGACTTCGAATTTACAATTCTATTTACAAATGGGTTTACCTTTGGGAATTGTCAGCAAAGTAAATGACAACGAAGTAAAATAAAAATGACGAAACCCCATACATAAAAATAAATACACGTCTTTCTTAATACACATTTCTTAACATTGGGGTTCTTTCATTATAGTGATAACTTTTAACAATAGTTGATACATCTCGTAGATAACCCCCTTTTCTCCATTCCAAAAAAAATTTTTTTCTTTTTGTTTAAATCCATCGAGTCGACCATTCTTAGACGGACGTTACGTCCTCTGGGATCAAGCTAATGACCCACCCCTTTTAGGTGACCTCTTCCCTATCCGATGGGTGAGGTCATAAGAACCCGAAGGGACCCCCAAGTCTCCTATTTCTTAGACGGGTGTTATACCCATTGGATCCAAGTTAGGGACCCAACCCTTCTGTGGGACCTCTTCCCTCGTCGATGGGTGAGATTATAATACTGGATCTCTTAAGTTAACTGTTCCTCGGAGTGTTCGATGTCAGGTACCCCAGAGTTTCTCAGCCTGTACTGACTCACTGAAAGTGAAAGTCATTTAAGTGGAGAGTCAAAATAATCTAAAAGTACCTTTAAATACAAAGTCTCCTAAGGTAAATGACGAGAAGTGACTTTTGTAAGAAGAACGTGTTAGAATAGTACACTTTAATATTTGACCAAAACAACAAGTTAGCAATTCAGCACAGACTGAGACGTAGGGGTACTTGACGTCGTGTGGTCCGAAGGGACAGGAAGTGATAGAGGGCATCAAATGAGTTTGAGTACTTACCAATCACACCTATAAAACTTTCGGGATTTTAAAATTTAAATACCTATTAATAGATAACAGTTAATGGGTTTGGAGTCAAAGAAAAGAAGGAATGTCGACAAACGAGATTGTACAGATTTTTGAAACACTGAATTCAACAATTTTACTGAGGGGAGGAAATTTTGTATAAATGTATTATCTACCATTCTCCCTTCTTTAATCGTTTGGTTTTGGAAATGAATTGAGTGGGTTACATACCTTATTATTACCATTGCTATTATCATTAATTTCCTCATCACAAGACTATTAGTAGACTAGTGTACTTTTTTGCCATTGCGAAATGTATCCGAAATCACATACAGTCCGTGATAAGATTAAGTGTAAGATTGAGTTTTCAGGTAGTAATAGGGGTAAAAATTTACTCCTCTGACTCAGTCATTTTCTATTTCATCATTTAAGTCCTAGTCTTCGGACTTGGTCCCGAAGTCTCTCGGTGTTATTTTTTAAGAAAGGAAGTGTCAGAGTGTAGTGACGTATATTCCGAAACACGACCCCTATATCACCATTTACTCCATCCGTGTCAAGGACTAAGGTAGTTTGTCTTTTAATATGTCAAATGAAGTAAAGGTATAATGTTCCATTACACTCTTGAATATATCCCTTGAGTATATCAGACCCTTTTAGTCTGTTTCTTAGAGGTTTCTTCCCCGAAACCCCGACTCCTTACTCACTCAGAGTACCAGCCCATCTCCACCCCTTATCCTATCCGTCCCCGGTGTAACACTGAAGACATCGGAGATTTGCAGAAATGGAAGTACCCAGGGAAGGAGAAATTTTCATAATATTCAGTATAGTATTATGACCATACTTCTCTTTATATAATTATAGTATACGATTTTGTAAAAGAAACTGGATTTTCCCAAAAATAAAAAAAGAATAAAATTTTCTTTCATACTGGGTCTCCCTACAACACCCCTCCCTCCACCCTCCCCCCAAGTACAAACCCTTGCGTACATTCTTAATTTCTAAAATTTTAAATTTTTTATTTTTTTATTTATTTTAAATTTTTTATTTTTTATTTTTTTTATTTTCTTTCATTTTGTAAAAGTAACTGAGGATTCTCATAAAACCTGGGATCCGTGAATACGGGAGACACGGATTACTTATTCAATCGGACCTCCACTTATAACTCGGTCTTTGTAAAGTCTACCTTCCTTGTTGTATCCCCGAACGAACGAGTCCTTTGACTTTCCCCCGGTCTTACCGGTCTCACTCTCACGTCCCCTCCCTCCGTACTCCACTCCGACCATTTCGTCTGTCCCGGGATAATAATAAGTCAACGATTCAGTATAGGTAGGGAAATACCGTGGTACGTGACATCGTTCTTGACGTCCGAAGAGACAGGAAGTGACAGAGGACCTCAAACGAGTGTAAGAACAGACAATTCAACGACTACTATAAATTGGTAGTGTAGAAGACGACGGGGGAAGAGGACGTCGGTACACTAAATAGGATTCTCGGTACCCTTTAAAAGTTTCCCCTATAGACACACGCACAACTACACATACGAATTTAACTATATGAGTGTACCAAATTATAGTTACCAAGTCGAAAAGGGAGACTTGGGAGTGAAGAATAAGATAAAAAGGAAGACTATAAACAGAAGTAAATAGGTCCAGTTTCATTAAACGAAGGTGGAATCTAAAAAATAGTGAAAATCTGTAGTATATCATTGTGTATGTGTATGTATGATGTTTATTTCAAGTCAAGTCAAGTCAAGACAAGTCAGCGAGTCAACACAGGCTGAGAAACGCTAGGGTACTTAGCGTCGTATGGTCCGGAGGGACAGGTAGTGGTTGAGGGCCTCAAGTGAGTCTGAGTGCAGGTAGCTCAGTCACTGCGGTAGGTCGGTAGAGTAGGAGACAACAGGGGAAGAGGAGGACGGGGGTTAGGGGGGTCGTAGTCCCAGAAAAGGTTACTCAGTTGTGAAGTGTACTCCACCGGTTTCATGACCTCAAGGTCGAAATGGGAATAAGGAAGGTTTCTTGTGGGTCCTGACTAGAGGAAATCCTGACCTAGAGGAACGTCAGGTTCCCTGAGAGTTCTCAGAAGAGGTTGTGGTGTCAAGTTTTCGTAGTTAAGAAGCCACGAGTCGAAAGAAGTGTCAGGTTGAGTGTAGGTATGTACTGGTGACCTTTTTGATATCGGAACTGATCTGCCTGGAAACAACCGTTTCATTACAGAGACGAAAAATTATACGATAGATCTAACCAGTATTGAAAAGAAGGTTCCTCATTCGCAGAAAATTAAAGTACCGACGTCAGTGGTAGAAGTCACTAAAACCTCGGGGTTTTTATTTTCCCTGTAATATTTAAATGAGTTAATGGGATGGGGTGGAGGTGGAAAAGAGACAGTAAGAGGTAACAACATGATACTTATTATTTATGGTAATAAAGAACAGGTTAATTGACATACACGACGAAACCCTAACAGGGAAGATAGTCTACTCCTATTCACGTGGGTACAAGAGGTACCAAGACAAGAGTCAAGAAAGTAAAAACGTGAAGATTTTTACTACGATAAAATGTTGGTATCAATTCACAACGACAACAATACACTTTTCACGGAATCGTAAAAGACAAGGGTGTTTGACCTTGTAGGTAAGTGGGTGTCCTGGTGTAACTAACTAGGACGGGAAGGAATTTAAGAACTGTTTTCCCCACTGACGAGTCATTCCGACAAGGACTGATAGAATGACCTTTATCGTTGAGAGGATGGACCCTAAGAACGAAATGAAAGACAACATAAAAAGAGACATCACAAAATAACAATTATGTTTAGTATACAACATAAGGTGAATTAACAATTTTAATAACAGTGAGAGGAGTACTGATGTCGAAGTTTTTCTGTTCCTAATGGATGAAACAAACTAATAGACAAACAAATAGTAAAAGGGGGGGGAGTCACCGATTTTATCATGGTCTATGTCATAGTAAACTTAATTACTAACTAATATCAGGGTTCATCAGCAGAAACCAACATATAGGAATGAATCCGTAAAAAGTCAAAAGAATTTTAAAGATTAACGGATAAAAACAAAAAGGACGTAACAAAAAGAAATAGTATAAGGGTAAAGAAAGGTTGAGAAGTAATACACTTTGCAAACACCGGTAGAGAAAGACTAAAACAAGAAAAGGGACCCTTGATAAGAAGATCTAGTAAAGTAAGAAACTGATGTGTCGACAATAGAATTCCGAAGGAAAGGAGGAGAAGAGTTGGGTACAAAAAAAGAGAAAAAATAACACATAGGAGGAAATTACTTCGTATAGATAATCGTTGAAAGATTCCTTCTTATATACCTACTATTTAAAAAACTTGAAAGTGTACAAACTTACAGGAAATAAAATAAGAGTGTACTTTACATAGGTCCAAGGTCGTACGTATCGCGTTTCCACCCTCCTCCCGGAGTGATCCCCTCTTCCCTTTCACCCTAGACACGTAATCATAACCTTTCCCTCTTCTGCGTAATTTTCTACTGTGAAAAAACTGATGGACGAGATATACTCTGTGGTAGATTTTTGACTGTAAAATATGGTGAAGATGACACCGAAGGGTCCACCGCGTCACTATTTGTTAGACCGACGGTTACGTCCTCTACGTTCTCTGTGTCCAAGCTAGGGACCCAACCCTCCTAGGGGACCTCTTCCTTTACCGTTGGGTGAGGTCATAAGAACGGACCCTTTAGGGTACCTGTCTCTACGGACCGTACGATATATAAGGTACCCCAGTCTCTCGTAGTCTACACTAACTCTTGTGTATGTTTGTGTGTGGTGGAGATGATGATTAAAAAAACATGTATTATAAAAATTAATAACACAAATTTTACGATCTTTCCATGGCGGAAACTGATTACACGACTCCTATAGGTTAACGACGGATAGATTGACGAACGGTAGACTTAAGATTAAACAGACCCTAAGATCTCATGTTTAGTAAAAGGGAGACTTGAACCTACCACTACGAAGTGACAGAAAGTTTTAAATTAATTAACGTCGGACAATCAGGAAACATCGAGTAGACGAAAAAGGGAGACCATTGAAAACTCCAGGTGAGAACAAAAGGAACAAGTCAAGAGTCACTGTACAGAACCCCATCCCAAAAAGACAAGTACAACACAAGCCACTCGTGAACAGTAGACTCCACAAATGAGGGATCTTTTGGTAGAAAATGACAAAGAAATCATCACGGGAGGGAAAAAAAAAAAAAAAGAACAAAAAGAAAGGAAGACATTGAAAACAATAAGACACTTCCTACTGTACTCATCTTGTACATTACAAAGAAGAAATGTTACAATAAAAGATAAAGAAAATTTTAGACAAAGGTCCGTTACGAAAGCTAAGGATTTTGGTTGGGGAGGGGGGTTTTTTCTCAAAGTCTCCTACAACTTTATATTTTAATACACAAGTAAAAGAATTTTCTTCATCTTTGTACATACCAGATAGAGGGTAGAACTTGATCTTCAGTAACTTACAAACATTCGTCTTTTTACTGGTCTAGTTTGCAGTAAAATGAGATCGACATCAAACTTCATATCGTCGTATTTGTCCAAAAGGACCTTTATTAATACACTACAAAGATTGTGGATCATGTTCTATATTCATTATTTGATAATTTTATTACTGGATTTATCATATAAAAATATATATTTATCCAACTATAAATCACTTTTATCATGAAACCGGTGGAGTACGTTTCTCAACTGAGTAACCTTTTCTGGTTACGACTCTCCCTAACCCCCGTCCTCTTCCCCTGCTGTCTCCTACTCTACTGACCTACCGTAGTGACTGAGCTACCTGCACTCAGACTCACTTGAGGCCCTCAACCACTATCTGTCCCTCCGGACCACCCGACGCTAAGTACCCCAGAGTTTCTCAGCCTGTGTTGACTCGCTGACTTGACTTGACTGGTTAACAGTATAATATATTTGTATTTTATAATTCCCTAAAATAAATATATAATAGGGGTACGGTTTTGTTAAATAAGTCTTTAACAACGTAGAGATGAATGAGATCGTCATGAAAGATAGATAACGACTTATGGTTGGAGAGAATATTATTTTATATTTACACTAAAATGTATCTTATAGTTATTTACTCAGAATTTGGTCGGAAACTGAAGATCTTCGAATATTAGTGAATAAACGTCCTAAAATTTTACTGTGTCGACACTTCTAGTTTTATGAGAGTATCTCACCGTTACTACTAATTTACTCTATTTTATATACTAAAGTAAAAGGGGAGAAAAGAAACGTGATACTCGGGTAAAAATTTGGTAGAGATCTTATAGAGGTAATGATCTCAGTTAAATCGTTAGGTTTAGGGGATCAGACATAAACAGACTTTTATAACCACGAAATTTCCCCTGACAACGGTTGAATACCTTATGTATATATTTATGTATATTCTTCACAAGAAGGACCAAAGAAGTCGAAAAAACACATGTACTAATTTTTCATGACCATTCGAAATCACGACAATTTCTTTAAGTGTAACTAATAACGATTTAGAAATATGACACTTATTAAAGAAATAGTTTCAATATGGAGATATTTAAGATCAGTGAATTTACGTCAAAAAAATTATAAAGGGTGGAATTAATAATGCGACAGCACACTGAAGAGAAAGTACAATAACTTATATAATTCCTTTTACGTGAATCTGTTCAACGAAAGTAAACTTAGACAGAATTTTTCTTGATGTGTGAATATTTTTAATATTCACCACCGTCTCCAAATAATATCCCAGAGAGTAAACGAAGGACAGAAAGTGTATTGGACCCTTTCCCTTTCCCCCTTTAAAATTTAGGTATTTGATTATTTAAGTCATCTAAAGTTCTTTTTATTATTTTTAATTTTATTTCTTCTAAGGTCTAAGGTTTATAGAAGTTGACACACTAATTTCTATGACGGTTTGGTGATACGTAAAAAGTATTAATTTTATATAACAGGTGGAAAGTATAAAGGAATATATTTATTTCTCTAACATTAAAGTCTATGGTAATAATATGGATAAACAACGGAAATAACATTCACTTTTAAAAGTCATACAAGACCAGAGAAGGACACACAAGTCACACATACATGTGTGTGTGTATGTCACACCCGTACGTGTGTATGTCACATCTGTACGTGTGTGTGTCGACTCCCTCATCATTTTTGTTTTCCATAAAATAATTCATTTATTGTGAGGGGTTTCCAAAATAAGTCAAATTTATTATCTAGTCTTCAAGTAAAAAATCCCGTGATCGAAGATAAAATGTACCCTTAATAAAATTTTAGGTATAATATGATAAAAAAAGTATTAAACTTACAATACTAAAGAACCATCACGATGTTTTTAGAAAGACGAACGAAAAAAAAGATAAGTGTCATAAGTCTCACCAGGTACACTGGATCTATAACTTTTAACTTCATCTCACACGACGTAACGACTATAAATGACACTTTGGAACCTTTGTAAGACGAAAGTGCACGATCTTAATGCCCCACGTGCGACAAATTATAACGACCATAAAATTTTCCAGAGACTTTCAACCGTGTTAATAAAAATTGTGACTGTAATGTTATAACAAAATTTTATAAGTTTATTACTTTCTCTTATGTAAACATAAGGTCAATTTTTATGTGTGTATTAGTAACAAGTAAAATTTCAAAATTTAGACGATCCATTCTGAGTAAGGGGCAATAAATGTAACACAAATCCTAATGTCATTAGATGAACAAAACTTTAGGTTGGGTTATTCCACGTCAATCAAGAAACGATAAAGGATTAAAACCCACTTGAGACAATTTATTTAACTTTTTGTTTTATCATAGATCTTAGACGTCATATTTTAATACGAGTAATTCTCTTCAATAAAATAGTAAACAGTCTAATTACATCTCGTAGAGAAGGTTCTTTAGTCCAAGACGTAAGTCCTTCGGTACAAGAGGGTCGTACCTTTCGACAAAGTGGGAAATTATGAAAACACATTTTTTATTTTGGACCTTTCCTTTCGTGACTTACTCAATTTAGTAGACTTGTCACTGAAAGTTCAGTATAGACATGACTTTCCTGGACTAAACAAAAGAGAAATGAGTAACATTTTTATAACATGTTTTCTTCTTTATTGACTAATGTAGTACTAAGAGTCGATTCTTTTAATTTCGTGTCTACACGATTTCTAGTTGACACATCAAAATAAACAGAAGAACTACTGTCTTTCTAATCGAATGGTTTGATTAAGTATCCAAAGAAATACATCAGTCCCTTTCGATGGTTCATGGTCCCGTCTATTGGTCTTAGGTATAACTCTTCAGAATTCTGGTATTTGACCTTTGACCCACACATCTTAGGTTAGACTTCATGTTCCTCTCCGTCTTTATTCATTCCTTATGTTGGTCCAATCCGTCTTCGACCCGTCTTACACTACGTTATTTGTTTATTTGTTATTCGTTCATGTGTTCTCACCGGGTCTTGGTCCCGAGATTATCTTTCATTCCCGTTCTTGTAAAATTATGGAAAAACCTTTCACCCTTACCCTTCGTATAGTCCTGATCTTTTTGAAGAATGTTAAATCGTCAGTAGATCAAAACTAAACAGAGGTCGAAGGAAAAAAAGGTTTGGTAATAAAGAAAGTATCTTGTCAGAAGATTTTGTGTGTATATATAAGAAGTATAAAAGAAACAACTTTGAAGTGTAACGGGAATTGGAATAACACATTTTCAAAGAATCGTCAGGTTCTTTTTTCTTTAGACATTTGGGTTCGAAACGATTTGAACAATCTGGACCTTCTGAAAAACGTAGTGTAGTTTAGGGTGTGAAACCTCGATGTAAGAGGTTCTATGGTCAAACCCTTTGATCGATAGGAACAAATACTCTTGAATTTCGGTAAAAATTTTCCATTCCATATACGACTTATTTACTTACTTAAACAGTCATAAACGATTGTATCGACAAAGTTGAAACGTGTCCTAGGTCAGAAACTATATCCTTCCCGAGTGTAATAAACATATCAGTTTGTTTATCCTTTAGTGGTATCGATGAGCAAAAATTTCCAGTGAATCAAACAACTCAATATATTCGATCTGAGGTGTTGTGTCTTGGTGACTAGATATAAAACCCGTCGTCAGTGTATTATTCTCGGGGTTTAGTATAAAATGTTGTTAATATAACACGACAATCATTAAGGAATATTTCTCCTGAGGTTGATTTTCCGAGGACTTCACTAGAACAGAGTGGTTCTGTGTGTCTTACCGGTCATCGGTTCTCTAAACATGAAAGATAAGACTTAGACGACAGTCGATAGATACTCTGTAATATCTGTAATAGACTTTTTACTCCTCCAACGGTGAAGGGTCGAACTACAATTTTTACTTGAAGATTTTATAAGATTCAAGACACGAGTAAGATATAGGTTATAATTACACTTAAAGGTTTTCTACCTATATCATAACTTTCAAAGAGACAGTGGAACATAAAATTCACTAGGAGGTTTGTATCTAACCCTTTATGTTCTGATTTATATAAGGTTTTAAAGAACATTAAGACTTTACAATACAAGTTACTAAAATTCAATAGATAAATGTAAAAAGAGGAATATTTTTTTCTCCTAATATATAAATATTCGTTTCTTTTTATAGAATCCAACGTCTTAACAGAATATGTTGACGTGCAAATTAATTTTTGTTATATACATACTAAAATCTTATAAATCTCACAATTTTTAAAAATTCAATATTATCATAACCAGAAATACCAAAGATTTATTTTATGAGACAAAGTACGTTTATAATAAGAAATGTAATTTTTAAACGTACAATGTTGAGTTTCCTTCATTATCGATTTCTTCTCTATCAAAAAGGTTTTATCCTCGTCACAACCCAATACAGTGAACTAAATCACAGTTCACAGTAACATATAAGAAACTTTTGTAAAGTCTTACACTGTAACATCATTGAAAGACAATATTCTTTCGTTTTTATTACCTTCCTATAAAACAAAGAAACCACCATCTCATCTTGTGTCTTACTGAGTCCAAAAGAATTCCTTTTAAATAAACGTTTTTAATAAACCCCATCCTCTGGAAAACTTCTCTGAGTGACTGTTTTAAACCCTGTTATACTTGTTTTCGAAAAGGAATTTAATCTTACTGTCGATTTTGTTCTTCGTCACCTCAATCCTTTGGTAGTTACCATACGATTTTAATTACTCATTTTAAAATGTATTTTATAAAAATTTTAGAAAGGGGTACATATTGAAAAATTAATATTTCCTTTGTTTCCTTTCATTAAACCGGCACCTTTTTGACTACCTATAGTGTAATTGTTTGACTAGTTTATATATGATGGTTATAATATAATTTGACTGTAAAGTACACGGAGGACTACACTACGTGAACTTGTCGTGTGTTGAAAAGGAGACATCATAAGGGTGGTTTTACGTATTGTGTTTCGATTAGTACTCCTTTAAGTCCCCTTTTTACTTCCTGTAAATTGTTTTATTGACCGGACGTAAGAAGTTTTATCTAAGTTTTCTAATCTCAAATATCTGTCTGACGGACTTCTTGAAACCCACCTACAAACACTGTGACATGTCCTCCGTCCTTAGTTCTGGTAGGGGTTCCTTTTCTTTACGTATTTCGACTTTACCAACAGACTCCTCCGGAATGTTTATCGATAGTTATCTTCTCTTCACTTCCTTTTCCTCTTTTCCTTTCTATATGGGTAACCTTATGTCTCAAGGTTTCATATCGTTCCTCTCTATTCTTTCGGAAGGAGTCACTAGTCACGTTTCTTTATCTCCTTTTGTTATCTTACCCTTTCTGATCTCTAGAGAAGTTGTTTTAATCTCTATGGTCCCCTTGTAAAGTACTTTTCTACCTGTGTTATTTCCTGTCTTTCCCACACCTGGATTTTCTTCGTCTTATATAATTCTCCATCCTTCTTTATATGTCTTGATATACTTTTCGTAGAAGTACTGGGTCTATTGATGCTACCACACTAGTGAGTGGATCTCGTTCTATAGGACCTTACGTTTCAGTTCACCTGGAATCCTTCCTAGTGATGCTCGTTTCGATCACCTCCACTACCTTAAGGTCCACTAGACAAAGTTTAGGTTTTTCTACTACGATGCTTGCACGACGTGAGTTATACGGTCGTTTAGACCTTTTGAGTCGTCACCGGTGTCCTGACCTTTCCAGTCAAAAGTAAGGTCAGGGTTTCTTTCCGTTACGGTTTCTTACGAGTTTGACGGTGTGTTAACGTGAGTAGAGTATCCGATCTTTTCATTACGAGTTTTAAGAGGTTCGACCCGTGGTTGTCATGCACTTGGCTCTTGAAGGTCTACAAGTTCGACGTAAATCTTTTCCGTCTCCTTGGTCTCTAGTTTAACGGTTGTAGGTAACCTAGTAACTTTTTCGTTCTCTCAAGGTCTTTCAGTAGATGAAGACGAAATAACTGATACGGTTTCGGAAACTGACACACCTAGTGTTGTTTGAGACCTTTTAAGACTTTCTCTACCCTTATGATCTGGTGGACTGGACGGAGAATTCTTTAGACATACGTCCAGTCCTTCGTTAACAATCTTGACCTGTATCTTGTCGTCTGACCAAGGTTTATCCCTTTCCTTATGCAGTTCCGACAAATAACAGTGGAACGAATAAATGGAATCTACGTCTCATGTAGCACTCTTTACGACCCGATCTTCTTCATGTTCGACCTTAGTTCTAAAGGTCCTCTTTATAGTTATTGGAGTCTATTCGTCTACTGTGGTAGGAATACCGTCTTTCGTTTCTTCTTGATTTCTCGGAGAACTACTTTCACTCTCTCCTCTCACTTTTACAACCGAATTTTGAGTTGGAAGTCTTTTGATTCTAGTACCGTAGACCAGGGTAGTAAAGTACCGTTTATCTACTCCTTTCTCACTCTCTGAAATGAAAAAACCCGAGGTTTTAGTGACGTCTACCACTGACGTCGGTACTTTAATTTTCTGTGAACGAAGAACCTTCTTTTCAATACTGGTAGGATCTGTCGTATAATTTTTTGTTTCTGTAATGAAATGGTTGTTTCCAGGTAGATTAGTTTCGATACCAAAAAGGTTATCAGTACATACCTACACTCTAAACCTGGTATTTCCTTCGACTCGCCGTTTCTTAACTACAAAAACTTGACACCACAACCTCTTCTGAGAACTCTCAGGGAACCTGACGTTCCTCTAGGTTGGTCAGGTAGGATTTCCTTTAGTCAGGACTTATAAGTAACCTTCCTGATTACGACTTCGACTTTGAGGTTATGAAACCGGTGGACTACGTTTCTCGACTGAGTAACCTTTTTTTTGGGGCTACGATCCTTTCTAACTTCCGCCCTCCTCTTCCCTTGCTGTCTCCTACTCTACCAACCTACCGTAGTGAATGAGTTACCTGTACTCAAACCCAGTAGGGGCCCTCAACCACCACCTGCCCCTTCCGACCATACGAAGTCAGGTACCCAGCGTCTCAACCTGTACTGACTCACTGACTTGACTTGATTACGACGACGACGACGATTCAGCGAAGTCAACACAGACTGAGAATCGCTTGGGTACCTGACGTCGGATGGTCCAAGGAGGCAGGTACCCTAAAAGGTCCGTTCTCATGACCTCACCCAACCTAACGGAGGAGGTCCTGGACATTCGATATATCAGAAATATGTGTTTAGCTATAAACCCCAAAAAGGGTCTTCAATTTATGTTGAAAAACCGACTGTAACCTCAACCGTTCAGTCTCATTTTAGGTCTCCTGGCTTAACAATATACCAAATTAAAAAATTTCTATAAAAGGTAAATTATCTATTAGTCTTCTGTTTCTGACATTATCTAAGTCTATTGTCGACCAGATTAAAAACTTAGGTTCCCAGATTTGGTTTTTGTTTACGAATTCTCTCCAATTGATTCTCCCTGTAGAAAAAAAAAAACCACCCCCCCCCCTACAATCAAGTTTCCAGAACATCCAGAAGTATAGACGAAGGGATCACCGAGTCTCCCATTTCGCAGACGGACGTTACACCCTCTGGACCCAAGCTAGGGACCCAGTCCTTCTAGTGGACCTCTTCCTTTACCGTTGTGTGAGGTCATGAGAACGTACCTTTTAGGGTACCTGTCTCTTCGGTCCATCTGATGTCAGGTACCCTAGCGTTTCTCAGTCTGTGCTGACTCGCTGAAGTGGAGCGAAGTGAATTCAGAAGCATCTTGTCAAGTCGAAGAAGTCGCAATGACCAACCCCGTATCCGAACCTAATGACACTATAACTTACCAAACGGAACCTCTGCTTGTCTCTAGTAAGACTGTAAAACTCTAACGTAGGTTCATGACGTAAAACCTGAGGACAACTGGTACTACCGATGACGTAAAGAAGATTCCCTAAGGACGGGTGTCATCATCTATATTACCAGCAGACTCAATTTAAGTGGGTAAAATCAGGTAAAATCAAACGACTAAGGATCTTACAGCTACAAGTTAGAACGGTAGAGGACAAACTGGTGAAGGTCAAACGGAACTAAGCACCTGGACTGTAAGGTCCAAGGATACGTTATCACGAGAAATGTCGTAGCCTGGAACGAAGGTAGTGGTCAGCGTAGGTATTAACCAATAACAAAAACGAAACCAGGTAGGGAAGTAAGAAAGACCTCAATAAAGAGGTGACTATAGGTCATCGTATAACCCGTGAATGGTTGGATCCCTCAAGGAGGAAGTCATAGGATAGTAAAACGGAAAAGTATGACAAGTACACCAAGAGTTCCGTTCTTATGATTTCACCAAACGGTAAGGGAAGAGGTCACCTGGTGTAAGACAGTCTGGAGAGGTGGTACTGGGCGGGTAGAACCCACCGGGGTGTGTCGTACACCAAAGTAACTCAATCTGTTCCGACACCAGGCACACTAGTCTAACCGATCAAAAGACACTAATACCAAAGTCACACAAACAGGAGAATACGGGAGAGTGTTGTGGATATCAGAATGAACCCAAAGAAAATGTAACCTGTACACCATAGAGAAGTGCCGACGAGGTCGTTTCGTGTCGACGACGAGGAATGGAACCTGTTCACCGGGGAGGACTGGAACTTGCACCTCATCGAGGAGAGTCGGGAGGTCGGTGACGAGGAACCTGTACCCCAACGAGGAGAGGAGACGGCGGGGATTGGAGCCTGCACCCCATCGAGGAGAGTCGGTGGCGGGGACTGGAGTCTGCACCCCATCAAGGAGAGTCGGTGAGGACGTGGTAACGTCGGAACCCATTAAGGTCATCAGTACATACCTACACTCTCAACCTGACACTTCTTCCGACTCGCGGTTTCTTAACTACGCAAATTTGACACCACAACCTCTTCTGAGAACTCTCAGGGAACCTGACGTCCCTCTAGGTTGGTCAGGTAAGACTTCCTCTAGTTGGGACCCTAAACAAACCTTCTTTACTACGATTACGACTTTGAGGTCATGAAACCGGTGGAGTACGCCTCTCAACTGAGTAACCTTTTCTGAAACTACGACCCTCCCTAACCCCCGTCCTCTTCTTCTCCTGCTGTCTCTTACTCTACCGACCTACCGTAGTGACTGAGTTACCTGCGCTCAGACTCACTTGATGTCCTCTACCACTACCTGTCCCTCCGGACCGCACGACGCTAAGTACCCCAGCGTTTCTCAGCCTGTGCTGACTTGTTGACTTGACTGACTATACTCATACAAACTTCGTCTTAAAAATTTAATAAAACTACGCAGACACATTACTGAAAAAAAAGGACCAGTACGGTACGTTGTACACCTTAGAATCAAGGACTGATCCCTAACTTGGGTACCGGGGAACGACACCTTCGTGTTTCAGAATTCCCGACATGACGGTCCCTGGAGGGTCCTTCCTTATAAGAATTGTAATATTAAAAATTCTCTCTACTTCCTAAAAAAAAGAGTATCTTTTAAATTATCGAAAGATTCTTTACATTTACATATACGTAAAGTCGTCTAATAAAAAAAGATAACTTAGAAAAAAATTAAGGTGGTTCTCAAAACATCAAACGTAAGTTTTACATAACTTATTTTATACAACTATTATAAGAACGGGGAAATTGTTGGTATATTGAAGAGACTCTTTAAACAGGCACAGTAGTACATTTTAATAAATCTCTTAATTTAGAACCGTGAGAATAGATGTATTCCTCCCTGAGTCGTGGTCACAACTGGATGAAAAAAAAGAGTAAGTCTAAAAAAATTGTTCTCTTATTGACAGAGTGTGGTTCTAAACTTCGGTTTTAAAATAACATTACATAATTTCTTCTCTTTGAGTAAGAAGAACACAAAGAAATTAGACCTATAGTCCAATATGGGATAGTTGTCGATGGTCTACCTTTCTTTTTTTTTTATGAGATCCTTCGATCCGATATTTATGATCCAATTAAGGTCTTGAAGTTCTTAAAGTTTTAAAACGATTTCGAAGAGATTTGACAGACTAGAAAATCATTCTTTTAGTATCAAGTCTCACCCTTTCTTTCCATATCTTAGAGTCCAACTCCAGATATATGTAGTCTACCAAAGTAGTAGGAGAATTTGAAAGACAATTTCGGTAAAAACCAAGAGACTAGAGGAGTGACCAACCCACCCAAGTTTCTTTATCAAATCAACTCTTATCTTTTCACTAAAAGGGGGTATTATGGTCACAACATTAAGAAAATATATAGATTACCGGAAGGGTAAAATTTTTAGTTACACAATTTAAATGGGAATGACAGTCACTAACTTACGTGTCAACCTTTTCGACGAAACCGTAAGTAAGTAAGCAACTCATATTAAGTACGTGTACACACAGTCCAAGACATCCACCTAATTGTGTCGTCTGGATCTTCTATATCAAGTGTAAGAGAACAAGGAATTCTGTTCGTTTAACTTGGTATTGTTACATATATTATTTACACTATTTCATTCGTGTTACACAATACATCAATACATCATCATCGAGGATTGGGTGTAACCATCAACACTTTCAGTCATTAAAACTGATGGTTTCTACCCCAATCATTTTATACTTCACTTAAAGTATAGTGTAGTCGAAAAAAGTTCTATTTGCAATTAGATTGATTGTAATGGTTAAATAACTTACAGATATTATAACCATTTACAATGTCATTTATGTTAGATAGTAGACGTAATCTATAGAATTTATTAGTATAACTCATAAAAAGGGATTCTTTCGTAAACAAAATAAGCAAGACGAATAACCTGAGAGATACCAATCGAACATATGTGGTGAAGTATGGTATGTTAAGTGTACATAGTATCCGAAAGTCTCCATGGGTTCCTTTTGACACATAAACAATCATTTTTAAGTAGGAAATGACGAGATTTGGGTTGAGTTTGAGTACAGGATCGTCACGAACAACCTAGTAAAGTAGGAATACATACTTCTTGTCATTTAGAACTAATGTGACACTCGGGAGTGATCATCTTTTTTCATAGCACTACATCACAAAGACTTTTCATCATCATTATTTAAACTTCTTTGTTGGAACTTGTCTCTCCCTCTGAAGGTTTATGTTCTTTTTCTATTATGTCTTTAATTCTACTTTCTATTCTTTCACCCTTTCCAATCGTTTCTCCTGCACTCAAAGCCACTTTATTCCATTTACCCTTTTTTACAGCACCCGACTTCTTCAAACTCCTCAAATTATCAATTTATAGTACGTCTTCCTGAATTACCTTTCAGTGAACAGGAACTTCAACCCTACAACCCGTCAGAAACAATAAAAGATGTTAAGCCAGACACTAGAAGTGATTGAGACGATCGTGTCATGGACTCTTTTCGATTGTCAGGAACTAGTCAACAGGATTAATCGAGAGAAATCACATTACCTTTGGATATAGAATAGAAATCAACGTATGACCTTATTTGGTATCAGATCGACATATATTAGTAGATTAAAAATTTTCTTAATACACAACTATACCGATGTTTTATTTAAAAATTGAAACAATTCTTTTCCGAAATCACCTTTTACTGTTTAATCAAGATATTATAGTATCCTTTCGTTCGTCCGGATTAAATACTTATTAAAGTTGATAAGTTTCAAAAGTCCTTCGTCTCTCTCATAGAAACTCTTCTAAAACAATTAAAAAATAAATGTGAGTACTAGAACCATCTAAATTCAGTAAACCCCTTATTATGGAGAACAAGTTACTATGGTAAAATAATGTCACTCTTCATGGATCACTTATTGGTTCTAATAATGGATCTTGTCATTACTAATAATAACTAAAGACAGATTATACCCTGTTTCAATTTTGTACAAGTAGACATAAATGATAACTTTCATCTTTAAAATGTTTATGACAAAAACGAAAGTGAATAGTATATAACGTAAATAAGAAAAGTTATCAACTATTTAATAACCATTTTTGAAAGAAAGACCCACTTTCATACGACGTTGGAAATCCTAAAACTTTTAAAGTTTGACTACCATAGTTATATTGTATTTACAACTATTATCGAATTTAACATAAACAAACAAATAAAAACAGACGTGAACCAGAAACAAGGACACGTACCCGAAAGAGATCAACACTGTTCGCCCCCGATGAGAAGGAAGGGCTCGTGATCGAAGAGTAACGCGACCGAAGAGAACAACAGTCAACACCCGAGATCTCGTGTGTCCGAAGTGATCAACATCGTACGTTCGAATCATCAACACCCTGAGCTTGAATCAACGAGGCCGGTGCCGTACACCTTAGAAGGGTTCAGTCCCTAACTTTGGTACAGGGGTCGTAACCGTCCGTCTAAGAATTGGTGACTTGGTGGTCCCTGTAGGACCGAATTTAAAATTTTACTTGTTCGAAGACAGATGGACGTTCAGGTGAAAAATCCTTTAAGACCTTGGTTAATGTAAATGACTTTTTAGGGGTTAATTTCGTACTTGGTTCATTTTATATGAGTTATCTGTAGTCCACTGATATTAGGAAAAAATAAAAATAAAAAATTGAATTTAAAAATAAAAATGAAAAAAATGAAATGTTATGACATAACCAAAACGGTATGTAACTGTACTTAGATGGTGCCCACATGTACGCAAGGGTTTGTACTTGAGGGGAGGGTGGAGGGAGGGGTATTGTAGAGAGACCCAGTAGGGACACGATATTAGGAAAAAATTATAAATCGGTTAATCTTAATAAGAATTATGACATTGTATCCGAAACACAGAAAGGAGGTGTGAGAGGAAAAAGTCTCGTAAGGAACATGTACAATTTAGATCCGAATGTACTACTGTAATGATTATATTATATGACTCTATAGACTATCCCAGTCTCACTGAATAGTCTACGGTTAAACGGTGTGGATCTTACAACGTTTCGAATCTAGTACCGTGTATCTGGATAAATGAACAAGGTCTGATTTCTTCCTAGAAACATATACACACATATGTGCACATACGGGAACATAAGGAAATAACGTTTCTATCTCCCATCTTGTTAACACTTACATATACATCACAAATTGTCAGAAGTCAGTAGTATGATAGAAAATGTTACATTTTTTGGGAACTCATCGTGATTCGTTATATTCTGGTCCAAGATAATAAAGAATTATACCCAGATTCCTTAGGACCAAGGAATGAAGAAAAAATTGGAACTATTTAAAGAAACAATTGACCACGAACAGCTTGTGAAAGATTCACATTGGATTTCAAATTTATTCACTGTAATTTCTCTTCTTTTACTTTGGTCCCGGGGACAACTAGAAGACAACTTGACAAAAGAGTATCATCCTCGTGATCGTCCACTGGTCAGACGAGGGAACGGGACCCCAACTCCACACCTCCTGTCTTATGTAGGAGAGTTCTCAGACCCTATGATTTCTTCTGTTAGAAAGTCTCTCTACACGTCTAACCACGTCGTCTATGTTTTATTATTATGTCTAAGATGACAGGAGGACTTACCAGTATAGATCGGAGTAAAGTTAGTGTTTACGTACAGTGATATGAATATAAAATCTCGTAAAGAAAGAAAATGAGGATTTACACGAAAAAAGAATCGTAATCTTTTACTATGACAAAATTTATGAACTAGTAATATCGTCGTATTACTAGAATAAAACTTAAGTTTAATTGAACAATCGATTGTAATAAATCACGGACAACATATGTTTATAATATAATTTATATCTAGGACTTACGGTGTCGGGACCGGAAATAAAATCGTAAGAAAGGTTTCATATTACGACAACAAGTGAACGAGTCAGTACAGGTTGACGTCGTGCTGTCCGAAGGGACAGGAAGTGATAGAGGATTTCAAACGAGTCTAAGTACAGGTAATTCAGTTACTACGGTAGGTTGGCAGAGTAGGAAACAGTAGGGGAAGAGGAAGACGGGAGTTAGAAAGGGCCGTAGTCCCAGAAAAGGTTACTCAACCGAGAAACGAAGTCCACCGGTTTCATAAACTCAAAGTCGTAGTCAGGAAGGTCACTTATAAGTCCTGACCAAAGGAAATCCCACCTGACCAACCTAGAGGAACGTCAGGTTCCCTGAGAGATCAGAAGAGGTCGGGTGTCAAGTTTTGGTAGTTAAGAAGTAGTGAGTCGGAAGAAATACCAGGTTGAGAGTGTAGACATGTACTGATGACCTTTTTGGTATTGACTGATATACCTTGAAACAGTCGTTTCAATACAGAGACGAAAAATTATACGACGGATCGAAACAGTCAAAAAGAAGGTTCCTCGTTCACAGAAAATTCATAGTATCACATTAATTATTTTTCAGATATTCGTGGTCGAGGTCTTGTGGTACAAAATTATTGTACAGTCCAGACAACGACTTAGAAATAATCATTGTTCTAAAATCCCTTCTTTATATTAAGAATTTAGTATACAAGAATATAGTCAGTTCTAAGAAATAATGTTTATAATCATTATATTAGGAAAGACTGGTAAAATTGTAATTTCCTTAGTAATTTTCTATAATTAAAATTAATATAAAAATAAATATAAATATATAAAGATAATAAAATACAATATATTTAATACATTTTTAAATTTTATATATAGTATATTATTGTGATCAACGATTCAGTACAGACTGAGAATGTTGGGGTACTTGACATCGGGTGGTCCGAGGAGACAGGTACCCTAAAGGATACGTTCTTATGACCTCACCCAACGACAAAGGAAGAGGTCCCCTAGAAGGGTTGCGTCCCTAGTTTGGACCCAGAAGACGTGACGTCCATCTAAGAAATGACTGACTCGGTGACCTCTTCAGGGAATTTGTGACTCGGTAGTCCTTCAGGGGTAGTTTATAATTGAGGAGATTGGTAGTAAGTAAGAACTTGACTTCCTTTTCTCGTGTAGACACCAACATTCTGTTCTAAAGAGTAGGAGTCGTGATAACTGTAAAACTTTACCTATTAAAGAAGAACAACCCCCGAAAGGACACGGAAGATCTTAAAATCATCATAGAGACTGGAAATGGGTTCATGGTATCCATGTTCATCGTATATACACATGTGTGTGTGTTTGTATACACGTGTGTATATGTATATCTGGGTATTTCTATTAATTCTACAGAAATCTGTAACTGTCTACAGGGAACCCGATGTTTTAGTGACGGTCAACCTAGGTGATACTATGTTGGTACAAAAATGAAACACCTCTCAAATGTGTTTATCTTCGGTGGAACTGATGAGAGTCAAAGAATGTCGGAATGGTAACTACAACATTAATAAACAGAGAGTGACGAAGGGGATTTAAGAAAAGTAGTTTTACATTCTTTGACGTAGGTAGATCTTTCCTCTAATTCTTTAATAGAGAAGACACATCGAAGGAGGTCATGAAGAGAAAACGAAACAGAAGACAGGGAAGACGTGTCACATTTATGAGATGTAGGAGAGGGAAGAAGTTCCCATAAGAACGGTCACCCATGGAGGTCCTTCCTTCTCTCTTCCTTTCAAGTATAAAAGTTAAACTTGAAACACGAGGTCTTCAAACCAATTAACTCACTGATCTATAAAGAATTCAAATAATACCCTTGCTTACTTTATGTTCATAGGTAAAACAGTCATGTAATTTAAATGAACTTTTTTACAAGGGTCTTATGTCTCTAATCGATAATACATCAGTTCTAAACGATAACTCGGATCTTCGGGAGAAATTTTTCGGAAAGATATAAGGGAAAACATTAAGTCTCGTATACGTTCCTTTATATCTATTCGGTATATTTAACGGAAAAAGAAAAGTACGAATGACGTCATAAGTAATGAAATATAAGTGAGGAATTTTTTCAAATATACTCTTTTTTACCAAAAAATATAATTAGGAATTGATAAGTTTGTTTCTATTTTTCATTTTTTTTTTCTTAGTCAAATTACTGTAAACCAAAGGACTATTTAAAGTACTTTGTATAACGATGAAAAAGTTTAATTGGAGGTTTTAACGATTGGAAAAATTTTCAAAACCTCGTACGGAAAGGTTCTAACTTTTCATCGTACATTAAAGGAATAAAATTCGTAAAGAAAATGACGATTTATTCAATATCGAAACGTTCAATACTCTCGTACTAATTTAAAGAAAAACATAACGACGATTTATCTTATTTATTAAGTTCAAAAATAGTCTTATTAAAGTCAAAAATATGACATAGTATTTTATCGAGTAGTCGACACAATTTTTCTAAAAAAGTGGAATGGTCTTTATGAAGTCTAAAAGGATAATAATTTTTTCTCTTCACAACTAGAGTAAGGTAGAACTTTATTGAGTGATTAAGATTTTTTATGCAAAAATAAATAATTAAAATCGATCGACATAGACTTAATAGAGCTCACAGGTAATAATATTAATTTGTAAATCTTAAAAAATATCGAATCTATATAAAATTATCATATATATCCTTTTCATGAATAAATGTTTCCACATTAATCCATTAGTGTTTGTATTAAAAAAGGATAGGTAACTGGATAAACCTTTCGTTTTTTATAAAACACCGAATGTAGAAGGATAAAAATTCTAATCACTCTAATCATCAATTGTATTTTGTACTTTATTTTTCTTAAACCTCTTTAATTCCATGTAGTATATTTTATTTTAATTTAAATTCTTTAACGATATGTATTAAATAATAAATACCAATTTTACTTTCCTTTATAAACTAACCTTTATTTTATATTATTATTGACCTTTTTCTTTTCATTGTATAAGAACGAGTTCAGACTTGATGGTAATTTAAAAAAATCTTTGATAACAGAAATAATATTTTTATTACGATAAAACTTTTATCTCTTCATTCATCTTTCAGTCTTATTTTTGTAGGTAAAAATCGTCACAATGTCTAACGAGACTTACCGACAGAATAAAGTTTTGTTGGTTTAGAATGTATTTTGAATTATAACATAGTAACAATCTAAGGTATCCAACTTCCTTTTAAAGTTGTCCGTCCCTTTCGTTTTTGAACCTGACTTTGACTTCGTACTGGTTATTTGTATGTTCTATTCCTACAACAGAATTACCGTTTACTTTGATTTTTTGTGTGAATTAGGTCCTTCCTTGGACATCCGGTTGTCGTTCTATTCTTTGACTTCTTTTAATACGAGTGAATTTTGAGGGTTCACCCGAAAAAAGGGGAGGACAAAACAAAGTTTAATACAGTTGGTATATACTCAAGTATTAGTTTCAGGTCGTTTGTGTATTCCTTTATTGGGTGGTGATCACTCTAAATCGTCATAACTTGATTTTTTTTTTTTTTGTTCTGACGGTCAACAAAGAGGTCTTTTTTTTTTTTTTTTTTGGTGTGTGTTTTTTTACAATGAAATTCTAGTCGTCTCTTTACGTCAAAACTGAGACGTTGGTACCACTCGGTGTACGTTCAGAGGTGTTTCGTTCTCTTCCTTTTGATTGAGGAGACACCGTCCCCTTTCCTGTAATCCTCCCGATATCATTTGATTCTTAAATACTAACCACCTCAACAACGGTCCTTTCTTCTCAAGAGAACCTAAGACGACAATAGAGTCTCGTACTCTCGAGGGAGAAGACCACAGGATCGAGGTAAATTAGCTCCGAAGACAAATAATTAAAAATGTCATCTTTACCGTCTAATGTTTAAATCTGGGATTCCTGACGTCTATAACTTTAATTGTCTATATCTTATAACTTTTGTTTAGACTTTACGAAAATTTTTTTATGAGGATGTCTTAACTTGAATGTTCACCTTTTACATTAGTAACTTTACTTTTTCTTTCGGAGTTACCTATCCACATAAACATAGATCAGTCCTTTTATATTCGGTAAGATTAATAAAACACCCGAAGGGTCTACCGAGTCACCATTTTTTAGAGGACGGTTAAGTTCTCTTGTCCTCTACGTCCAAGTTAGGGAACCAGGTCTTCTAGGGGATCTCTTCCCTTACCGTTGGGTGAGGTCATAAGAACGGACCTTTTAAGGTACCTGTTTCCTCGAACCACCCGATGTCAGAAACCCCAACGTTTCTCAGTTTGTGTTGACTCACTGATTCGTGTGTTCATAAAATATGCGTCTGTTAAGTACCTTAACCAATGTACCCTAAAATCTTTCCTGGTCTTTTTGTTTCTTATTTACCGTCTAGTTTATTTTTTCTTTGTCTTCATTATCGGTCTCGAGTCTTCGATAATCGTAAAGAACCAACCTCGGACATTAGGATCTGAGTGACTCGACGACAACGTCAGTGAAAACCCAGGTGGTTTCAACATAATGGACTTGGTACTGGTCTTAATAGTTTTTTAGTGAAGGAGAAGGGTTTAACGATCCAAGGTCTTAGTGGAAAAGGGATAACCGGTTTATCGTTGAGAAAGAAATATTAGACGTTGACCACGGAAAATAACCTTTTTAAATTATTCTTTGAACAGTCCACTTGGTCCGCATAAGTTGAGGAGTGGGTATGTCATGTTTCCTCTCGTATCTTGCAATCTTTGTTATCCTGAAATTCTCAGTTGTCTGGAACCATCGAGTCACCATTTCTTAGTGGATGGTCACGTCCTTTGTGTCTAAACTGGGGACCAGGACCTTCTAGGGTGTACGACACCTTGTCGATTCGGGTACACGGCGTTGATGACTCGGACAAGAAATCTCGGGTCCTTGGTGTTGACGACTCGGGTACACGGTGTTAATGCCTTCGGGCGTGTGGGATTTCGGGTACGACACGTTGTTCTCTTCGGTGGTACTACTCTTTGAGTACGTGACGTCGATCTCACATCGGGGGTGAATGATGTTGATCCCGTTTCGGGTGGATCGTTGTTTCTGGGTTGTATCGGTTTTTAAATTTTACATTCGTTTATTTATCAGTTATTTGTTTAACAACCGTCTTACCCAATACACACAAACTTGTGTCGACTTCCCTCTTAACCACCTAATCTACAAGACAAAATTTGACTGTCTTATGTACTCTTTTCGTTTATGTATTTTTTGTACTTTATTTTCGTCTTTAAACCTCCGAATTTATCTGTTACAACTCTGATTCGTTTCAGAGGGTGTCTCTTTTATCTCCTTTACTTCCAGTCTGTTATAAACTTCTCGATAATTGAGTATTAAAAAGTCTTTACCACTTCTTATCTCAGATGTTTATTGTCTTGGTGTTTTATATTGTCCGTTCTTTTTATTTTTCTTTAGGTATGGAACTCTAATATACAATTTTGACATTCTATAGTTTCTGTTCTTTTCTATGATTTTCGTCGGACCTCCCTAATTTTTGTATAGTGGACTTTTCTTTGTTACTTTCCCTGTTGTCTGGAGAGTCTTCTTTGTTACCTTCGATCTTTAGTTACCTCATAGAAATTTCACGATTCTCTTTTATGAACAGTTAGTTTTTAACACACGGATTGTTATGATAAAAAGTTCGGTTTCAAGAATTTTTTTTGTTTCCATCTTTTGGTTTCCGTCTCAAGTGGTGTTTGTCTGTAATTGATTTCTTTGAAGACTTTCCTTTGATTCTTTTTTTTAGTCATTTTACTGTCCTTTCTTCGTTCATTAAAGTTTCCGTTTATACAATACGATCTTCCTTACTGATCACTTTTTTTAACCACTTATTTTATTTAGGTTATTCTAGATAAATTATGATGGTAAGATCATCATCACTATTATCTATAATAAATTTCAAAGTCTCCAACTTCTTTTACCTTTCTTGTTTTCGGACCCCTCCTGATGTCGTGCCTAATGGTTATACGTCTCATTTTAAAGGTTCCTTTAATCTTCTCATATTTTTCTCAACATATTCCCCTAAAGGGACATTCAGGTCACCAATCCTGAACTGTGGAAGTGACGGTCTCGGTCCTAAACTAGGGACCAATCCCTATTTTAGGTTGTTCGGTGAATCCTGACGTTTTTTTTATTTTCATGTACTCAGGTCAGGTTATCTTCCCTCTTTCGTCTTTATCAAGGTTTGTTCTTGACATTGTTAGTCAAAAATTCTATTTTTCAATNTCATATTTTTCTCAACATATTCCCCTAAAGGGACATTCAGGTCACCAATCCTGAACTGTGGAAGTGACGGTCTCGGTCCTAAACTAGGGACCAATCCCTATTTTAGGTTGTTCGGTGAATCCTGACGTTTTTTTTATTTTCATGTACTACAGGTCAGGTTATCTTCCCTCTTTCGTCTTTATCAAGGTTTGTTCTTGACATTGTTAGTCAAAAATTCTATTTTTCAATAAAAATTATATTTAAATAAATAAAATAAATAAAAAAAAATTTATCTTTGTTTACTCTGGTTGTCTTTCGTTTTCCTCATCCCGTCAACTTTGTTGAGATTTATGTAATCATTAATTTTAGTCACTGTGAGACTTTTGTATTTCTGAACTTTTTCAACCTTTATTTTCGTATCATCTTTCAATACGACCCGTTTTAGGTTTGTTTTCGACCCCGTTGACCCTGTAGTCAAAATTACACTGTCCGTACCGATCTCTATCAGTGATGTATTATTCCTTTCCAAGCTAAGTGATCTTTCTATATATTGTACGAGGGACCAAAGTTTGAGACAATGTTTCGACACCATCAATTTTGTTACACCATAATCGTGTAACACAAAAAATTGTCGGGACCTCTAGTTACCTTGTCTTATTTCCAGGGTCTTTATTTAGGTACGTACATACCAGTTAATTAAATGTTATTTCCTCGGTCCTTATACGTTACCTATTCCTATCAGATAAGTTATTTACCACAACCTTTTTAACCTGTCAATGTACTTCTTACTTTGACCCGGTGATTGAATGTGGTATGTGTTTTTAATTGAGTCTAATTTATGAACTAACGTTCTGAACTGTGGTATTTTTAAGGATCTTCAACTGTATCTGTTATTCGAGGAACTGCATCCAGAACCGTTACTAAACAACTTAAATTGTGATTTTTGTCGTGTTGTTTTCGTTTTTATTTGATCCCCTTGATGTATTTTGACTTTTAGAGGATAAGTTGCATTGTACGGTAGTTGTTTTGCTTTTACATTGGATGACTTACCCTCTTTTAATAACGTTTAGAATGTAGACTATTCCATGTTTACATGTTCTTGAGTCATCGGTGTAAAAAGTTTTAGTTTTTCTTTTTTAACTCTCCTTCTAGTCAACCTTCTAGTTATCTGTAAAAAGGGTTCTTCTGTATCTCTACTGGTTGTTCATGTACTTTTCTACGAGTTGTAGTAATTATGTCCGAAGGGACCACTGAGTCTCCCATTTCTCAGACGGACGTTGTACTCTGGACCTAAGTTAAGGACCCAGTCCTTCTAGGGGACTTCTTCCTTTACCGTTGGGTGAGGTCATAACAACGGACCTCTTAGGGGTACCTGTCTCCTCGGACCACCCGATGTCAGGTACCCTAACGTCTCTCAACCTGTGCTGACTCACTGAAGTAAAAGAGAAAAGGAGTAATTATATGTTTCTTTACGTTCAGTTTTGGTGTTACTGTATAGTGGAGTACGGACAATCTTACCGGCAGTAGTCCCTGTTCTTTATTATACAACTGATTGTACCCCTTTTACCTTGGGAACACGTGACAACCATCCTCACATTTAACTACGTCGGTGATGTCTTTTGTTATGTCTTCAAGGAGTTTTTAATTTTTATCTTAATGGTTTACTAGATCATCAAGGTAATAACTCATAAATAAACCTCTTTCACTTTTGTAAGTTAACTTTTCTATATACGTGGGGGTACAAGTGATGTCGTAATGAATGTCATCGGTTTTCTACCTTTGTTGGATTCACAGGTAGTCACCTACTTACCTATTTCTTTTACACCACACACACACACACACATATATATATGTGTGTGTGTGTGTGTGTGTATTTATATATGTGTGTGTTACCTTATAATAAGGTGGTATTTTTTCTTACGTCAGAACGGTAAACTCTATTGTACTTACCTTGACTTCCCATATTACGATTCACTTTATTCAGTCTCTTTCTGTTTATGACATACTAGAGTGACTATACACCTTCGAATTTTTTTCTTCTAGTATTTACATCTTTTGTCTAACCACGAACGTACTCCATCTCAAACCCCTCACTCTCTTTACTCACTTTAAATTTGTTTTTGTTCATAATCTCTTGACTGTACGGATTTGAAAGTCTGTTAGTCCCGTTTGATTTCTCTATTTTCCTTTTTTATATACATTATTACAATTAGGAGATACGGGTATTTTTGTTCTTAAGTTTTATATAATCTTAAGTTATTTTGGTTTCCTTCTTTATATAGTTAAGTCTTAGTATTATTTAAAATTGACTAGCTTGACCTATGGGTTATTAATCTGTTATACGTAAGAAGAGTTCACTAATGAGTAAAATTTTTTAACCAGTACAAAAATTGGTGTTTAACAGTCATTTAAAGTCTCTTAATAGAATGTCTCGTGTAGAAGACTGTATATTTATTGTCAGTTATCGACCCTGTATTTAAAAAATTACTAATATGTAAACTTTTAAATTTCCTTTTTCTAGAAACTTATTGAGTACTTTGTTTTTACTTCATTAGGATTGACCTGTTTTTGATTTGTAGTTTACATGTCCTATGTATTGGAATTTACGAATAATGTAAATCTCCTTTTCTGGAATCTTTTCCTCCCTTCAACTATTGACTACTGGACCCGAAGGAAGGTCAAATTACTCAATCTTTTACTTGTAATCGAAATCTTTGTTTTTCATTCTTACTCTATTGTTTCTCGTCTTTATTTACTTTATCTTTCATATATAAATCATCCATCCCAGTTGTTTCGGACTTTAAGGAAGAAAATTTTCTGGATGTTTTGTACTTGAAGACCTTCAAATTAGTCAATTTTAATTTCTCTTTTCCATTTTTATTTACTATAGTCAAAAAAAAATTCCATGTGTGGAATTTTAGTTCATCTCTAATTCCCTCCATTCTCTTATGATGTTATCGAAATATGGTTATTCAAAACCTTTGTCCATTTTATATGTTTAACGAGGTTTAATGTCAAATGGTCTTTACTGAGTTTGTTTAACTTTCGGTTTTATTAGAACATTAGTAATTTCTTAATTTATAAAACAATTTTGGAAAAGTAATTTTTTAATTTTTTGTGACGAGACCGTCTCAATGTTGACTGGACACTGTAAAGAATTTTTTTTTTTTAGTAAAGTTTGAATGTGTGATAAAGTCTCTTGTCTATTTTTTCTTTATGGGGGTTGTAGTCGTCTATGTAGATATAGTTTTAGAATTATAGGTTTGGTCTGTTTCCGTCGTTCTCTTTTATTTTCACTTTAAGTAAGAGTGAGTATTTACAATTATAGTTTAGAATTTTGTAATCATTTGACTTGTGTTGTTACATATTTTTGTTTTTTAGGTAGTCCTGATTCTTCCTATAGTTTTCTTACACTCATACCAAATTGTAATCTCCCTTTTTAGACATACACAGTAAATCGTACAATTGTCTAATTTGCTCTTTTTTTACATCAGTAGAGTTATCTAAAAAAATTTAAAATCAACTGAGTAAGTGGATTTAATGCCCTCTTTTTTTTTTGGGAGAAGTACTTTGACCTTTTTTTCCCTTCTAAGGGATTGAACTATTTCACACTTTTTCACAATCAACGAGTCAGAAACGCTAGGACACCTGACATCGGGTGTTCCGAGGAGACAAGTACCCTAAAAGAACTATTTCCCACAGATAGTTTTTATACGTCGTTTAAAATAAGAATGGTTACATTATATCTGTAAAAGAACTTTTAATCTGGTTCTCTTAGATTGTAACATCACCTCCAGTCTCAGGGGCGTCGTTCTTGTCTTTTCTTCATAGTTCATGTTCGTTCGTAAATTTTACCTCTTTCTTTTGACACGAGTAAACATCTACTATACTAACAGATGTACCTTTTGAGTTTTATTAATTGTCCGTTTGACAATTTTTATTGTACTCTCAATTCGTTCCTCTGACTGATATTTTAGTCTTTTATTTTTATTTAACTTAAAGATTGTAATTTTCTTTTTCAAATTTTTGTACGATAAATGATGTTGGTGTTTCTGATTTTCATGTGTCTTTATTTTACTTGTTTTCATGTACTCTAGAGACACTTTTTTAACATTTGAAATAACTATTGTCATTTCTAGAGTCACCTCTCAATTTTATTATATGATCTAAGTGTATGTAGTTACACTAAGGTCTCTTTTTGATATTGTCGCAAAATTTCTTAAACACCTTATAGATGAATATAATTGGAGAGTCTTAAGGAAAAATATAAAGACATTATTTCGTAAACTTACGTCTCAACGTTTCTTATCGTACCTCTTTCTTCTCGGAAGGAGTCACTAGTCACGTTTCTTTATCTCCTTTTGTTATCTTACCCTTTCTGATCTCTAGAGAAGTTCTTTTAATCTCTATGGTTCCCTTATAAAGTGCGTTCTACCCGAGCTATTTCCTGTCTTTACCGTACCTGAATTGTCCTCGTCTTCTATAATTCTTCGCCACCGTTCTTATGTGTCTTGACATGTTTTTTCTAGAAGTGTTGGGCCTATTAGTGCTACCACACTAGTGAGTAGATCTCGGTCTGTAGGACCTTACACTTCAGTTCACCCGNACGTTTCTTTATCTCCTTTTGTTATCTTACCCTTTCTGATCTCTAGAGAAGTTCTTTTAATCTCTATGGCTCCCTTATAAAGTGCGTTCTACCCGAGCTATTTCCTGTCTTTACCGTACCTGAATTGTCCTCGTCTTCTATAATTCTTCGCCACCGTTCTTATGTTTCTTGACATGTTTTTTCTAGAAGTGTTGGGCCTATTAGTGCTACCACACTAGTGAGTAGATCTCGGTCTGTAGGACCTTACACTTCAGTTCACCCGGAATCTTTCGTAGTGATGCTTGTTTCGATCACCTCCACTACCTTAAGGTCAACTCGATAAAGTCTAGGATTTTGTACTACGACACTTTTACAACGTGAGTTATACGGTCGTTTAAACCTTTTGAGTCGTCACCGGTGTCCTGACCTTTTCCAATTAAAAGTAAGGTTAGAGTTTCATTCCGTTACGGTTTCTTACGAGTTTGATGGTGTGTCAACGTGAGTAAAGTGTACAATCGTTCTATTACGAGTTTTAGAGGTTCGGTCCGAAGTTGTCATGCGTTTGACACTTGAAGGTCTACAAGTTCGACTTAAATCTTTTCCGTCTCCTTGGTCTCTAGTTTAACGGTTGTAGACGATCTAGTAGTTTTTTCGTTCTCTCAAGGTCTTTTTGTAGATAAAGACGAAATAACTGATACAGTTTCGGATATTGATACACCTAGTGTTATCTGAGACGTTTTAAGACTTTCTCTACCCTTATGGTCTGGTGCACTGGACGGAGGACTCTTCAGACATACGTCTAGTCCTTCGTTATCAATCTTGACCTGTACCTTGTTGTCTGACCAAGGTTTATCCTTTTCCTCATGCAGTTCCTACATATAACAGTGGGACGAATAAATTGAATATACGTCTCATGTAGTACTCTTTGGGACCCGACCTACTTCGGGTCTTAGTTCTAACGGTTCTCTTTGTAGTTAATGGAGTCTATACCTCTAGTGTAGTGGGAATACCGTCTTTCACTTCTTCTTGATTTCTCGGAGAACTACTTTCACTTTCACCTCTCACTTTTTCAACGGAATTTCGAGTTTTAAGTCCTTTGATTCTAGTACTGTAGACCAGGGTAGTAAAGTACCGTTTATCTACTTCTTTGTCACCTTTGTCACAGTCTGAAATAAAACCTCCCGAGGTTTTAGTGACGTCTACCACTAACGTCGGTACTTTAATTTTCTCCGAATGAGAAACCTTCTTTTCAATACTGGTTGTATCTGTCGTGTAATTTTTCGTCTCTATAATGAAACGGTTGTTTCCAGGCAGATCAGTTCCGATACCAAAAAGGTCACCAGTACATACCTACACTCTAAACCTGACACTTCTTTCGACTCGTGGCTTCTTAACTACGAAAACTTGACACCTCGACCTCTTCTGAGAACTCTCAGGGAACCTGATGTCCCTCTAGGTTGGTCAGGTAGGATTTCCTCTAGTNGAAACGGTTGTTTCCAGGCAGATCAGTTCCGATACCAAAAAGGTCACCAGTACATACCTACACTCTAAACCTGACACTTCTTTCGACTCGTGGCTTCTTAACTACGAAAACTTGACACCTCGACCTCTTCTGAGAACTCTCAGGGAACCTGATGTTCCTCTAGGTTGGTCAGGTAGGATTTCCTCTAGTCGGGACCCACAAGAAACCTTCCTTACTACGATTTCGACTTTGAGGTCATGAAACCGATGGAGTACGTTTCTCAACTGAGTAACCTTTTCTGAGACTACGACCCTCCCTAACCCCCGTCCTCCTCTTCCCCTGCTGTCTCCTACTCTAACAACCTACCATAGTGGTTAAGTTACCTGTACCCAAACCCACTTGAGGTCCTTAACCACTACCTGTCCCTCCGGACCGTACGACGCCAAGTACCCCAGCGTTTCTAAGTCTGTGTTGACTCCCTGACTTGACTTGACTATGATATATTTAGAAAAAGGACGGACTTTCATTAAAAATTGAGATCTTACGAAAAGAAAACTGTAGCATATAAAGTGGTCATTACGTAAAACCCACAGTGGATTTTGTTTTTCGTAAAGAATTGTCGTCTGTCTTAAAAGTAGATTATACAAGTTGGGCGGACTATAATTATTCGTACATTCTTAATTACCTCTTAAACCCCGTAATGAAATGATCACACACTCTACTCACGTTAACACGTCATCAAGCTCGTAAGAAACCGTAACGGAAAGAAACCCTAACCTTACTTTTGACTGGAAAAGGTCAGGACACGGATGACGACTCAAAAGGTTTAAACGACCGTTTAACTCACGTCGTGTAACCTTTTCTGACACTACGACCCTCCCTAACCCCCGTCCTCCTTTTCCCCTGCTGTCTCCTACTTTACCGACCTACCGTAGTGGCTGACCTACCTACACTCGAGGTAGACCCTCTACCACTAACTGTCCCTCCGGACCACACCGACGCTAAGTGCCCCAGTGTTTCTCAACCTGTGCTGACTCGCTGACTTGCCTTGACTTAACTTCTTAATTACCTTCGTAGGTTTACGAGAATGTTATCTGTATAAAGAAGTCAATCAGACATAGAATAGTTTCGAATCATCGGACTTTGGATTATCTATATAACCATTTCAACAGTCTATTTTCGTTTATAAATGCTTAGTAATAAGCCTTTCGTCCATTCAATTATAAGTAAGCAGAATCCAAAATGTAAACAAGTTTCCTATATCTATTGTTATACATGAGAGATTTTCTAATAAAGACAACTGGAAAATACATAGATTAAAAAAAGTCAAGAGACTACATAACTTGATAACTTTTTGTTTATCTTGTAAATTGTTAAAAAATGACATTCGGAGGGAATCAGACTATATATACAATATATTTAAAGACAAATTAAAAACGAGTGTTTCATCTTTAAAGAAGTGACCAAAAGAAGACTTATATTTTTTTATAACACTTATAGATAAGATCATTATACCTCTTTTAAAATACAATGTTTCCAAAAGACCAAAAGACTTTTTGTACTATATCTTGTAAAATAATAATGGTATCGATAAAGATATTATTCTCGTTACATCCGTCATGTGTCATTGTATCGTATTAAGGTTTAAGGTTTAGAAACAATACCCTAAACTAACCAAAAATGATTGTTTTAGTTGACCCCTTGACGGTTTATCCTAATAAAGGGAAAAAAATATAAAATCTGGTCACAAAAAGTCATACAACGTAAATCTGAAGGTGAACCTTCACCTTTACGAACAATTTTTTACGTCTACGGATTTACGATGGGATATCAAAGAGTCAGTCTCATGACACCTTAGACCGGACGTGTAGACGTAAAATTGTTCATAGTGACTACTAAGAATTCGTGAGATGTCACGGTCTTGGTGATTACATGTGGTATCGGACTCTTGACTTTTTCGAAAACAAGAGACGGAAAAAACCATACAAAATAGAAGGTTTAATAATGAAACAATAACTGTATATTAATTCTACATTATGATATAATCAAAGTCCATATGTCGTAATAAGTCATAAATAAATATAATGTTTTAAAAGTAAAACTATTATGGGTAAGGCTGTCTATACTCCACTAAAGAGTAACACGAAAACTAAACGTAAAGAAACTACTGTCTCTACAACTTGTAGAAAAGTTCAATGACGAATTACCACAATATAATGTAAACGTAATGTCGTGAACATATGGAACTAAATTTAGTCTGTCGTAGAATTTGGTTCCGTTTCATCGGAGTCGAGACCGAGACTCGATTTACCAGAAGAGATATGATCAAATGGGTTCCTTCAAGAAAAGTAGGAAATGTCTGTTATCGACGGCAAACAGTCCAGATCTCGTATCTATCGCAAACATTTTTAGACAGGGAAAGAAAGAGTAATGTTACTCACATTCTTCATGATAGATACCTAAATAAATTTCTTCATAAATTCAAGTCATAATTGAACGTCCTATTACAAAATGTTACTTTCTAAGTGAAAGTAAGAAAGTAAGTCACATTGACGTGTAATTTCAGCAAAAATTGATTCAAGTCTTTTTAAGTGAAGGAAAGTCGGAGAATTCATGTCGGACATTAAGAACTGATCCTCAATACCATATAAAGACTTAAAGTAAAATTGAGACGTAACGACCCTAAATCAATCAAGGTCTTTGGATTATCCGATGTTCGGAAAACTATAGGAACAATCTATCTCTACTTCCCTCCATTTCTATTTCTGGAAGAACGTTTAATAAGTCGAGAGTGAGACATTCTCAAAGACCTTTTTTCTTTTTCGTTTGGCAGTCGTACAAAATCTCGTAATTCTTCAAACTGTTAGGTACTTCTTATAAGGATACATTAGAAAAATTTTCATACAGGTGGATTAGACAAAAGGTATCAAAAATCTTAGAGGAGAAGTTAGGGATACTATGATTGTATTTCTTTATTTAGTGGAGGTCCCTCAAACCCCCTCTCAACAGCACTTCAGTGAGTCAACACAGGATGAGAAGCACTGGGGTACCTGACATCGGGTGGTCCGAGGAGGTAGGTACCTTAAAAGATCCGTTCTCATGACCTCACCCAACGGTATATACATACCGTAATATACATACTTACTCAGGGAAGTGACAAGTGTACTTTGATAGTGTTGTAACGATTAACCGATATGGTGCTACGTTTTATTTTTCGAAAACCTTTTTTCCTTCTTTAGGGGTGGAACTCTCAGTTTTTAGACTTTAATTCCTTTCATGTCATGGGTTTGAAAAAGAAGGGGATTGGTCAATTTTATCGTTTTATCTTTTCGTCACAACCAGACACCAAATGTAGAGGGATTAGGTTTCCGTAATGATCGGGAATACAGGAGAAGTGTCTAATCGTCCCTCATCTACGACTTCGGTACTCTTTGTCTAACACGTGGGGGTCGTCAGTTTTGTTGTCTGACGAGTAAAGTAACTAAGGATACGTAATATTTGGTCACGAAGATTCAATAGGATTGTCTAATTGGTCTACATGGTCTAAACCTCGTGGGTACCGTCTCTACAGGGAAACAGGTCCTAAGACTAAAGAAGAGTGAAACTAGGATCAAACCCTTTAGACTAAGAGAATCAGAGTCTTCAAGTGGCCGAAATTTTCTTTTTCAAGTCGGAGGAGACTCTACTTGATGTTTACGTCGTCTACAAGATTTCAAGTACAAGTTGGACTGTGTGTACTCCCTAATCATCGTCACTAACTTTCCCCTCCAACCGTCTACATTTCATTCTTTTCCTCAACAACTCCTACGATTCCTAGGTGACTCCTACGTCACATCAAAACTTAACCTTCCTCTTCCAACACGAAGATTGAAATTTCGTCCGTAAATCCGTTATAATTGATTAATGACAGATCATATAATAAATATGAAAAATGACGATGTACAATTTCTAGAGAATGTTTATTGTTTACGTAAAAACGTAATTGTTTGTACACTCCAGTATAAAAACGAAAATAAGGTATGATTTAAGTAGTTCGTCGATCTAACAAAAAACGTCACACGAAAATAGAACAATCGATTTTAATATAATCGAAGTATTTATTGTTCCCATCGGAAACGAGAAAAATATAAAAGACCTATGTTGATATACTTTATTTCAAGATATACAGAATTTTACACAAACTTTTTTTTTTTTTTCATTTTATTTTACACAAACTTGGATAGTCGTATCGGAAGACCAGGACCCCAATTCTATTGGGGTCTCCCCAAAGAAGTTTCCCAACGAGAAACTGATAATGAAGTTAAAGACGTCATGAATAAGTCCGAGAAATAAAGAAGACATTGTCAATGTTATAAAATATAAAAGGACCCTTAAATGAAGTAGATATAAAAGTTTATAAAATTATATATAAAAAAGTATCATCAGGAAAAATTTAGAGCACAGTCATCAATAAAGGAGAAAAAGTAAGACAAAAGAAACGTGTAAGAGAAAACAGAAAAAAGACAGAACAGGCTTCAGACGAATGACTTCATTAGAAAAGTCTATTAGTCGAAAGTCAAACGACAAGAACAAACAATGAGAATGCCTCCAAAAACTACAACAAGAGACGTAGTGGACGGGGACATAAATATAAAGGAAGGAAGCACAAAGGGACTCGAAAGAGACCCGAGAAAGGTTTGAAGAAATCGACCTACGAATCGAGTAAATTAAAATTAGAAATAACTAAAACTTTTTACAAATTTGATACCTGAAGGAAGGTTGAGGACGTAGTTGGACACAGGAAAGAAAGAAACCTAGTCACTCGTAACCTAAAAGTGGATGACACGTTTCGTTGGTAAAAGTCAACTGAAGAGAATAGAGGAGGTAAGGAAACGAAAATCAGGAACAGAATCATAACCTCAAACCTTAAGTTCTTTGTCTTTGGGTAAGTATAATTCTCTTTTCTACTCAATGACATTCCATAGTCACTCGGCATTGACCTTTAGATAGTCTACGGTTTCGTCGTGACAAACAGTGAGGAAATCTCCCGGTACCGGAGAGAACCTTGGAGACGGAGAGGGTATGTAGAGACAAGAGAAGACACAGAGATTGCAGATTGAAGGAGTACGACATGGATTATTTACGAAGGTAATAGATGAGTATCAAAATAAAATAAATTGAATAATGACGACACGATAAGGAAGACCAAAAAAAAAATTAGTAATGAGAAAGTAGACTCAAAGGTGACGATTAGTTGGTCAATAAAGGTATAAAGAAGCAAGTAGGAGGACTGTTTCTCTTAGGTTAACCAAGTTCAGTAAAAAAGAATTACGACGACGATGACGATGATTCAGTGAAGTCAACACAGGCTGAGCCACGTTGGGGTATCTGCCGTCGGGTGGTACGAGGGCGTAGGGACCCTAAGAGGTCCGTTCTTGTGACCTCACCCAACGGTAAAGGAAGAGGTCAAGCACTTTCACTTCAGTGAGTCATACGAGGTAATGTACGAATAAGGTCCACATCCTAAGTACTCGTGTACGACTAAAACGGAGTAGGGTAGGAGTGTTTTCAGTATACCGAGAGTACCAATAAGTAGGACTACTCCAACCTACTGTAGTGTCTTAGGAAAAGATGAACTACAGCCGTTGATGACAGTTAGTCAATCTTAATGATAGGAATACTGAGAAGTGGGTCGAGAAACACGTTAGTGGAACTCCTCATATAGTTCTGGAAAGAACAAGAGAATAGAAGACCCACCCAAACGACTCTCCGTACATGTCCTCTAGTCTTTCACCCTCTTCTGACTATAACTCTATAAATAAAAATGTCCTCAATGGTGTCTAACCGACGTGACTTCCTGTTTGAAGACAGTTCTGGGTGAAGTTACGGTCTTTGACGAGAAAAGAGTGAATCCCCACTATTACCCAGGGGCCAAAAAGGTCGGGGTCTCAGTATGTGATAGGAAACGGTAAAGGGGATTTAGAACGGGTGTAGAAATGTCCCTTTCAAAAAGTGGTTAATGGTTTAAACTCATGTGAGACAAAGACGACTCTATACACGATATAGTCTGTTGTACACTTAATTTTGAGTAAACGGTAGGGAAAGGATGTAAGGAATGTAATAGGAGTCTGGCGTGTGTAGGTACATTATTGATTCTAAACGAATAAAGTCTAGGTGAGTTAATATAAAGAAGAGAGATAAGAGTGAGAGTTTTAGGGTCCAGTCCGGGAGTCATAGAGAGATATTCTATTTTTACATACTTTACTATTTCCTAACTATAACTTTGTTTGACAAATTGTTTCAAACGGTCAGGGGCCGTTTGACTAATGTACCGGATGACCCAATATAAACCAGAATAATCATCATAAGAGACCAATTAAGTAGTCACACATACATAGGACACTGGGACTTTGAAAATATAAGACTAGGAATATACAAAATTTTCTAGTAACTAAACCCTCCACAACGAAATAAACATTTATATTCTTCGAAAATAGATTACCTTAGAGTCTACCTTAGGAAAATATATTTTACTTTCACCTCGACCGAAAGTAATTTCATTCCGATCATGGAGTCTGTGTTATCCTTTTAATGACGAGTCGTAGACAATGGTCTTGAATCATTCATAAACAGAAGATAAATAAAGGAGGTCGAGATTACGATGACGGTAGCACCATGACACGGTTTAATCGTATATATTTATAAGAGTGGGTCCGAATCGGTACCATGTAATTATTTCTCCGACCAGGTAATATGATTGGATCTCAATCAAGAGGGGTATAAGTGGTTCTGTTAGTCTTTGACCAATTTTACTTTAGGACCGAGAGTAAGATAAACATGTCCTACTAAAAAATTCTTTCTAAGAATACTATCTTAAAGGAATAAGAGTAAAAAGATACTTTCTTTAAACTACTTACTTTATACCGTTGTAAATGGTAAACAGTTTTAAGGGGTAAGATTATATCCGACTTATAATGAGAGACTATTCATACTAGGGTAACCAGGTTATGGTAGACATAACATGTCGTCTTGAATGACTTGAACTTCAATTGGTTTCCTTTTTGGAGGTAAAAGGTAAACTAGAATAAAAAAAATAATAAAAATTAACCTCCTTTTAACGAAATGTTACGACACAACCAATTACGACACAACCAAAGACGGTAGTTGTGTTTAGTCGGTACTAATGTATATATAGGAGAAGTAGAACTCGGAGGGAGGGAAAGGAGTTAGATGGGGAAATCCAGTAGTGTCTCATGGTCTGACCCAAGGGACTCAATATGTCGTTGAATAGTGATCGATAGATAAAATGTGTACCAACACATATACATATATACAGTCACTATTGAAAGAGGTAAGTAGAGTGAGAGGCGAAAGGAGTGACACAGGCATTCAGGTAAGGTATGTAGACATAGAGGTAAGGAAGGGACATTTATCCAAGTAGTTATGGACTAGACTAAAAAGTTTAAGGAAATTCCAATAATCCTAGGATTAAGACAAGACGTTGGCAGTCGGTAGGAAGGTAGATTCACAAAGGAGTAGGATCAATTACCTTTTACAAATAAACCTATCCTGACGTCTCTTCTTCGGAAAACTAGACGGTTATCTCTTAAGATTATCCTCTATCTAGAACCTGTAACTCAGTATTTTAGACATCAGTAAGATCGTTATTATTTATATATAATGAAAACTTTACAGTAGATCGAGAGTAAAATATGGTAAACCGGGTGTTCGAAAATTACTGAGACGGTTTATGGAATAATTTTAGTTTAAACGATCCAAATATCATAAAAAGTCTAGACGGTTCGTTCGTTACGAAAGTCCTTTACTAACTCCAATCGGATTGTACTGAACAAGAACCACTTTGACTGGATTGAGTATAAGTAGGGACAAAAGGAAAGATTGGTACATATTTTGATATACAAGTGATTAAGAAAGATCTTTAACACGACCCGAATTTTTCGCGTTAAATTTCGGACTGGCCAAATATCAAACTCTAGAGATGTAAGAAAAGGAAAAGTTTTTTTAATTTCAAAGTAAGTAATAGATCAAAGAGTAGTAGAGAAGATCAAAGACATCAAGAAGTTTCTGATGGTAGTAGGTAAGTCAGTAAAGTAGAGGTCTAAGAGAGTAAGTAGAGAAAGTCCGTCAGTACATCCAGTATTACGGTTTCTCTCTAGCCAGTTTCGTTCATTCTCAAGAAGATGAAGTAGACAAACTTAGATACTAACTAAAAATAAAAATTAAAAAAACAAAACTTTATCTGATTGTTTTGCCATTATTTTTATCATGTCTCGTAAAGGTACATCAAAATGGATCAGAGGGTATCACAATTTTTTCACTTCACTTCACTTCAGCGAGTCAGCACGGGCTGAGACGCTGGGGTATCTGACATCGGATAGTCGAGGAGGCAGGTCCCCTAAAATGTCCGTCCTCACGACCTCACCTAACGGTAAAGGAAGAGGTCCCCGAGAAGGGCTCGGTCCTTTGCTTGGGCCCAGAGGGCGTAACGTCCGTCTGTGAAATGGTAGACTCGGAGGTCCCTTCGGGGTATTACAATTGTGGAAGTCAAGTCAAGTCAAGTCAAGTCAGCGAGTCATCACAGGCTGAGAAACGTTGGGGTACTTAGCGTCGAAAATAGGCTCCAATAACTATAAAGAGGACCGTCACAACTAAGATCGAAGTAGGTCGGACCGTAAAGCGTACTACATGAGACGTACATTCAATTTATTCGTCTCACTGTTATATGTCGGAACTGCATGAGGAGAGGGTTAAACCTTGGTCAGGCAACAAGGTACGGACCAAGATTGCCAACGAAGAACTGGACTTATATCTGAAGAGTCCTCCGTCCATTCCACCGGAGCATAAGGGTAGAGAAATTCTTAAAAGGTGTCAAACGACACTAGGTGTGACAGTTTGTGAAACCACATCAGTTATATCGTCTTCATCTACAAAGAGACCTTGAGAGAACGAAAAAGATAGGTTACCTACAACCTTAAAACTAGAGACCAAGGAGACGGAAAAGATTTGGGTCGAACTTGTGGAGGGACAGGTAGTGGTTGAGGTTCTCAAGTGAGTTTGAGTACAGGTGTATTCATATTATGACAATAGTTTTGATTCTTTAATTATAACTACGTTATAACAATTAATTTGACATATAAAATAACACTAAAGTGGTCAAAAAGGTAATCATATGAAAAAGAAAAGTTCTACGTCAGGTCCTAGGGTGTAATGTGAATAAAAGTACAGGGGAATCAGATCAGAGAAGGTTAGACAATCTCAAGGACTTAGAGAGGTATGGGAAGTATTGGAACTGTGAAACTTACGGTCGATCAGTCCGTAAAAAGAATTACAGGGAGTCGAACTTAAATAGACTACAAAATAGATTAATCCAACTCTAATACTTAAATCGCCAGTCTATAAATTTTCACTAAAAGGGAAGAGTCACGTAATATGGACCACCACGTACTAAAACTATACAGAATGATGACTACTATAATTGGAACTATTGAACTAAATCACCCACAGATAGTCCAAAGAGGTGAAATTTCAACGATAAAAGGAGGAAACGTTAATTATTTATAAACTTTCCTTTATAAAATATTATACGTTTATTAGAACAAAGAAGATATGGAAGTAGATAACAAAAATTGTAAGTAACTAGTGTGGACGATGTTAATAATTACCAAAATATTACTATATCAACTATATTGTTATTTATTGTGTGTAATTTCTCATGTCAAACTACAAAATTGTATACACTTTGGTAGAGGTGTTAACCAAATTAATTGTATGGGTACAGGTGGTCTTCAAAAGAATATAAGGAAAGATTAGAGATGGAGGAAAAGGAGTAGAGGAACTACAGGGGTTCGTTAGTGATTAGACGAAAGACAGTAATTCAAGTCAAGTCAAGTCAACGAGTCAACACAGGTTGAGAACCGTTGGGGTACTTAACGTCGTGCGGTCCCGAGGGACAGGTAGTGGTCGAGGGTCTCAAGTGAGTTTGAGTGCAGGTAGATCAGCCACTACGGTAGGTCGGTAGAGTAGGAGACAGCAGGGGAAGAGGAGGACGGGGGTTAGGGAGGGTCGTAGTCTCAGAAAAGGTTACTCAGTTGAGAAGCGTACTCCATCGGCTTCATAACCTGAAAGTCGAAATCGTAGTAAGTTTTCTTGTGGGTCCTGACTAGAGGAAATCTTACCTGACCAACCTAGAGGAACATCAGATTCACTGAGAGTCCTCAGAAGAGGTTGTGGTGTCAAGTTTTCGTAGTCAAGAAGCCGCGAGTGGAAAGAAGTGTCAGGTTGAGAGTGTAGGTATGTACTGGTGACCTTTTTGGTATCGGAACTGATCTACCTGGAAACGACCGTTTCATTACAGAGACCAAAAGTTATACGATAGATCCAACCAGTATTGAAAGGAAGGTTCCTCATTCGTAGAAAATTAAAGTACCGACGTTAGTGGTTGACGTCACTAAAAGCTCGGGGGTTTTTATTTCAGTCGGTGACAAAGGTGACAAAGGGGTAGATAAAGGGTACTTCACTGCTCTGGTCTACGGTACTAGAAGCAAAAGACTTACAACTCGACATTCGGTTGAAAAAGTGAGAGGAGAAAGTGAAAGTAGTCCTCCGAAAAATCAAGGAGAAGTGAAAGACGGCAGTCCCACCACAGTAGACGTATAGACTCCAATAACTATAAAGAGGGTCGTTAGAACTAAGGTCGAAACGAAGAAGGTCGGGTTGTAAAGAGTACTACATGAGACGTATATTCAATTTATTCGTCCCACTGTTATATGTCGAAACTGTATGAGGAAAAGAATAAACCTTGGTCAGACAACAAGGTACAGGTCAAGATTGACAACGAAGGAGTGGACGTATATCCAAAGAGTTCTCCGTCCAGTCCACCAGACCATAAGGGTAGAGAAAGTCTTAAAACGTCTCAAATAACACTAGGTGTGTGAGTTGTCGAAACTGGATCAGTTATTTCGTCTTCACCTATAAAAAGACCTTGAGAGAACGAAAAAGGTGCTAGGTCGTCTACAACCGTTAAACTAAAAACCAAGGAGACGGAAAAGATTTTGTTCGAACTTGTAGACCTTTAAGTGTCAAGTGCATAACGACTTCGGACCGAACCTCTTAAAACTCGTAATGAAATGATCGTACACTCTACTCACGTTTACACGTTATCAAACTTGTAAGGAACCGTAACGGAAAGAAACCCTAACCTTACTTTTGACTGGAAAAGGTCAGGACACCGGTGTCGAGTCAAAAGGTTTAAACGACCATATAACTCATGTCGTGAAAGTGTCGTAGTAGAAAGTCCTAAACTTAATCGAGTTGACCTTAAGGTAGTGGAGGTGATCGAAACAAGCATGACTACGAAGGATTCCGGGTAAACTGAAGTGTAAGGTCCTACAGACCGATATCCACTCACTAGTGTGGTAGTACTAAAAAACCCAGCACTTCTAGAAAAACATGTCAAGACACATAAGAACGGTGGAGAAGAATTATAGAAGACGAAGACAATCCAGGTATGGTAAAGACAGGAAATAGTTCGGGTAGAAACGAACTTTACAAGGGAACTATAGAGATTAAAAGAACTTCTCTAGAGATCAGAAAGGGTAAGACAACAAAAGGAGAATAAAGAAACGAAACTAGTGACTCCCTCCGAAAGAATAGAGAGGAACGACAAGAAACCTTGAGACGTAAGTCTTCCCATATAGAAAGGAAAAGAGGAAACGAAAAACGAAGAGAAGAAAAGTGTCGATAAACAATCCGGAGGGGTCTGTCGGTATAACGAAAAAACGTAAAGAAAAGGTACCTCTACCAGAACTAGGGACAGAGGACATGTTACAGTACTTGGAGGTAGGTATCAAGTAGTCCGTGAGATAGATAGTCTAGATCAGGGAATTTAGATAAAGAGTGAAGGTGACATAATAGTATTCCCTAAACTAAATCCAGTATGGACTCACCAGATCACCAAAAGGGATGAAAGAAGTTAAATTCAGACTTAAATCGTTATTCCTCAAGTACTAGACTCGGTGTCATTCGAGGGCCAGAACAAAAACGACTAACATATCTCGAACAGGTTGAAACTGACGTTTCTTATATTAGTTAGACTAAAGCCACAACTGGGTAGACCACTACAGGTACACATCTCAGAAGAGAACACAACAACCTTCTCCCACAAACGATACTTGTCGTACAAGAGAACCGTTTTGAGATAATTGGAAACGGGACGAAGTAAGGCATGAGGTTCCGGTTTAAACGGACAATGAGGTCCACAAAGAACTGAAGGATGAAAACGTAAGGTTAGGGCATATTACTTTTCCCGTAGAAAAAACCCACAATCAAGATTTTCCAGAACATCCAGAAGTATCTTGGTAAGTTGAAGTCGAAGAAGTCGCAATAACCAACCCTGTATCTGAATCTAATGACATTATAACTTACCAAACGGAACCTTTGTCTCTAGTAAGACAGTAAAAACTCTGACGCTGGTTCATGACGTAAAGTCTGAGAAAACAACTGGTACTACCGATGAGGTAAAGAAGATTCCCTAAGGACGGGTGTCATCATCTATATTGCCAGTAGACTCAATTTAAGTGGGTAAGGTCAGGTAAAATCAAGTGACTAAGGATCTTACAACTGTAGGTGAGTACGTAGAGGACAAACTGGTGAAGGTTAAACGGAACTAAGTACCAGGATTGTAAGGTCCAAGGATACGTTATAACGAGAAATGTCGTAGACTGGAACGAAGATAGTGGTCAGTGTAGGTGTCGACCCATAACAAAAACGAAACCGAGGTAGGGAAGTAAGAAAGACCTCAATAAAGAGGTGACTAGAGGTCATCGTATAACCCGTGGATGGCTGGACCCCTCAAGGAGAAAGTCATAGGATAGTAAAACGGAAAAGTATGACAAGTACCCCAAGAATTCCGTTCTTATGACTTCACCAAAGGGTAAGGGAAGAGGTCACCTGGTGTAAGACAGTCTGGAGAAGTGGTACTGGGCGGGTAGAACCCACCGGGGTGCACCGTACCGAATCAAAGTAACTCAATCTGTTCCGACACCAGACACACTAATCTAACTGATCAAAAGACACTAATACCAAAGTCACACATACGGGAGGCTACGGGAGAACGTTGTGGATAGTAGAATGAACCCAAAAAGAATTGAACCTGAACCCCAAAGAGAAGTGCCGACGAGGTCGTTTCTAGTCGGCGACGAGGAATGGAACCTGCTCCCCATAGAGGAGTGTCGGTGGGGAGAACTGGAACTTACACCTCGAGGAGAGACGGGAGGAATACCTAATCAAATATAAAAGATCTTAAAATATACTTACCCCATTACGTCATATATGAGAAAAAAAAGAATCTGAGAACAGTGAGTTCTACTATTGTAACCCTAAATAAGAACCACAATGTACTCAGTTATTAAACCAAAAAAAAGTCTCAACATAAGGTGACATACATATATGGTGTCAGTCCAATAGACAGAAAAGTGGACACTACCTATAAACCCAAGGAAAGTCAAACCCGATATTGTTTACGGACAAGACAGAAAGAAAACTAATCACAATTATCTTAAATAAAAACAGTAAAACGGTAATATAAATTTTACTAAAAAATCCGTCGAAAACGATAAAAAATTACTTCAGACTATTGGAGAAGGAAAATTAACCCCATAAATCTGGTAAATACAAATTATACCAACAACTAAACAAATCCCAATTCACATATTAAAAAGGTAAACAGGTAAACTAGAAACAAGGAAAGGGGAAACGAAAGATACAAGGGAAATACACACGATGTTTGGAGTGTTATGTAAAAAAATTAACAATTGACAGAAATTTCTTTAAACTTGTGTTCTTTTTGTAAAATATACAAATCGGTATTAATGATAAAGACCATGAGACGTAAGGGAAACAGAATCTAGGTCTAAAGTCACACCACAATAAAACGTAGAAGGACTTCCGGAAAACAAAAATTAGTAATGAATTTAAGAAAGTTGAATCATATAGACTTTTTCAGAAATATAGTGGATGTAAAAACTTTTTATAAAAACGACTTATATCTTAAGATCCAACTGTCCAAATCCCTTTGAAAAATCATGAAGTTTCTACTCTCGAATGTCAGAAGAGTGTACGTAACAAAAGTCACTCCTTAAACGATGATAGGAATTGAAACCAGAAAACATGTATTGTGTAAGGGGAGGTGGGAAGTTGACGAAAAGTCTGAAAAATACAGACTAAAATTTGTTAAACTAATATTACATGAAGTTTCATCAAATGAAAAACACAAAGTCTAAGTAACACAAAGAACCTAGAGACCCGAATGTTAAAAGTAGTTTAGGTTCTTTTAAAATCGGTAACAAAGAAGTTCAACACAACAACAAGGAAGAAAGAAGAGACGAATACCCAAGGTCCATGTGAACTTAATGTGAACTTAGTAGGGTGTCTAGTTACTGTGACAGGAAAAAAAAAAAAAGTCAGAGATGAAAGAGGTAAAGTAAAACTTAGCAAAGATAGCAATACAGAAGTTCAAATGACTAGAAAAGACGACAATTAGCATACGTCACACAAAAAGTGTAGTATCAAAAACAGAGATCTTCAAGTTAATCCCAGAGAAAAAAAAGATAGAACTTATAGAGAAATATACAAACTTGTATACCTTATGTCAATGTTATTGACACAGTTATAAGAATAGACGACTAAGATTTTAGATAGTCAGACCATGACTTCTTAAATAAATGTCCTGTCGTTACCTCTTTGTCTGTATCTCTATATCTGAATGTGTGTATCCCTCTCCTCTCCTCTCCCACTCTACATACCTTTCTCATCGTACCTGGGGAAGTTTTTACAATTTATTTACTTTAGTATATCATATATTGGAAACCCCTAACTGAAAAAAGTGAGTCGTATTAAGGGATCCTAAAGTAAGTTCTAATTGACTAAAATAAGGAGTGATACACAAAATAAAAGGACGAAATAAGGTACAGACTAGTAAAAATAAAGTAGAATCTGTGACTTTAAAAGGAACACCCCAGGACATAGTTAGATCTCCCCACCCTACCCCGTCCTCTGCCCTCCCTCCACGTCTTCCCTCCCCTATATACCTATGGACACGGACTAAGTACAACTCCAAACTGTCTTTTGTTGTTTTAAGACATTTAGTTAATAGGAAGTTATTTATTTTAAATTTCATTGTTTTAGATAACGAGACCTAGTCAAAGTTAACTAACTAAAAATTAACTTTAAAAGTAAGTAAATTAACATTAACATTAACATCCAAGTGTACGTTCACATTCTTTATTATGTCTCTTTGAAGTACATGGGAAATGGGTAATATGGGGTCATCATTGTAAAACATCTTGGTCACATTATAGTATTGGTCGTATATGAATATGTTTCGTAACTAAAATAAGTCTAAAGGGACTAAAATGAACATAAGTAAGTACACGTACATATACACAAATCAAGATATCTTAAGATAAGGTACACATTCAAACATACAGATGGTGATACCAGTTCCATCAAGGTATTGGTGTTCTTAGGGAGCGTAACGGGAAAATATTGGTATGGTGAACACAGAACCCGGGTGGAATGCAAGGATTAAGGACGTTGTTGATTAGACCAGAGGTAAAGATTTTAAAACAGTGAAGTTGTTACAATTTATTTACTTTAGTATATCATATATTGGAAACCCCTAACTGAAAAAAGTGAGTCGTATTAAGGGATCCTAAAGTAAGTTCTAATTGACTAAAATAAGGAGTGATACACAAAATAAAAGGACGAAATAAGGTACAGACTAGTAAAAATAAAGTAGAATCTGTGACTTAAAAAGGAACACCCCAGGACCTATAAACACTTACAAAAATTTATAAGAAGTCGTAACGAGACCTTACGTTAATTCGATGAACCTTTATCGTCAAACTAGGAAAGTCTAGACCGAAAACTTTGAGTCATCCACTATGGTCTTGTCACAAATTCAGATGTATAAGGGGTAATGACTCATTCTGTGACGACTCATACATGAGATATAGAGTACTTAATACTTCATAAGATCAAAGATCGGGTCACACTTAAGGTTCACGATAAGAGAGAGAGGCAAGTCCCCTAAGAGAGGAATGAACTCAAGTCACTCAAGTCAACGAGTGAGTACGGGCTGTGAAAGGACAGGAAGTGGTTGAGGGTCTCGAAGGAGATTGATATAGGTAACTCAGTCACTTCGGTAGGTTACTAGAGTTGGAGACAGCAGGGGAAGAGGAGGACTGAAGTTAGAAAGGGTCGTAGTCCCAGAGAAGGTTTCTTTCCGTTACGGTTTCTTACGAGTTTGATGACATGTCAACATGAGTAGAGTGTACGATCATTTCATTACGAGTTTTAAGAGGTTCGGTCCGAAGTCGTTATACACCTGGTACTTGAAGGACTACAAGTTCGACCAAAATCTTTTCCGTCTCCTTGGTCTCTAGTTTAACGGTTGTAGGTGACCTAGTACCTTTTTCGTTCTCTCAAGGTCTTTTGGTAGATAAAGACGCAATAACTGATATGGTTTCGGAAACTGACACACCTAGTGTTATTTGACACCTTTTAAGACCTTCTCTACCCTTATGGTCTGGTGGACTGGACGGAGAACTCTTTAGACATACGTTCAGTCCTTCGTTGTCAATCTTGACCTGTACCTTGTTGTCTGACCAAGGTCTATCCTTTTCCTCATACAGTCCCAACATATAACAGTGACACGAATAAATTGAAGATACGTCTCATGTAGTACTCTTTGTGACCTGACCTTCTTTGTGTTCGACCTTAGTTCTAACGGCCCTCTTTATAGTTATTGGAGTCTATACGTCTACTGTGTGGGAATACCGTCTTTTACTTCTCCTCGATTTTTCGGAGGACTACTTTCACTTTCTCCTCTCACTTTTTCAACCGAATTTCGAGTTGTAAGTCTTTTGCTTCTAGTACCGTAGGCCAGGGTAGTGAAGTACCCTTTATCTACCCCTTTGTCACCTTTGTCACAGTCTGAAATAAAACCCCCCGAGGTTTTAGTGACGTCTACCACTAACGTCGGTACTTTAATTTTCTGTGAATGAGGAACCTTCTTTTCAATACTGGTTGGATCTATCGTATAAGTTTTCGTCTCTGTAATGAAACGGTTGATTCCAGGTAGATCAGTTCCGATACCAAAAAGGTCACCAGTGCATATCTACACTTTCAATCTGACACTTCTTCCGACTCGCGGGTTCTTAACTACGAAAACTTGACACCACAACCTCTTCTGAGAACTCTCAGGGAACCTGACGTTCCTCTAGGTTGGTCAGGTAAGACTTCCTCTAGTCGGGACCCACAAGAAACCTTCCTGACTACGATTTCGACTTTGAGGTCATGAAACCAGTGGAGTACACTTCACAACTAAGTAACCTTTTCTGAGACTAAGACCCTCCCTAACCCCCGTCCTCCTCTTCCCCTGCTGGCTCCTACTCTACCGACCTACCGTAGTGGCTGAGCTACCTACACTCAGACTCACTTGAGGTCCCCAACCACTACCTGTCCCTCAGGACCGCACGACGCTAAGTACCCCAGCGTTCCTCAGCCTGTGCTGACTCGGTGACTTGACTCCCAGAGAAGGTTACTCAGTCAAGAAGTGTAGTCCACCGCTTTCATAACCTCAAAGTCGAAGTCGTAGTCAGGAAGGTTACTTATAAGTCCTGACTATAGGAAATCCTACCTGACCAACCTAGAGGAACGTCAGGTTCCCTGAGAATTCTCAGAAGAGTTCGTGGTGTCAAGTTTTCGTAGTTAAGAAACAACGAGTCAAAAGAAATATCAGGTCGAGAGTGTAGGTATGTACTGGTGACCTTTTTGGTACAGGAACTGATCTACCTAGAAACAACCGTTTCATTAGGAGACGAAAAATTATGTGATAGATCCAACCAGTATCGAAAAGAAGGTTCTTCGTTTGCAGAAAATTAAAGTACCGACGTCAGTGGTAGACGTCACTAAAACCTCGAGTTTTTATGTTTCAGGGAGTGACAAAGGTAACAAAAAGGTAGATAAACGGTACTTTACTACCCTGACCTCGACTTTGAGGTTATGAAACCGGTCGAGTACACTTCTCAACTGAGTAACCTTTTCTGAGACTACGACCCTCCCTAACCCCCGTCCTCTATCCTTACGTTCCCTAAAGACTCACAACTAAAATATAGGACGTTGAAATGATATAAGTAACTAATCGAGACACTTATAGTAAAATGTATTAAAAAACACGAGTATAAACTAATAAAAAGGTCCGTACTACTTCTTGTCCTCAACGATAAAGTTTCCTATACATGTAGAATTCAAACATAACTATGATATACAATGGAAGGATTTTCTTCCGTTGTCAACCAGGAAGATCGTCATCAACAAAAGGGTCGTAATCGACAAAAGGGTATGAGAACCCCTTTGAACGATAACGGTCAGAAAATTTTTACACGTAGAATCTTCACTTTTCACCATGAAGAAATAACGAAATAGAACGTAAAAGACTAATGACGATTCTAACTCGTAGAATTCGAGTGTCCAGAAAGTGTACAGGAGAAGAGTCGGATAGTAATAAATAACAGTCAAAAAGAAAACCCGAAAAATGGACAAAATAACGAAAAACCTTCAAGAAATACATAAGATCTATGATTACGAAATCTGACAATTAATACAACGTCTACAAAAGGGGTCCGGTAGTTAACAGAAAAGTCAAAAAACCACTAGGAAAACGACTTGTCTTCAAAATTTAAAACTACATCAGTTTAAATTGTCACAAAAAGTAATACCGTAAGCGAAAACATAGAGGAAATCTTCTAAAAGTATTTATACCATGTCTATGTGTATAAGAAAACATAATATAATGACGTAAATATAAAATTAAACTAAATCAAAAACAAAACGGAATTCAGAACTTAGTAGACTTCACGTAAAAACACTTAGTGTACTCAATATTTTCATTTAGTAGAAAAGGGGGACAACATCGGTGTGCAAGGTCCTTTGTTTGAATGAGTCTTCCTGTTACGTCTATCACCTCACGTAAAATAATGTGGCCGTCCGGGTTCCGTCAGAGGGAAATCGGTTCCTGGGGCTGGTCTTAAACACTTTTAGAAAATATGGCGTACACATGCACAGACTTGGGTGGTGAGGTTTAAGGAACTCTGAATGTATTTGGTTCCTTTTATGTTAGGGTTATTGGGGTAGTAAGTGTACGATACACGAGTACACGAGTTTGTCAGTTTGTTAATCGGTCATTAGTCATTTGGGCTCCAATGTGAGGTTATCTATGTCTTTTCAAATACCGGACAGACCTCCTTCCCCACTAACCACATACAAAAGAGAATCCGTTACTCATTGGATCTATACTAGAAGTTCCAAGGGGACAGACTTCCCCCAGAATAGGAAGACAACAACAAAAGTATCCGTGATTTGTGTCTCAAGTCTCAGGTAACCTTTCCACCGGCTCATACTAGTCGTACTTGTCCGGATTCTACCTCAGGTCCGGGATCCTTAAGGAAGAAGTGGGGCTCACATATCAAAAGGGTCGTGGTATATAACTTAACCGGTAGGAAAGGGATGACTAATATTTTACGGTGGTGTTTTTTTGTTCTTATGGTGGAGATAGTAGTCGACTTAAACGTATAGATACCCCAAAAACCACCGGTCAGAGAAGATAATATTTCTGAAGGGACCACCGAGTCTGCCATTTATTTTTACGGTGAAGATAGTAGTTGAATTAAACGTATAGATACCCCAAAACCACCGGTCAGAGAAGATAATATGATGAACGGATAAGATTGTGGTTATGATGTCGATTAATTATATAAATTAACTATCTCGTAAATAGGGGAAGAACTAAAACACAAGAACAAAACAAAACAAGGACAAAATAAGGGACCATGGAAGATTTAACGTGAGTAGAGGGTAGGATCATTCCAGTACGAATTTTAGAACGTTCGATCCGAAGTCGTAATACACTTGGTTCTTGAAGGTCTACAGGGTCGATTCAAATCTTTTCCTTCTCCTTGATCTCTAGTTTAACGGTTATAAGCGACCTGATATCTCTCTTTTTCCCTTAAAGTCTTTTTGTAGATAGAGACAAAGTAGTTGATGTGATTCCGGAAACTGACACACCTAGTACCGTTTGACACCTTTCGAGAATCTCTCTACCTTATGATTTGGTAGAATGGACAGAGGACTCTTTGAACATACGTCCAGTTCTTCGTTGTCAATCTTGGGACATACCTTGTTGACTAACCAAGTTCTAGTTTTTTTCTCATCCTGTCCCGACAAACGACAGTGCAACCGAATTGTCCCACTCGTGTAGTACTCTTTACGGTCCGACCTATTCAATGTTAGGTCTTAATTCTATCCGTCCTCTTTATTGTTGGAGTCTATATATTTACTATGGTGAGATTACCGTCTTTTACTTCTCTTTGATTTCTCGGAGAACTATTCCCACTTCCTTCTCTCACTTTTTCGACCGAATTCTGATTTCTGACTTTTTTGATTCTAGTACCGTAGGCTGGGATAATGACGTCCCGTTTATCTTCCCCTTTCCACCTTCATCACTGTCTAAAGGGGAAGAACCCGAGGTTTTAGTGACGTTTACCACTGACGTCGATACTTTAGTCTTCTATTAACGAAGAACCGTCCTTTCTCTACTGTTTGGATCTGTCACATAACTTTTCGTCTCTGTAATGAGACGGTTGTTTCTAGACATATCAGTTCACCAGTACATACCAACACTCTCGACATGACATTTCTTTCGTCTTACAGTTTTTGAACTACGGAAGCATGACACAACGAACTCTTCTGAGGACTTTCAGGGAACTTGTCGTTCCTCTAGTTTGGTCAGTTAGAATTCCCTCTAGTTAGGACTTATAAGGGACCTTCTTGACTATGACTTCGACTTCGCGGTCATAAAACCAGTAGACTACACTTGTGTGCTGAGTAACCTTTTCAGGGACTACGACCGTTTCTAACTCTCACGTTATTCTCCCACAGTTTCCTACTCTACCGACCTGTCGTAGTAGTTACGTTATTTGTACTTGAACTTGTTTGAGACCCTGTACCATTCCCTGTCCCTCCGTTCGACGTTAGGCACCCCAGCGTTTCTCAGTCTGCTCTGACCCGTTGACTTGTTGTTGATGGAAGATTTAGGAAAGTAGAAACCAAGATTATTAAAAGGTCAAATCCAAGAGATCCTTTTACTAATACAACAGAAATGAAAATAATTAGTATGGAGTAAAATAATTAGTATGGAGTAAACAGACTGATTTATAAGTTCTGGTTCGGTTAAGGTATATTTGTGGATCCTTTCCTGTGTAAAAATAGTTGACGAGGTCCTCCAAAAAAGGAAGAGATGGATAGGGACAGAGTTTAATTAGGAGGTAAGTACGTTCTACTTGACCTCAAAAGAAAGAAAGAAGGAAAAAAAAAACAAAACATATTTGTTAAGAAATTCAAACAATAAGGTTGGTTCTACACTCCGATCCCACCAATCGTTCCATCTTTTCTCTAAGTTTTCATTTTATCGGGTAATATAATTGAAAGAGACTGGACTTTACCTTCAAAAGAAAGAAGAAATAAACAAACTCGTAAACTAGTGAAACGGAATATTAAAAATTTTTTCAGATACATAACAGAAGGGTCGTAAAATTGAAGAAGTCTAATCTGATAAAGAGGACGGAAAGTATATGAGTGTCAAGGAAAGGAGGAGGAGACTATGGGCGTGCGCACACGAACCAACACAGGTTGAGAAACGTCGGGGGACTTGACACCGGGTGGTCCGAGGAGACAGGTACCCTAAAGGGTCCGTTCTCATGTCCTTACCTAACGGTAAAGGAAGAGGTCTCCTAGAAGGACTGGGTCCCTACCTTGGGCACAGAGAACACAGAGGACGTTACCGCCCGTCTAAGAAATGACACCGTGATGGACCCTTCGAGGAAATTGAAGTATATTTGACAATAAGGTCGAATCTAAGATACAAGGTATAAAATCATTGTGTAAACGGTATAGAGTCTGAAGTAACGGGGAGACAGAAAATGAGTGGGGAGAAGTTTTGGTACCAGGATAAAATAAAAACAAACACTAAAAGAATGTAAAAAAATTTGAATAATTAAACTCTAATAAAGTTTGAATGGTTCTTCCACGTCATCACGTTTCTTGAGATAAGTGTGTTTAGGTCGCTAATTGTAAAAAGGTATAAATGATATAGTAAGAGAGAACGGGGTGAGATACACTCACAAACACATACAAAAACTCTTGTCAAACGATCATTTAACGTCTTTAGTATATTAGACAAAAACAAAAAGGATACGGATATATGAGTTATTCAGTTCTCCAGACCAAGGCAGGTATGACGACAGAATAGACGATTGAGTACAAGACCACTTATTACAGTGTAAAACCTAAGACGGAATTTAAATACTAACAACTTGAGTTTAACCGAAAGTGGCGATGGATATATATCCACTGAGAAAAAATTTATATACTTGTGCCCCTAAAAACCCCTATAGTGTAAGAACACTACAAGATACCTTTAAACTAGTCTACTATGTAATACACACTAAAGTCAACAAATCTCGGCAACTCAAAAAAATACCGGCCGATAAAAATAAATAAATGGTTTATAAATGTATCACGAATGATGACCGACCTGTGATTCATGAAATGTTTAGAAATGAATAAGTTAAACAAGTCGTGACACACCATCGGCCATACCCCAACGTGTCTCAGCCTGTACTGATTTCGCTGAATCGTCGTCGTCACACCATCCATAATCACAATGGAAGTAAAACGTGAACTCTTTTAACTTCTCGTCTGTACATTGAATGGGATTCAGTATGTGGTTCATGACTCGACTTTAAAATTATAGTCGTCAGACCCATACCTTAACCACGAGAATTAGTACTAAAGATCCCAAAAGGAACGTTCTAAGACGAGAAAAGGTAGAATAAGTTGGAGTAAAAGATTCTCCGACCGTAATTTTCGATACGAAAGTTGAATTAAATGGACCTTTATCAGAAAGAGAAAAAAATAAATGTAAAGGAAACAAATGTTTTGTAAAATAATTCACGGATTTACTGTGGTCGTTTACAATAACTGAGTCTGTCGAAACCTTTGTTGTGTTGACTATCAGTTGTCGTATACTAAGTTCACTAGTCTCGTGTTCATTTGTAAACAGACAAAAGTTTACCTTTACGACAAAACTAATTAAGTACTAAACAAATACACCTCCAGTCAATTCTCTGAAAGGAGACATCAACTTTAGTCCGATACAAGAAGTTCATTTACTTTTGTTTTAGTGACTTTTCAATAAGAGGTAGACTATCTACAGTGATAGTCACTTAATGATGTATCCTTACTTTAACGTAAATATTTAATTCTATGAACATGTGGTCGTTACGACTACAATCTTTACAGTACCTAGAGACTATGTTTTTGACAAAAGTCGAAATACACGCATCTCTAAGTAGATTATGATCCTTCTGACTGTAAGAAAAATTAAACAAATAAAAACCGACACGACCCAGAAACAACGACACACGTTGAAAGAGATCAACCGTGTCACCCTCGATGAGAGATCAACACCTCATACCCGAGATCCTACACGGTCGCAATCATCAACGAGGTGTGTTCGAGTCATCAACACCGAGTGTCCGAATAAACGGAGTGCCGTATTCCTTAGAAGGGTCTGGTTCCTAGTTTGGTCACAGGGAACGTAACGTTCCGTCTAAGAATTGGTCACTTGGTGGTCCCTTCGGGACTGTACATAAAATTTCGACATAAAGACTATGAGGGATCGTGTTCAAGAGGTGAAGTTAAGCCAGTTGAGACAAGGTACCCATAGAATAGAACTATTTGTATCTATGTAACTGAAGTTAACTTCAGTCAGAAATATCAGAAAGAACGAAAAGATCGAATGCATCTTTACTGTCGTAATCCTTCTAGTCTTCTTGTAGATTAAGCCTCCTCCCAGAAGTCTCAAAGGGTTACAACCTGTGTTTAAATTTAAAATTTTAATATATTTCATAAAATTGTGACAGTATTTTTGTCGTACGGGTGAGTCTACATATGGTTTAATATTGTGTATTTGTGTAGTACTTTGTTTTTGACACGACGAACAAATATAAAATACTTGACGACTGATTTCGGAATGGAGGTTAAAGGTACATCTATAAATCTGAAGAATTCTCCTAATAAAAATAAAAATTCACAAATCGGTCGGAAATTTTTTTTTAACTCAGGTAACAATATACACACGAATCAACAAGTCAATACAGGTTGAGAAACGTTGGGGTGTCTGACATCGGACGGTCCGAGGAGACAATACTTTAAGTGGTCCGTTCTTATGACCTCACCCATTGGTAGGGGAAGAAGACCCCTAGTCTGGGTCCCTAACTTGGACCCAGAGGATTAACGTCCGTCTAAGAAATGTCAGACTCGGTGGTCCCTTCGGGTAGTAACAATATATAGGTTTAGTTTAATACGTCTGTTCTCTTGTCGATGTCACATAGATTCAAGGTAATTTTTTTATGTTTATACTGAATCTCCGTAGAAAGATGGTACATAGGAATAGTGAGTAAATGTCAAGACGTCACCGTTTAGTCACACTGTTATAATATGATTTCATTCAGAAGAACGAATTAAATTCAAAACCCACCAAGAACGGGTACAAAAGAGAAGTACTAGTCTCTACACTCATTTCTAATCTATTCAGTAAGGTATCACCTTTGTTCTAAAAGAAATGGAGAGAAGTTCGAAGATCTAGTAAAACTGACGTTGTTAGAATTTATAACGGTTTCGGTTTGAACGATAAAAAATTTCAACGGTAAATATTATCGAAAAGACACTATTAGTGTTAACAGAGGTACAATCTTTCGATTATTTATTATAATATTACACCAGAGAAATAAATATATCACCCTAAGGTAAATCTAAAAATAATCTGTTTCTCTCGATGTTGATTTTATTAAACTTTTGTTGACTAGATCAAGTCGGGTAATTAGAATTGTTTAACTTTTTAATTTCGAGTCTAATATACAGAACGAGTCAATATGTCGATCTTTTAACACCTATCATTTGAAGGACAATCAAGTAACAAGAAAGATCATAAAGAATAGAGACTCAAGGATATCATGTAAATCAAATATGGTACGGTAAATCGTAAATAACGGTACCAAACATATGTCCGTAAGTAAATAAATAAATTATCCATTATAGACAAACGGTCCATGAGAAGATCAGCTACTTCTATCAGGGACTTGGGTCTTCAACTCGACTTTTATTCAATTCTTTTCATCTAATATAAGTCGGGAGCAAACTAAAACCAATTTATTGATCGAACACATAGTGACTCACTATAATAGTAAAGTGACCTTCGAAAAGAAATAAATACCAATATAACACCCCCTCATTTTTTCAAGAGATCCACTCTTTTTGCTTTTTCAGTTGAGTTTCGTATGATAAAAATATTGTTCATGGACTATTATAGTCATATACTTTCTTATACCCCTCACGACAATGTATTTTTGTCGTGACATCTTACTCTATCATTGAGAATTCGCCCTGACCTTCTCGGTATTATCTCCTCAAGATAAGAATTTCTTCAAATGAAAATTTTTCATCCCCCTTTTTTGACGAAAAAATTTGAAGATTTTGAAAAAATTTTTCATCTCAAAGTCTTTTTGTAGATGAAAAGGAAATAACTGATACAGTTTCGGAAACTGACACACCTAATGTCGTTTGAGACCTTTTAAGAATTTCTCTACCCTTATGGTCTGGTGAACTGGACTGAGGACTCTTTAGACACACGTCCAGTTTTTCGTTGTCAATCTTGACCTGTACCTTGTTGTCTGACCAAGGTTTGACCCTTTCCTCATACAGTTCCGACATATAACAGTGGGACGGATAAATTGAAGATACGTCTCATGTAGTGCGTTTTACGGTCCGTGCTACTTCGTGTTCGACCTTGGTTCAAGCGGCCCTCTATATAGTTATTGGAGTCTATGTGTCTACTGTGGTAGGAATACCGTCTTTCGTTTTTTCTTGATTTCTCGGAGAACTACTTTCACTTTCTCCTCTCACTTTTTCAACCGAATTTTGAGTCGTAAGTCTTTTGATTCTAGTACCGTAGACCAGGGTAGTGAAGTACCGTTTATCTACCCCTTTGTTACCTTTGTCATTCTCTGAAATAAACCGCCCCCCGAGATTTTAGTGACGTCTACCACTGACGTCGGTACCTTAATTTTCTGCCAACGAAGAACCTTCTTTTCGATACTGGTTGGATCTGTCGTGTAATTTTTCGTCTCTATAATGAAATGGTTGTTTCCAGGTAGATCAGTTTCGATATTAAAAAGGTCATTAGTACATACTAATACTCTCAATCTGATATTTCTTTCAACTCACGGCTTTTTAACTACGAAAACTTGACATCACAACCTCTTCTGAGAACTCTCAGGGAACCTGACGTCCCTCTAGGTTGGACAGTTAAGATTTCCTTTAGTCAGGATTTATAAGTAACATTCCTGACTATGACTTCGACTTTGAGGTTATGAAACCGGTGGACTACGTTTCTTAGCTGAGTAACCTTTTCTGGGACTACGACCCTTTCTAACTTCCGGCCTCCTCTTCCCCCGCTATCTCCTACTCTACCAACCTACCGTAGTGGTTACGCTACCTGAACTCAAACTCATCCGAGACCATCAACCACTACCTGTCCCTTCGGACCGTACGACTTCAGATACCCCAGCGTTTCTCAACCTGTACTGACTCACTGACTTGACTTTGGTATTACCTTTTCTTATAAGTCTTTTTCTTACATATATACACATTTTGACTCAGTGAAACGACATATCGTCTCTAACTGTGTTATACTATTTAGTTGATAAGAAGTTAAAAAGTAAAATTAATCGTTCCCAAAAACAGATAATACACACGATTCAGAGAAGTTAGTGCAGACTGAAACACGTCGGGGTACCTTACGTCAGAGGGTCCGAGGAGACAGATACCCTAAGAGGTCCGTTCTTATCACCTCACCCAACGGTAAACGAGGAGGTTCCTTAGAAGGGTTGGGTCCCTAGTTTGGATACAGAGGACACAGAGAACGTAACCGTCCACCCAAGAAATGGTGGTTCCGGTGGATCTTTTAGGAAACGGACAAAACCACTGATTATATAGGTATACAAGTGTTTCGAATAAAGACTAGTCTCCTCTGTCTACTATTATCCCATCTATCATTTCGTACATCGTACAATAAGTATCACTATTTATGATTCTTCTTTTTCAATCCTTTCTCCCCTTTAATTAATAACCTCTTCTTTTCCCTTCTATTTTAATAAATTACAGAGAATGGAAATAAAAGAGTCCAGATCTTTTCTTTTTTATCACCACCAATGAATATTCCAGCACTGTTTCTAATTTACTCGACTGTACACATACATATTTCAGAGTCTACTATCTTATAGTCGGTTATAATAAATATGTAAACAGATTTTGTTGAAATCGTGTCATCAGTAGAATAAAAGTAGTGAATACCTGAAGACAAAAATTTCCTATATCAAGGTCAAAACTCGATGAAATAGATGTCCTATTCTGAGGGAGTAGGTATAGAACGAAGAAAATCGAAGATGAAGGTTATGTCAGTGTAGATTATAGTGAAAGAATCTCCGTTTAGTAGCAAGAAAGCATCACAAAGAAGACGTCTTGTTACAAACGAATGGATCTACAGTCCAGTAAAAGATAAATTCAGTAGCTCGTCCGTAGGTCTAGAAGGACACCTTTTATAAGTAATTACGGAGTAGTGAATGTAGAGTTCCAATTATCCAGATTCTTTTACTCTGGAAATACGAACGAAAAGTCGATTTTTACTCATCTTATAACCTTAACCATAATGGTTTGTTTATATTTTAGAAGTCATAATTAGAAAAGTGTGCTTCTAGTAAACGTGTCTAATCACTTTCAAAGTCCAGAGGATCATTGGAAAGAAACGGACACATTGGAGACACGTAGGAATTTACATAGGACGGAGGAGGAAAGGGACTTTTGATCTGAACTGGAAACACAAGGAAATCGTGAGGTATGGATCGGGATAGTGTTGACCATAATGAGTCATAACGTTAATGGACAAATGGATTGGACGGGTTAAGGGATACGGGTGGAGAGTCCGTCATTCGAGGAGCCCGACCCTACCCACCACCTGTGGTCCCTTTGATCCAAGAGAAACACAGACACAGGGCTCATAGATAATGCCACGAAATGTATATCAACTAATAGCTATTTATGAATTTTGTAAGTCATATTACGGACCTCATGGAAATTGTATAGTTCTAATATCTTTGAATCAATAAATTGGAACCAGGGTGTAGGGAATTAACAAAGAAATAGAGAGAACCGACGAAGAACTCCTTACCGTAACGAGTTCGTACGACGATGGGGACAGGATGTAGCAGGGGACAGGAAGAAACCGGGTTTTAATTTTTCTTTTTCCTCCGGTCTATAAACCTTTCTAGGGTTTCAATCTCCTCGTGGGACACCCCATTAATACCAGGTCCTACACTGGGGACGAGAAGGTTAATACTTTATAACTAAAACGGTAAGGAGAGTGCCACTACCCGGAGATCACAGACTGTCTTCGGTAGATATAAAGGTTCTTGAATTAAATATTTGGTTAACTAACAAACAACTGACCAAACAAATGTGCCTAACTTTATGAACATAGACTATGGACAGTATTCAACTACTATAGTTTTGGAGACACTTTAGGTAGTTTATTAGTCTTCTAACAAGTCACTGCTACCTTTGGCTCGTTTTACTCAATTTGACGTGCTTTCTATTAAACCACGTCAAGGGTTCGACTTCTTGTCGGAACAGTAACAAAGGGACTACCGATCCTCTTTTAACTCATTTCCCACTATTCCAGAGTTCACAAAACTTTCACAAATGTTAAAAAAAAAGAATAAACGATTTTCTTTCGTGAAAATTTACAGTCCGCCTGTTACAGTACAACATTGAGTTATAATTATTACATGTCAAACCAAGGTATTAAGAAGCTAAGGTTGTAATTCAAGGATTTCATCACCATAACGACTGTTACCATGATTCTGTCTTTCTTTCTTTTTCCTAATTTCAACCTACTCGTAAGAGACATGGGAGACGGAGATTGAGTTGTTAGTGGTTGCAGACCCCCAGTTTAGTTGAAGTAACTCTTTCCACTGATACGAACACAAAAATCGACCGAATGACCGACCGTAAGGAAGTCTTTGATTATTACGTATAGGTGACTCTCAAATAGGAGATGGGAACACTTCTTTGACACTTCATATCCAATTCACCAGTAATTTTTTTCATTCGACATGGAGAACAGCTCCCGATCTCACGGAGTTCGGAATGGAGTTCCAGGAAAGATAAGGTCTCAAACCTTTGGGTTCACGGATGTCTCCGGTCCGACCACCCTTACTTCGTCCTTCGGTGACGTCACTTGACCTCTCGGCTCAGGACAGACTTCCTCGTCGGTGACTAGACAAGGTCTATTAACAACGTTCCGTCCTTACGACTGGATCACAATGGTGTAACAGGTCAAAGGGTCCATTTCGTTCTTTACGTTTAAAAGTATACGGAAGACTAAATTTATAACAGTTAATTAAGTGAACATAATAATAAGAACTTGACACACACATGGTTTATGACGGTGACCACTCTAAACCGGATCTCGGGAGACTAACATTGAACCAAAATATAAAACGAGAGGTCAAGGACAAACAACTTAACCTCTGAAATAAAAGATGTACAAAACGAAAAGAAGTCGTACAAACCATTTTATAAGATACGGGCCAAAAACACGATAACTTTGATGGACGGAGAGATTTAACTTACAAAACACGCATTCAAAAGAAACCGACGATGTAAAAGAGACGGTGGAAGTCGTAAGGTCACTCGTCAGTGTACGATTTACCTCGGAGGAACTCTGTGAAAAGTATACTGTGGTGATTGGTAGATGTCCATAATGATGAATGAGTAAAGTAAGGACTACACATTCGATTTATTTGTGTCATTTTATAGTAAATAAAGTACCTTGAATCTCTAACACACGAAACCCGAGGGGGTAGATCTCAATTGTGTCTCTGGTAGAAGGAGGAGAACGTAAAACTCTCTTGAAAAGTCTATTAATTAATCTGATACCAATAGAAATTGTAAATTAATATAAACTATCTCTACAACTAATCTGAACTCACAAGGATTTATAAATATGTATAAATCTCTGTTACATAAACAAAGAGGTCACCGACTCCTCAGAAGGATAAAAGAGAAACCCATTGGGGTAACGGTCCACTTAACTTCTTACGATTTGTAAAAAAATTCATTTTCTCATATATTTGTAATCGACAAAGTTATACGACACGTTGGGGTTTTACCTGGTTTCAGTACAAACAAAGTAAGAATCATGTCAAAATTAAAAATTTTTCGACTATATGTAATAACAAATTACTAAGTTGGATAACTCGATGTGGAACTCATTGGTCTTATGGTTAGTACGTGTCTATTTTACACTTTTAGTGGGGAAGTTGAACGAATGACGTGAGAATTTTTCTGATACAATTACTTCCGTTCATAAAAAAAATTATTTATTAGGAATACTCTTTGAAATGATATGATATTTTATCGTTTTTATCGGTTCATACAACTCCGAATTATATGTCTTCATTTAGTATTTCTTTAAAAGGGACTCTCAAGATTACTGAAATAATACAGGATCTACAAGACCACACTGGATGATATGAAAGTCTGTCAAGAGACTTAAAAAAATTTTATTATCTTAGGCACTAATAAGAGAAAAGCTGAAAATTCATTCATTTTACGTATCATTCGTAAAAGAAGTACACGTATGTTTGGGAGTGAAAGGAAGATATAAAAGTCTTCGTGTTTCCCTTCGAAATGGAATTTCAATTAACAGAGTTAACACAAAAGACGCATCAGTACATCTTACCGTTCCCGTTTCTTTCTCGAGTCACCACACATCATTATGTACACTTAAGGACTTAGAATAGTCTCTCTCAATATTCCTCTTAAGTCAAATCTGAACCTTTCGGTTTATTACTGACCTCTTTGGTCCTTCCGAAGAGACTCCTCCACTACAAATTTGACTCTATTTGTCTTCAACCAAATTGCTTTTTGTACTCACACCACCACTCTCTACAGTACGGTTCGTCTTTGCATTCCCACTATCCGACTCCGTAAAAATCTTGGTCAGTTTACCTCTCGGAATCAAAAACAAACATGAAACATCCAGTAAGACCAATTACATAAGAAAGACTGAGGAAAAAGAGGTGCATCTCTTTATTGTCGTATTATGGTCACCCGAAGGGACCACCGAGTCTATCATCTCTTAGACGAAAGTTACCCCCTCTGGACCCAAGCTAGAGACCCAACCGTTCTAGGGGACCTCTTCCTTTACCGTTCGCTGAGGTCATAAGAACGGACCTTTTAAGGTACCTGTCTCCTCGGACCACCCGATGGCAGGTACCCCACCGTTTCTCAGCCTGTACTGACTTCGTTGAATCGTACGTACGTGTATTTATTATTACATCTATAAATAATACACGATCCATGACCAAATTCTGAAAATCGAATAACACGGGGGTTTCGTCTTGTCAAGATATTTTAGAGGTAAAATATTCCTTTCTTATAAAAATTTTGGATGGGTTTCAGTGTTCCTATCTTGATGTCCTGAAGGGACGTCAGGTCTCCAATTCTAATGTTCGAGGGTTCCGTCCCCAGTGTCCAAGTTAGGGACCAGTCTCTTGATTATAAGGTGTACTACGTGTCGCACCTGTTTTTAAAAAAATTTATTTTTGTTTTATTTGTCTTTACTGATAGGAGTTGTTTTGAATTTTTTTCTTCTCTATCTCGACGCATCGTAGAGTTATGACATCATTTCAATTTATTTTGGGATAAATTCTGAAAGTCTAGTGAAGGTCACATCATAAACCGACAAACTTTATTATGACGACTAAGTCACACAACCTTCTGATCCGATGCGAGGTACTTTGTCGAGTAGGGACAAGGTGTACCACGACCGACCTGAGTACATACACAGACCCCGAAGTCTGCCTGGTCGACCTAAAGAGAGAGAGGTGTACCAGAGAATAGGAGTTTCCCGGTCAAGGTCAAGAAACACACTGTCACCGTAAGGTTCTTCGTTCTCACCTTCTATGTTCCGGAGAACTCCGAATCTAGGTAGGGAACTCGATATAGTGTAAGATGACTAGTTTCGTTCCAGTCGGGTCTAGGTTTCCCGTCTTATTATTTAGAGTAAAGGATTACCTTCCTTGATGTTCTATAAACACCGGTTAACGTTGGACGATGTAAATCGTAAATCAGAAGATTTCCGAAGACACACGGATCTACACATTCAACGACTTGCAACGTTTGTACTTTACCGGACATATTTAATAGGAGGACTGGTTACTACCCGTCTCAAGTCAAAGGCACAATGGAACGGAGACTCCTGACTACAGTAGGAGTATGTGTCAAAAACTTGTAATTGTGAGAAGATGTGACTTTCCCGTTCCTACAAACTTTGGTCTCTCAAAATTGTTAGTCCCGTCCTTTCTACACGAATATAGGACTATTTAAACATTTTGTTTACATTTAAGGTGACCCCATCAAACCCCACTCATTCACCTCGGACCGTCTCCGTAATCCAGAGAATGTTTTCTATATAGACTCTCCAGACAAAACCTTTTTCACCGACGTGTCACTTCTATTCTTGGTTTACTTTTATTGTTGGTCTCAATTTTACTTCGATTAAATAACCTTCTAAAAATTTTTTACTTTCTTCTATATTGACATTCTACTCGTACGAGTATTTATTTTTACGTATCGAATTTGTTTATCCACTTTCCACTTTGTCTACCGTTCCAACCTACCCTCCCGACCGATTCACGATATTTCCTTGACACATTTAACCATACTCCCACTTTCTATTGACTTTCCCCGTTTATAGTAAATCCCAATGGGATTGTTCGTATTAAATTGATTACCTTTCTCCTACTCATATAGGTAAATAATGGGTTAGTTTATTATTATTACAACATCAATGAGTCTGTAATACGAAGTTTTACGATTACGAGTACAATAAAGAATTAGGTTAGTATAGACAACAACGTACATGTATAACAAAGTCTTAAATCTATCTCTTCCAAAGAAAAGAAAGAAAAAAAAAATGAAATAAAACGAAATGTTATGACATAACCAAAACGACATGTAACTGTACTTAGTCGGTGTCCACATGTACTCAAGGGTTAGGACTTAGGGGGAGGGTGGAGGATGGGGTATAGTAGAGAGACCTAGTAGGGGAACGTGGTCGGGGTTCGTAGGACATAGGACATAGTTTGTATCTGACCGCTAACTAAAGAATTTACTATCATATGTACAAAGTTATGGTAAGAGGTTTTAATAGGGTGGGAGAGGGAGAGGGTGTCTCACTCCAAAGTACACTCGGAAAAAAGAGTTCACAACTTGTACTCCGTAATTAGGAACGTTTACAGTCTTACCTTCTCTAAAGGAAAAAAACAATAACTTCATATCAACTGAATGACCTCCTCTGAAGATTTGAAACTTATAAAGTACTCAATTGAAATATTAGTAACACATATTTTATATACACTATTAAATGTGTACAATTTATAACCATAAAATAGATTAAATGTACCAGAGTAAAACTATTTAGTCATCAAGTAAGTCATAAGTAAGACAGGATGATACGTAGGTTCATTACGGTGACTCGTGTTCTAATTACATACTAATTGCACTATTTGTAAAATTATCTTAAATGAGCATAGTGTACTGAATTTTTAGTTAAGTAACAAAAGTGGTAATTAGTTCAAACACTGAAATAAGTCTTTTTATATACTACAAACAACAATAAGTCTCTTTAAATACTTTTCATCGATGAATAAAAGTACTACAGTATAAGAGACTATAGATCAGAAGAACCATAAAACCCATATTGAAGATTTTATATGTGAATTGTGACGTATTGTGTCACTCAAATAAGAATCCAACTGTTCTTACAACCATTTCGTCTCTTTCTTTTTCGGCAGATAACGGAATCAATCGTAGTACAACTTTATGTCCAAAGTAAAAATATACCAACGCAAGTAAAATCACCAAGGAAATAATTAGGTTAGTCTCACACATATATTCGATAAATTTATTTTGAGACTACACGAAATGTTTATTTTATTTTTCAATCGTATAATAAAAAGAATCTTCGGGGTGGTACGAAAAAGATGTGTTTTTAATAATGAGTCTCTAACACTCTAGTAATACCTGTTTCGATCTCGTTTTTTTTTTTAGGGAACACAAAAAACAGTTGTACGTATCAGGGATCGAAGATACTGAAGAAAAATTTCGAAGAGAAAGTAAAATCTACGGACACAACGATTTTTGGAATGTTCAGATATACCATTTTTAGTCTTATCTTTTGATACAACTGATTAACCTTACATGCAGCAGAAGTAGTTCACAAATTCGTGGAGGACATCCGCTCCGTCATTTGGACGAAATTAGTCCTTTACCTTGATAACCTTCTTGGATCTCTTTGTTCCAGGGACTACATTCCTCAATCAAATGTAAGGACACTTCTTTCTAGTTGTTTGTTTATTTACTGGTTTTTTTATATAGTCAATTATTCTCCATAGTCACTTAATTGTTACACACTCTCTTATGAATCCTAAATGTCACAGAGAAACCCCTCCACTGCAGATTGAAATTAAGACTTACTTCGGTTACGTTTCTTAATTTAGTCCAGTGATTTTAAGTCAAGTTGTTTTCGGTTAACAGTATCTGAATAAACGTATAACTCTCCCCCTACCTTTTACTTTTACAACCATCTTACCACCGTCTATAAGAGGAGTCTTGTGTATGTGTGTGTGTGTGGGATGAAAAAAATAAAATAAAAATAAAGACGATCTTGACAAACACTGTAGTTAAATTTATTACAGGACACACATTCTAGAGTCACACACACACACACACACATTCTATGGTCACACACAGGACACACATTCTACAGCACACACATGACTAGGAGTCACAATCACTCTGTTTTCACGGACAGTACAAAGGCCTGTAAAATCAAAATTAGACACAGAAACCCCGAATTTGGTTCAGTACATTTGTTCCATCCAGTATTACTTTAGAAGTCCTCTCCACTTCCCTTTTACAACACCTATACATCAAAAATACAATTTAAACTTTTTTTCCTATTTGAAAACAAAAATTACTATTTTGATATTTTTATTTTGAAATTACTCAGAATTTATTAACCAGATATATCTTCTATTTCAATAGTCTTAGAGTCTCCGTTTATCTTATCTGATATTATAAATCGTTTTCTTCCGTACATAGTCAAAAGTCTTCAAACTCTACGTACCGGAAGAGTCATTTGATAGTTTTACCGTTATCTAAATACATGTCTCTATAAACAGAGTCTAAATAAACATTGACACTTTTAAATCCTCTTTTTAGATAAAGGTGTTTTCCCTTCATTTATAACTTACGGTGTCATTTTACGAATTCAACTTTTATTTCACGTTTCACCATTATTAAGTTATAAATTTCTTCCGTGATAATATGTATCTTTTTTTGACCTTAATCGACTCGAAAAAAGTTCTCGTTAAACCGTCACGGAGGTTTCGAATTTACACGTCTTGGTTGTAATTATACTAACTATAAGGTTATCTACTTATAAACATTTAAATAAACCATCTTATGATAAGTCTACAAATTTTACTTATTTAACCTAGATATATAGACGTCTTCTCTATCTAGACATATACAGTTGTCTCTATCGTGAGTTTTGTTACAACTTAAAATTTTTCGTTCAACTTCTTATATATACATATTATCATAAATACATTTTCATTTTTGAAATTTTATGTATATTGTTTCGGTTTATAACAAATGGATATTTTTGTCGGACCTTCCTAACTAACAACGACAAGTCAGTGACTCAGTGCAGGCTGAGAAACTCTGGGGTACCTTACGTCGTGTGGTCCGAAGGGACAGGGTAGACACCCGAAGGGCTCACCGAGGGTCTCGAATGAGTCTGAGTACAGGTAACTCAGTCACTACGGCAGGTTGATAGAGTAGGAGACAGCAGGGGAAGAGGAAGACAGGAGTTAGAAAGGGTCGTAGTCCCAGGAAAGGTTATTCAGTCGAGAAGCGTAGTCCACCAGTTTCATAACCTCGAAGTCGAAGTTGGAGTCAGGAAGGTTACTTATAAGTCCCAACTAAAGGAAATCCTGACTGACTAAACTAGAGGAACGGTAGGTTTCCTGAGAGATGTCTGGTCTTATCCTCACAATCAAAAGAAATCCGGTCTCCCCTCCCCTTGTCCTGATTTTTCTCTTTGACCTACCCTCACTCCCTATCATAACTTGAAGTAGACATTACAAAAGATTCCAAAAAAAAAAAAAAATTTATTCGTCTCACTGTTTTACGTAACGTTTAAACCTCGCCATCGAGTAACAAATAATCTGAGAAAGATTACACACGAAAATTTTGAAAAATTTTGTTACTAACTCTCAGTAGGTACAAACGTCACCAATAATAAATTACCACTCTAATCTCAAGTTAAAATTAAAATTAAAAGTAGTGTTTGTAGAGACTTAAAAGGTTTAAATATTTTATTTACAACTCCTTTAGTCAGGGTGAATCTTTATTTGTTTACTATTATCAGCGACCTGAAGTCGAGACACTCCTCAAGGATTCCGGGAATTGTTAATTCGACGGAGATTTTACGGTTTCATAGTCGGTTTTTTTTTTTTCTTACTGGGAGGGTCCTTGTTTTCCTTCTTCATCCGGTCGGCACCTTTACATTTTGGTCTAGGATAGGACCCTTCCCTTCGACCATGTCTTCAGACTCAGTCACCCAGAGTTTGAACTCGTACGGTAACTTAGTGGATCTCCCGAACAAACAAACAAAATTTTCTAACGGGAGGTCCCAAAGACTAAGTTTTTCATACCCCAGTCAAGACACTAAGACGTAAACATTGTCCTAGGGTCGACAATTGTCATTACTACCGCCAGGGTCCTGGTACGAAAGTTTTGACGTCCAGATTTTGGGTCGGCAGTCTAGAAACATCAAAAATGACTTTATACTCCTTCTATAAACCGTCTTTAGTCAGACTACAGTAATAGACCGTCTAGGTGTTTAATGAATTCCCGCACTCGGTCAGGTAGAGTCCTTTCAACCTCAGTGTGAGTTCTCGTCCGTTTGATTTTTCTTTCTCTTTAACCGTAGTTTACTAGTCTTTCGAACTTTCATTCCCTTTACTCTCGATCAGGTTAGATTTCTGGTGTCCGGTGCCTTCTGAAAAGAAATCCTTTTTCATTCCATTATTTTACTCGCACTTTTTTCTGACATTTTTAGTACAAAAGAGTAGTCACAGACAACGACAAACTAGTCTGACCCTCAGGTCTTACTGTGTCTTAAGAAAGGGTAGAAAGTGATCGTGGTCCTCGAGATGATCCGTCCTTTGAGGGACTCTTGTCCCTGACAAGAAGGGAAGGAACGAAAGAGGTAGGAAAGGACTGGGGGAGGGAGGGAGAAAGAAAAGATAAGAAGGGGTGATCGTCGAAAAAAAAAAAGGGAGTCGTCGAGAAATCACGGTCTGTAACGGGACCCGAAATGTATTTCACCATAGAATGGTGGAAACACCTTGAAGGGTCCACCGAGTTATCACTTCTTAGTCCTCGGAGCTCTCTACTCCCAAGTTAGGGACCCAACCCTTCTAGGGGACCTCCTCCTTTGCCGTAGAGTGAGATCATAAGAACGGACCTCTTAGGGTACCTATATCCTCGGACTCCAACGTCTCAGTCTGTGCCGATTCGCCGATTCGTGTGTGTGGTGGAAACATGAGGTCGTGTATCGTATCCGGAGTATGTATTATCGACGAGTGATTGACACCTTACTTTGTACTTATTTGTGTATGTACTAGTTGTCCCTAGTACCAATTTCCCCGTTACTTACTCTCTGTCTTTATTCCACGATACGGACGTTCGTCCAGTAAAGATATTCTCCGTATCTGGGTCACCTCACCCGGATCGTTACATTAATCGTGGAACTCAGTGGTGACTCTTACGTGATGAACCGTGGAAGGAAATATGAGGTGTAAAAAGGGTTATTTAAAAACGATGAAAAGGGTGACGAACGGTCACAAAGGGTGAGGGTAGGGATACGAAGGACTGAAAGTCGATTTAATCATATACGAAGTAATGTTGTGGAAATTAGACGGAGTGTCGGTTCCGTCGTTTATTCCGTATACAGACTTATGTATTACGAAAATTGATATAAGAGGATGAAAGGGTTACTTTTTTAGACTTATTTCCAAACCTTGAACTCATCAAAATACAGACAATTGTGACAAATTAAATAAATTAAACAAATGACTCAGTATGTACGTATATATTTTGATAGATTTTATAATAAAAAATAAATTTTAAATTTGTCAGAATTATGACACTATACTTAGAATTCAGTAAATTGTGTCAAAAACTCTCGTATAATGGAAATGAAAGTTAATTCAACAAATTCTAAGTCGTAAAAATTAACACCTACTACGACAGTGGTCTTTAAAAATAGTTGTTTGATGTTCAAGGTGAGTATATTGTGATCTTATCAAAAAAAGTAAGTAGGAAATCACATGAAAGTACTCAAGGTGTTCCATTAGTGTGTGACACATAATTTAACTAATATCTTTCAGAAGAAACGGTGTAGTCACGATCGTTGACACCATAGTGTAAGAAGTGGTCTTAATTCATGATTTAGAAAAATTTTTAAATAAACGGTAGAAACAAATAAGTGGTCAAGGTAATTCTACTGGAGAACATAGTAAGGTGGAATCGTGACTGACGACGACAAAGTCCGGTTACACAGAAGAGGGGTCTGTCATGGAACATTGTGTTTTTTGCTTAATTCTCTTACGAGGTAATATCTTCCCTTAAACATTTAGAATTCATTTCGCTAAGGGTGAGAATATCGGTTCTTGTCACCCCCTTTCAGAAGAGTATGAACCCTTACGTGACACACAAATAAAGGAAAATTAAAATAGAAGTTTTTTATTTCTTTTCTTTGGGAGAACAAATCCACTTACATTACTAATCTTTTCATTTAGTATCCCCAAACATCTTAATTTCTCATTAGTTTTCACTAACATAATTGTGTGTCGAAAGATCAACAATCCAGTGTTCTCCATTATCTATACAAAAATAACGGTCTTCCTCCAACATATATACACATTACGGTACCAATACTCGGACAGAGATCACTAATCTTTCGATGTACACAACTTCTCGGTCGTCTGATCAACTAGACCTCATTTATCTAGTTCGACCTTCTTCTTTTCAACTGAAACTGTACACTAAAACTGCCGTCTCCTGTAGTTTACCGAACGATGTGAATGGTCAAATAAGGTAAAAATTTTCATACGTCTCTACTATAGCCCACCCTCCACCCTCCCCCCCAAGTCCTAACCCTTGAGTACATGTGGGCACCGCCTAAGTACAGTTACATACCGTTTTGGTTATGTCATAACATTTCATTTTATTTCATTTTTATTTTTAAAAAAATTTATTTATTTTTATTATTTATTTTTATTTATTCACATGTCGAAGAGTCAAAAAGTAATAATTTATATCATAAATGTATAAATATACACAAAGTCCGATGGAATAATCTTAAAACTTCTGTACTTTTGTAGTCTACTTGGTTGGACGTTGTAGAACCTAAGTCTAACCTTCTACTTCTCTTTGAAATTTCTTACACCGGATATTTCCGCCCATCATGGACTTTTATAATTGACTGAGTGTGACATTTTTACTCTGGTCAAAGATTTGTTATCTCCAAGAAAATCAGGTTGTACTTCCAAGTTCTGTTTTACAACTTGATTTTTGAATGTGAGGAGGGGAGAGGGTGAAGTCTTTCCATGGTCGTAACGACTTATACTAAAAGAAATCAGTCTTCGTGAACAAAAATGGGTACATCTGGTAGGAATCCTTAATTTATAACCAATAAATTACATCTAATATTACCCTTTGACTAAAAAAGATGTTACCGTCTAAAGTTCCTGAACCAAGGTTTGACTCGACTTCGAAGGGTTACGTAAAACATGTCAGACCCCTTTTGACACGACGTAACCGGTAAAAACTTCCGGTGCTACGGGACATTATGTTCCTGTAGTAGAATAACGACTATAGAAACCCCTCAGGATTCGTCTGTGTCTTTTACTTACCTCCGTTCCTCACACTGCCTCCCCTGTTCCTACCTCCAGAAGGTCGATATGTTCAAGGACACCCAACCGTCGCAGCACACCTAGTTTTACCTCACGAAATGTAGTCCACTCGGGAAGGACAATGGACGTAATAGAGGTTCAAACGTCGGTGGTTTATTTCTTCCATGTCGGACAAGGAGACTCTTGCATTTTATAACACTGACCATCGTGGAGTTTAGTTAAACTTATTTACTAGAAACACGACCTTTATAATTCACAAAAATAAATATAATAAAACGTTATATTTTGGATGGAATCCAATGTTCTCTCCTAAAAATACGTAATAAACACAAATATATTTCACAACGGGACGAATAGAGAGATTGTTCCTATTTCTTTTTCTACTTCTAAAGATTTTCTTTGGGTACTCGCAGTAATGGTGTAAGCGTCCTCTTACATTTTATGACTTTTATCTGGGCTACAGAGGACTGTTATAATAACAGGAAGTATCACGAAGGCGACCGATGAGACTACATTCCAACACAAAAAGAGATATCCGTCAAAGTTAATGGTCAAAGAATTACGGACTATAATTGATTTTTATTAAATGGACAAAAAAGACACGTCAAAAATTAGATAAGGGACGTATATTATTATTTTTTCTTTTTCAGTACTACCTCAGTAGAGTGTTCATTTTTAGTATGTCTAATGTACATTTATGGACAAGAAAATTTAAAACTACCAGAAACAATATAACTCGTTCAACTTACTTTATTGACAACCGTTCTTGAAAATCAGAATAATAATTTATTAGGCGTGGATTCAAGGAAACATCAAATAACCATTTATACACTCATCCTATGGAATTTAGAAAGAGACACTACATTTAAAAATTTTTCGATACTACTTCTCTTGAGTAATTTTCTATACTGTAACGGAGTAATCTAATTAATACAACGAAAGTCAAGTAGTCATAATGAAAATAAACATAGAGTCGAAGTCACCTTAAGAACAAACACGTTTCGAAATAAATATATTTACTCCTTAAAGGGTACTATGTATGGGTTTGTTAAAGTATGATATTGTAGAGTCTTCAGTCAAGTCTAGGACAGGACCTAAGCAAACAAACCATCTTCAATAAAGAACTCCATTTGAATTACCGGTCGACTTTAAGAGAACTTGCAGAAAAGATTGAAGACATTATACATCCTCCACGAGATACAACTTCACTTCCCTATTCCTTCGTCCCTTACACCTCGAGTGGGGTAACTTCTAATCTACCTCCTCCTGTGCACCCTATTGAGAGGGTTTCACAAAGACAAGGGTTAGGACAACGGTTTGAAGGTCCTTATGAAGTAGTCACATTACATCGTTCTATGGTCACAACGCAAGGACAAATGTCAACAAGATCAGACATTCCTCGTTTATAATACATAAATGTTGATTCTCGTCAATTGAGGTCTTTAGAACTATTAAAGTCAAATAAACAAAACTAAAACAAAACAAAGAAGAAAGAGGGACACTTTCCATTTAGCCGAAAAATCCAACGACTCTCAATTCCGTTTCATTCAGACCTTCAGACAGCCAACAGAACAAGTACTGTAGGGTTCAGACTCATCTGAATTGACAATCATACTCAATCAAACTTAAGAGGGTTGGGTTTAGACGTGTGATCCCTAATAAAACCTTTGATTGAAACGGTCTATTCGATTTTGTGGAAGTCTATTTAAGTCGGGTCGTACCCAAACTAAGTACACATACACATTGACCAATTGAATGGTGAACTTGCATATATTCTCCGATCGGGAGGAAGATATCGAAGGAAACGTTACACATCAAACGAATATTAAAAATCCAATCAAAGGTCGACAAGGACGGAGTCCCACCGTAACTCCGACGTGTAATTTAAAGGGTGGACGAAGGTTAGAAGATTCGAAATAGATACGGCATTCTGAAGATTGATAAAAATACAATTAATAATGAGGGTTTTCAATTAATTTCTCGACGTTGACTTCCTTTCTTGGGTTGACTGACTGACTCTCCTTCACAAAGATTTCACAGACCTCATGAGATTATAATATCTTAAGTCCTTAAGAACATAAGTTCAAATTAAATGTCAATTTAGGAAATCCTAAGTAAGTATCTGAAAGAAATTGGCATTGTGTACTCCGTCAAAAAAAAAGTGTTATAAGAACTTAAGAAGTGTACTATTGATCACTAAAACAAAATAGTTTCGATGGTCTGGAGGTTTTTGTGGAACGACCGGGAGGGTAACCCCACCTTGAGGTCAGACATTATACCCTTAAGAATAAGAAACGTATAGTAGACCTTTTTTCACAATCGGGTCTATTTACTTACTCAATTGTTTCGACTCCTAAAATTAACACTAAAAAGATGTACGGATTCAGTAAATATACCAACAGGTATTTATTTTATACTTAACGTAACATTTCGTCCAAATAAATATCTGTGGTTTGATGATGGACATAAAAACATCTTCGTTTTATCAGATGTGGACATCACATTTTCCAGACATTTTTCGTCGCATTTTCTAACTGACCTTTTCCAGTTAGGAGTAGGGTCAAAGGTTCTTCCCATCATGGTTTCTTACACGATTCGTAGTCTGTCAGCGTGAATAGAGGGTACGATCATTCCAGTACGAATTTTAGAACGTTCGAACCGAAATCGTTTGGTTCTTAAAGGTTTACAATTTCGACCCAAATCTTTTCTTCTTAATCTCTAGTTTAACGGTTGTAAGTAACCTAATATCTCTTTCGTTCTCTTAAAGCCTTTTTGGAGATAGACAAAGTAACTGATGGGATTTCGGAAACTGACACCTAATACCGTTTGACCTTTCGAGAATGTCTCTACCCTTGTGATCTGGTAGAATGGACAGAGGACTCTTTGGATAAATGTCCAGTTCTTCGTTGTCAATCTTGGGACATACCTTGTTGACTAACCAAGTTCTAGTTCTTTCCTCATCTTGTCCCGACAGACGACAGTGGGACAAACAAATTGGATATACGACTCGTGACTACTCTTTACGGTCCGACCTACTCAGTGTTCGGCCTTAGTTCTATCCGTTCTCTTTATAGTCGTTGGAGTCTATACGGTTACTATGGTGAGATTACCGTCTTTCGTTTCTTTTTCATTTCTCGGAGAACTACTCCCACTTCCTCCTCTCACTTTCTCGGTCGAATTCTGATTTATGATTTTTTTTTTGATTCTAGTACCGTAGACGGTAGTAATGAAGTACCGTTTATCTTCCCCCTTTCCACCTTCATCATTGTCTAAAGGAGAAGAACCCGAGGTTTTAGTGACGCTTACCACTGAAGTCGGTACTTTAGTCTTCAAGTAACTAACGAAGAACCGTCGTCTCACTACTGTCTGAATCTGTCACACGACTTTTCGTCTTTGTAATGAGACGTCTGTTTCTAGACATATCAGTTCCGACACCAAAGGGGTCACCAGTGTATGTCAATACTCTCGATCTGGAAATTTCTTCCGTCTTACGGTTTTTTAACTACGGGAGTTTGACACAACGAACTTCTGAGGACTTTCAGGGAACCTGTCGTTCCTCTAGTTTGGACAATCAGAATTCCCTCTAGTTGGGGTTTATAAGTGACCTTCCTGACTATCACTGGGACTTCGAGGCCATAAAACCAGTAGATTACTCTTGTCTGATGAGTAACCCTTTCAGGGACTACGACCCTTTCTAACTCCCGTCTTCTTCTATCACAGTCTCCTACTCTACCGACCTGTAGTAGTGACTACGTTACTTGTACTTGAACCCGTTTGAGATCCTCTACCACTCCCTGTCCCTCCGGACCGTACGACGTCAGGTACCCCAGCGTTTCTCAGTCTGTGTTGATCCGTTGACTTGTTACTGTTGTTCATCACATTACGAGACGAATGTTTTACCTCTCATAACAAAGACCTTTAAAATAGTGTTCCGTAATTCACTTTCAAAACCATTTATCAGTATTTATTTTCTATAAGAACTTACTTTTCATATATTATTAACAGTTTTGTATTATACATACGTTCAACATTCTAGCTATGTAATTATTACTTTCAGGATTCTATTTTTAACGGGTAAAATTTGATTAGGAGTACATTTATTTGTAATTTCTGAATTGGACAGTAGACTTAATCATGGATTACATATCTGAATTTAAACTAGTCATTAGTGCATTATGACTGAAGACAGTGGGTTTCTCATCATTGTAACTCTCGTGATGGGTCAGTGGTCGACGTTCCGGACGTCCGTGGAAAGACGGTGGATTTTGACAAAGGAGCTCAAGGGGTAGGAATAGTCAGGTGGAACCGAGAAGTGATCTTAAACTCGAACCGTTGTGACTAGATATAAGTTTCTTTGTGTACTTACTCCCTCTTTGTTCTCTCTGAACAAAAATGTCTCCCTGTTGAACCAGGATCTCGACGTTCTAATTTCCTTTCTTGAACAGTCGGGTTTGAAAGCATCTGAACCACTGAGAGACCAAACTGGCGGTTGTGTAAGGATTTAAAGTCAAAAAGAGGTTTGTCGAAAGTTTTATCTAGAAGACCAAGTTTTACTATTACTAATGAAAGTACATCAAAAGAACAAGGAAAGAATGGATGTGAAAAAATTCTTATAGTAAAAAGAGTAGGAATGAGACGAGAGTCAACAGTTTCATGAATACAAAAAGATACTTCTAGACATAAAAAGACTCTTTATAAAACCAAGTTTTCTTTCTCGTTATCACAATTTCCGATATTAAATCATCGATTGTATTATAACTGTTTCTTTTACGAAAAGGAATCATCCTTTTATAGGACCCTTCCTGTCATTCTGATATTTAATACGGAAAAAAAGTACATTATACACGTCAGTCTTAATAAAGGACTACAAAAAAATTTGATAAAAATGTCAGGGTCACCCAGAAACAATAGAACGAACCTCGTCCAATTTTGTATGGACGAATGTCTGCCTTGTACGTTCACACCGAACCTTACAGGAGAATAAGAAGGGTTCCATTGGTAAAACGTTATCTACATAGTCGTCAAAAAATAAAAAATCTACAAAGTATACAAACGAAAAGAGTAAACCGTAAAGTAAAAATATAATGAAGAGTTTAGTATATACGTAAAATTTCAGAATTCAATCTATGGAAAACGTACGCAAAACATTACGCATTTTTAACACCTTTTATCAAGTTCAGGTTCTCAGTAAAAGTTTCCACTGTTTGGATATAAGGATGACTTATAAAGTAGTTTTAGAGAAAACGTTTTTTTTTTTTTTTGTGGAGAAAACGTGGAAAAATAATCTCGATATGGGTACGAGTGAGAAATTATCACGTGATAAAAGAAAGGAATGACGAGTCAGCCGTTACAATAAAAATCGTGACCACAACTATTTAGACGGTGTCTATAAAGATTTTAGTGTTTCGACTTGGAAAGATCGGTTTTCACTTTGACAAAATGAGAAAACGTTCCATTTTTCGTTTTAGTAAAATTTACTAAAATTTATATATGACATCTGTGTCCAGTAATAAGACATTTATGGATGTTATCACGATTAGAGTCTTGATTTCTAGTTATCTGTTGAAAAAGAAAAAATAAACACAGTGGAGAAATTTCTTTTTGGTGAACTTTGTCGCATATACATATATATGTTATTTATAAAAATTTATCTCATCATCTAAAAAAATTTTAGTCATTTTTCCATTATAATTATATCGTTATTTTATTTCGGTTTCTTTTTTTGATCGTACATCGTTACAGTCTAAAATCCCCAAAATTGACATAAAATACAAAAAACATGATAACATTGTCGTCCTTCATGGATTTTAACCCTTGTAATAGTCTATGACATGAAAGGGTACATAAATAGAACCGACAGTATCTTAATCTTATTAAAAGTAATAAAAGGGACGGTGATTTTTGGTATTCAAATCATCTTCCATAAATAATGTAATATATATTTCAAGGAAAAGAATTTAAATTTTTGAACTCTTTCAAAAGAAGTCTATATACCCAATTAGATACGTCTTGAAGAAAAAAAAAATTGTTCCCCTAGAAAAATGAATTATAAAAACGTCTGTATAAAATTTGTTTCCGACACGAAAAAGGTCCACAAATTAAAACTAGGACCTCGACGACACTTTGTTTCTTGACGTCTTCTACAATTTCGTCTACTTCTACAGTGTTTCGATACGTATGTATTTTCTTTTTAGTAACGTCACCGGTGTGAAGTATTTTCGTACCTTTGGGGTGTGGGAAGAGACCACGAGTGGTCAGGGCCTCCTCCTTGTTCATACATTATACCACTTCCCAAATCCTTAAAAGGAGGGGCTGAGGAGAGGACCTCTTCCTCAGTGATCTTTGGTGGAACGGTTCGTAAAAGACTCAGGTGAAAAGTTGGTGTGTGTTACGTAAATTTTAATACATACAAAATAGAAAAGTGATGTTAACTATTAATCAAGACTTTTTAAGGGTACTTCAACAGAGGGTTTTAAGGGATAGGTTCAGTAAATCAATTTACTCGTCTTATTTGTGGCTTATCGTGGACGTTTATGATACTTCCATGTATCTCGACTCGATTCGTTTCTCTTTCACAGTAACCAAAAATTCTTTGTTTATATCGGAAAAAGGATCCCGACTTAACCTTATACATCAGGTGTTTATGTCGATCGTAACAACAGTTCTTGATCGTCATAATAACTCAGTATAATCGACATATAACTTATGGATGATGGTCTTTAGTGGAACGGTCCTTGAAAAATGTGGAGGTAGGTTGTGTACGTACGTGTGTACGAAAGTTAAAATGTTTTAAAGTTTCGACGTCTTTTTAATGTATTTATTAAGTAATTTGTGGGATCTGAATGGTTAATTATAAAACAAAGTCCTCGATGTCTATAACACTGTCAAGTGGGTATTCATAAAGTTGTGTGTACCTACAAGAGAATGTATTTGGTGTCAGATTAATAGTGTAAGTCCTTTAAATTTTGACTATATTATCACAATAGATTATACGTCAGATATAAGTCTAAAGAGGTCAACAGGATTATTATAAGAATATCGAAAAAAGTTGGGTTAGAGAAAAATTACGTCTTACGTTTCTACTACGTTGACATTAATCAACAAAATAAAGGAATTAGATGTGACCAAGGGGTCAGAAAAATTTAGAAAGTACTGTGACTATAAAAAATTCTCAGATCCGGTCAAAATATCTACAAGGAGTTAAACCTTAACGGACTAACGAAGGAATATAAAAATAACTTCAATTTGTGTTAAACCATCCTTATGACGTATCCGCTATAATACAGAAGTAATCCTTCGTGTATTACCGTCAAATAGGGTATAACTACTGTAGTTCAAATTAACGAACCAATTTCAATACAGGTAATGACTCCATGTAAAAGGGAAATACTAAGTATACATTAAACACCTTAATATGAAACTCCGACTCCTTAAAAAGAAGCATTCCCGATCTTATCCTTGAGAGGTTTTATAATGTCAATTGTGAACTTATCATTCATTAAGACCTATTTTATACCGACTTGTGGTTTCGTAAACAAACACTTTCTATTCATTGTAACGAGACGTATCAATTTTTTTATCCCTACTCCTCACATTGGACGTCACTAGTCTTTCGAAGTAACATCTTGAGTCTAAACGTGGTCGGGACCCTTTATCATCCTAAATCCGTATATTCCTTTTATTTTAAGAACAGGTCTCGTTGATACCTTATCAATTCCTTACGCCACCTCTGATTACACTGTGTTCACCTTTTAATTTGGACGTATTCATTTAATCCCGGTTTAATAACTATCGAAATCTATGTTTCTCTTCGTCAATACTATGGTATGTCCAGTGAGGATCTTAAGACACTTCTCCCGTCCCTCTCTGTTTAAACCGTTAATAATCGTCTCTCGAGGAGAAGTCATTGGGATAACGGAAATTTGATTGGAAATTTGAAATTGTCCTTACTAGTCTTTTTAACGAGGTGATTCCATACATTCTTTTTTTATCACTTAAAAAGAGAAAGAAAATTGTTCGATGTAAAAAATTTAATTTTCCATAACGTTGTTGAATTTTTGTAAATTATCATTTTTCGATAAATTTTAAATGGTAACAGGACGGTGGAAGTACATTCATACAAAAGTAAAAGTGTGACATGGAACGTGTACACAAACGTGCATGAGTATAAATGACGACAAGAGTGAAGTGTAGTATCGTCAAAGTCGGGACGGATGTCTCAGACGGAACAACGGAAAAATTACTGACTTCGTCTTAGAACTAGATCCAGGAAACAGTATAAGATATGTAAGATCAAAGTAATTAATTTAATTTCTATTTATAAATTAATTTAATCATATCCGTATATTCCATATCGAGGTAGAGGAAAATTTTGATGTATGAACTTACCTAATTAAAGATGAGAAAATGGTCGAAGTCTATGCCGTAAATAAAGTCAAAAATTTACAATTTGATATAATTTTCCAATCCTAAATTTATGAATTCCTAATTCTTCCGAGTCATCAAAAGTGGAGAGAAACAAAACGCATGTATTTTGTACATTGAATAGAGAAAGTTTTTCAGATAAACTATATGTCCTTTCGTGAGTAACCCACGGGTCGTAAATATAAAGGGTTGAGAACATTATGAAATTAAAGAATGACGGTGTATTGTCGTCGTACCGAAATTGAATAAATTATAATGACAATAAAAAATTTACCATTGATAAAAAGGGGTCATCCCTTCTTTAGGAAAGACTTGTAGTCGAGGAAAGATTTAAGACAACTTATATTTTTACGGTTACAGATATAAAGAATAGTAACTTGATATCTACCGATATATTTATTTGTTCTTTTCTGTGTTAAACCACCAAAATAATGACTTCTCCTGTGTCAGTTAGGACATTACTACAATCACTATAATTATCTCTGACGAGACAAGAGTGACTTACGGTACGAATCACGGGGTCTGTAAAAGTACACAATAAAGGAACTAATGGTTGAAATTTTGAAAGAAATTGTTTTTTTACTAAAGTTAACTTTAATAGATGATGTTAAGAGAATATACTAACAAAGAAAATTAAAAGTACATAACAGGTCTTTAGTAAGATAGTTTCTTAGAGATGGTACGGTCTTTGTTTTTCGGGTGTGGAGGGTTCTTTTTATATATACAAGTGACGTAAGAAAATGAAGAATTAACATTGGATAGTTCTGAAGATAAATAGGTCCAACTTTTGGTGACAGAGTCTTTAACAATGTAATACTAAGTTGGACACATCATGGGTCGTTCATCTTCATATAAATAGAATTTACACATTAATGGGTAAGTTCATTTATATGGAGACTAACGTTTACTTAGGCTCATATGAACGACTATACGACATCCAGAGTCTTAACCCTACCGGTCATATATTACACTTGTCATGGTGAGGGTACAGGACACGGGATTATCTTAGTAACCGTAAAAGAGTACGTCGGGTCGATCTCGAGTCGTAGGAAAAGTCGTGTCAAGACATTCGTCGGTGGTGGTCAACTACTCTTAACCGTATACTTCGATTAAAATAAACGGTGGGGTCAAAATCTTCAGTGTTGAAATATTTTATCAATTTGTAGAAATCCTTGATTTTTTTGAATTTTGATCTTAAGACTGTACTAACTTACTTTTAAGACATACTACTTGGTCGAACGAAAACAACGGACATAAGACAGACTAGAGGCTTTCTTGACTTCCCTAAGGTTTTTTGGTCGTTCCCTCGTGACGTGAGATTTTTCTCTTATGAGTTAACCTTGGGTCATGACTTCTACCAACGTGAGACTGATTTAAAACGTATTCTTAAGATGGGATTATTTTCTTAACGTTAGAAAATGGTTTCAACCAACTATTTCCGACAAAAATGTTGTTACTGACTAATTCCCATTTCATTAATTTCACAATGTTATAATGGTTGAACTACACTTCAATCGTACTAACAAATTGAAGTGACATAAATGACAACAATAACGAGGGAAATATTTTCTAAGTCTTAGGACAAATGAGTTAAGTGTTTTTAATTCTGAGAAAATGACAGTGTCAGTTTTACAACCCTATTCTTTCTCAAAAACATCGACAGAACACCTCCAAATATCTTTGTAAAAATTCCATTTTTTAAAAGACCACTTTTACCGTCAAGTAAATTCAGTAGGTTCTTTTATCATACGGTCTGTCTAATGTTAAAAGAGAACATTGACATAAGAACTTTTTTAAGTTTAGGTTTACTATTATTGTAATAGTAAAGGTAGACCCGACAGTTAGAACTAAAATGTATACTATTTGTAATAATCTTACTGATTACAGACATATATGTCTAAGTCTCGGAGTAGGAAAGAGTTGTCTATCCTCCATTTGTTCGTATTACACGTCAATAACTCTTGGAAACCAGTTGATTCCTTCTTATTACACGTAAAAAAAGTCTGTTTTAAATAACATCTTATGTCTGGAAAAAAAAATAACGTCTCAGTGTCAAAGATAAACGTTTAAAGAAAAACGTCTACGGGAAGGAAGGAGTAAAAGAGGAAAGAAGGGAAGGAGGTGAAAGTGTGTTTTCCTAACTCTGATGATTGTCTGAGAAAAAAAGAGAGAGAAAGTGTAGTCTACGTTGAGGTCATCATGGAAGTGCCCGTCGTTGAGGTTCTAGACATTCTTTATTCAGTGTACTTCCTTAATGTTTAAGACATTACGGACTTACATTCTTAGGAAAGTTCAATTACTAACCTAGTAGTTTGTGGTACCCTTCTGACATACATGTTCTTGACGGACCTTCGGTCGTTGTCCTTGAGGTGGGACAGATGGGGGCCGTCTCTAACCCGTCGTTACTCGTACCTGTCTTCAGAGGTAAGGCACCGTCGGTACCTCCGGACGGGTCGGGGCGTAGCAGTCCAAGGGTCTATATACCTCTGCCGAGCTAGAGCGGTTCCTGACTGGGTGAACCTTCGGGACTACAGAAGTGTTCTTCATTAGGACCAAAAGTGCCTCGAGGGTTAAGATCAGGATAAGTGGACTTATCCTGAGGAGAAAGAGGTGGAAGTCATTACGATGTACCAAGAGGACATGTCAGTAGGACACGTTACCGACCTTCCTGATTATATGGAGAAAGGGGTTGGAACTGATGTTTCTCAGGTCATTACTTTTTTGGTTACACATTAAAAAGTTGATTATACCTTTATGGTGCTCGTTACAAAGTGGTGTTTGGTGGGGTTCCGGGTGGAGGGGGAGGAGGTGGAAGAACACGAGAAGTCTTTTTCGGTAATTGTAGACTCTTTCTAGGTGAACCGTAAGAACTGGGATAAGGATCATTTGGCCACTTAGTCTTGGGACAATAGTAATTAGGTTGATCAAAGGTAAGTTTACAGGTGAGAGTCCATGGACACTACTTACATTCGTACGGAGGACGACAACAAGGAAACGGTTCATTAGAGGGAAACGGTTGGCATTTTGGACCAGTATACTTAGTACCCTCAGTACATGTTTCTCAAGTCGTAAGTCGAAGTTGGAGGGACAGGGGAAGAGGTCACTGTAGGGGTCACGTGTACTACCCCTGACCTTAACCTTCCTAACTCCGTAGCGGGGTTTCTAGTGCGAGTAGAAGGTGTAGTAGTCTAGTGCCTTTAAAGTACTACGGTGGAGATCCTGGGGTCCGGTTAACGTCACCATAATTCCAAGGTGGGTCCAGTGGTTCCAGTTGTTATCCCAGGGGTTCCGGTAGTTACGGTAGTTCGGGAAGATGGTTCAGGCTACCTGTAGTAGTCATGTTCCTATAGGGATTGGGTAATTAACGACCTTACTCATTACATGATTTAGGGGGTTCGTCACGTCGAAAAGGATGACGTAGACGGCCTTCAAGACATTTCTCAGTCGGACCAAACGACCCTTACGGAAATTTAGTCTAGAACTTGGTCGTGTTACGACGGAGGAAAGGTCGTTCATCAAATGAGAGTCGTCGTCGGTTTCGTGTCGATCGTTTAGTTTTGTTTGAACGACCATTGTTGTCATCGTCGTCATCGTTAAGACCTCGACAACGACCGTCACCGTTGTGACTTCCTGTATCGTGAAATTTGTGGTACAAGGGAGGATGACGGTTGTACGAAGAGGGCAGTCCACTTCCCGTTTCACCAGCTCGTCGTGATTCTCTATTCGACTACAGAGTCGTTTTTCTGAGTAACGCCTTTTCTTTTGTCGGCGGATGGTGTCACAACTCAAACGAGTCTGTCAGAGTTTACCTATCAAGACGTCAAGGATTTGGGCCTGGGCTGAACGATTCCTTCGTCCCAGTCCCCAGCAAAGGGTAGTCAAGTTACAGAGTCAATGATGTCAGATACTCAACAGTTTCGAGAGTGAACTCATCGTTATCATGGGGCCCAACACCCCCGAGTTTATGACGAAACGGAACGAGACGATTGGTCGACGTAAAGTGTCTAGGGTCATACTTGAGGTCACAAGAAGTCTTAAGTGACTGTGTCTCGTATGGAAATTCTCCCCTTCGGCACGTGACGGTGTTACGTTTGTGATTGAAACAAGTGTCATTGTCAGGTCAGGGTTTGGTGGTAGAATGTCCAAATTATTTAGTCTAAGTCCGATCGCCCTTGACACCCTACGAGTCAGTCAGCCCGTACCGAAATCCTTTAAGTAATGTAGGGTTAGGTGGAGTCAGTTCTTAAAGTTGCAGGAGGTGAGGTCACTATGGTTTGTCGTAACAATCGTCGATATTAGTTTGTTCAAGACTTCGTCCATACCAAAATAATCTTTTTTCATGGGTTTCCATGATTTGAAAATATGCAAAAAAATTTTAAACATGGTTTTATAAATAATACTATTCTTTACTAGGAAAGGGGCTACACTTTAAGAGTAGTAAAGAAATCATAAATATTAAAATAAATGTCTTACGATCCCTAAACAGAGAATCTTTTTTTTTATTGTTGGTTCTCCTAAGGTACACAAAGGCAATAAGCAACAGTTAGACAGTAAAACTTAAAGTAAGCTGAAAGTCAACCAAGTTATTGGTAACCTGAGATTTGATGCTTTCTTCGGTATCTTCCGTCCTAAAGGACCAATAACTCTGTACATGAACCAGTTACGGTTATATTTTCGGCAAAGGGGATCGAACACAAACATAAGTCCATTTACTTCGAGTGGAACCTTTTAGGTTTTTTCTCCGTTTTTATTTACCTATAAAAAAACAAGAACGACGACTGGCCTTTATCCATTTACTTATCCTTCTCAATTGATCTTCAACATACTTCATCTTTCGACAGAAGATTACACAAAAGAATAGGATCAAACGATAGGGAGTAATGATAAACAAACTTTTTTTAAGTTTTTACCTATAACCGATGAAGGAAAAAATTTTTCCATTATTAAATTCAAAAGATTATTTTTTCCGAACTTTTGGACTAAAGGTCTTAAAAACTAGAACTTTAATAAAACGTCAAAAGAACATCTTGATTTGGTAATAAAAATGGTAACTGTAATATCATAGAGTAATAGACGATAATTACCTCTGTCTAAATAAACTTTCATCTGTGTAATCTTTCTTGACATAAAACAAGTCATCTCAGGAGTCTTTAATGATATTTTTTTAAATTTCTTCGTGATGTCTCTATTTAAGTACCTCTGTAGACTTTTAAACTGGTATTCTTATAATCTTTATGGGTCTTAGGTTGTTATTACTAAACTCTCTAACCACTCTTTACTGTTCCACCTTTATTTTTTACTTATATCTCTACCATAATGAGTCTATACTTTTGTCACCCGAAAATTTTGGTCTAACGATGACCTTCACTCTTTTGACGACTCCGAAAATTATCATTCGATAACACACCAATATATATCTGACAATATAGTGGTACGATCTTTCCGTAATACTGGATGTACAGAAACAACAACTATCATTTTAGTTCACAAAAGGAAGGACCACAGTGATGAATATGGACGGTAAGAGGTGTTGAAGACAATACACAATACAAACTACAGTCATAAATTACTTCTTGACAAGTAACTGGAGAACACAATTTTTCTTATATTCCACTTTTTCTATTAACTTTACTAATCACGGAAGAACTATCAGATTCTTTAGAGTACTTCGATAATACACAAATTGTCCTATGAATAAGGTTTCCCCGAAGGTCGAAGAGTCACTGAGGATAAAGAAAAATCTATTAGAGTTTATTTACTTTTAAATTAGAATACGTAAATCGTCTAATTTCAATGTATTTCAGTCATTGATAAATTTTTATGTGATATAAATAATTCGTATCGAAGTTAGTAAACCTACTCTGTAACAAACAGAGTAACATAATATAAAAATTTAAAACTATGGGGAATGGAGTTGAATGAAACAAAGTCCAGATTCAAGTATAACGTTTCACATGCATAAAATAATTACTACATAAAATTAAATAGATATTACCTTTTCTGGCTGCAAATAAATACAAGAACAAAGAAGACTAACAGTTCAAATCTGAATAAAATATATCAGAATCTGTACATAAAAGAACAAGGTACGGAGAGACATTTTGTAGTCTAGACCTAACGGTCACGACCCTAACAACTTTGTGTATACAACTTTAAAATAAATATATTCCTTTCACAATCGTATATTTATCGATTTTCCCTACTCTTATTTACAGATTATTACTACACCTACACTGGTTAGTACACATTCTATTGTCTTTTGTATACGAACTATTTTTAGATCCAGTCAATCTTAAAAAATTTCATAATTTGAATTATTTTAATTTATGATTAATTACATATATCTAGACTACACGTCGACCATTATTTTTACCCATCTAAATGATTACATCGAGAAAACTACTCGACTAAATAATTTCTCCAGAGATTATAGTAAAAAAATATATGTGTCACTAGACACAGTCGACTTACATGACAGTACTATTAACGAATCGTAGGTAGTTTATTTGTGGTCTCCACCCGTAAATGTCACTTTGTCGACTACTGTCTGTATTGAGAGGGAAGTTCGAAACGATTCATAAGGATCGTATGATCCTTCTGTAATCTTCTTTTGTGTGAAATAAGAATTTTACAACGAAAATCAATAGGAACTCATGGAGACTACATGATCCACTGAATGGACATAATAAAGATTAAACATGTCAGAAGGTTTCATATTCCACAAGAACAATAGTAAAATGTCTACCCATTTAACTCGGAGTCTCTTGACCTCATAGGTTTCAGTATGTATTAACTTATTCCTAAACTTAAGTCCAAGTAGACTAGGATTTTAGGTAAAAGAAGGGTCGACGTATTCAAGAAGTAATCTTCGTAGATCAACAGTTTTTATGACAAAAGGGAAAGCTTAGAAATTTTTATAGGTTTTCTGTCACTTAACTTCGTGTAGTTGCGTACAATCTTTGGTACAAACATTTGAAAACTACGTGAAAATCTGGTTTCAGTGAATAAAACGGGAGAGAGAGACCTGAGACTATAGGATCATATGTTATTGATCCTATAAACATAGTTACGTCTATTTTACAGGTGTTATAGTTTTCTTGACGGGGAGTAAACACTTGATGTAAACCATTGGAACTACATTTACTAAAACATAACGGAGTGAGTCTATTCTTAACAAAAGGATCACCCACTTCACAGTCATCCGGAAACATCCTCTGTCGACACGGGTACGGTCGGGACGGTGTGGTCAAGACTATCGTGTCACGCCCACTCTCTGTGGACGTCCACTGTACCGGGTTCGTAAGGAACACCAGCACCTCGGACTTGTCTCGAGTTTATGGAGGACGAGTGGGGTCACGGAAAAAAGGTGAGAGGATTCGTCGTCGAGTTTTTACAATGTAATTCTAACGTAACTTCTGGTCTTTAGTGAGACTTTTGAACTATCCAATAAAAGTTCTTGAAGAAAATATCTCTCCAAAAATAATATTTGTTGGGTTTATAAGTATAAGATCCGGATATACACTTATGGTCAGGTATAAATTTTACATAATATTGAGTATATACTCTTAACTTCCGTTTCTACCATTTTTTTTTTAGTCTATTTTCTATACTTACGAATCTTTTGTGAAGATTTTGAATCTTCTATCCAAAATAATTAAGACAAACCACAAAACTTTAACGGAAAGGTGATTTCGAGAGACTTGTGAAACGTAACGTTTCAAATGTCCAAAGATAATTGTAAAACCGATACTTTAATGTTCACTTCAAATTATAAAGGTACATTGTCTAAATCTTTTGCTGGTCATCCTATGAACCATTGTAAGGAGTTCAACATTTTGTTTCAAGACCACCTAGACCGTTGGTTTGGGTTAGTCAAGGAGTCATAGTCAGGTTAAGTTTGACGACTTACGTCCATACAATACTTTAGATAGTCAGCATATATGTAAATTTCGTTAAAAGTCGAATACTTCAATCAACTTAAAGTTGTAAATTCACCAAGGTCGTACACAGGACAACAAACCAAATCCCTTCTTAAGTTTTGGTTCACGGTAGTCCTGGCACGGAGGAGTCCGGAGACTGGTGACGGGTGGACAAATGGTGTCTTGTTTTTGTGTGTACGGTCATTGACCCCGGAAACGTCTCCTGGGTCGGAAAGTACCGGGACACCCAAAAGTGTCAAAAGTTTCTTCGTTTTTCTAAACCTGATAAGACGATTGGTTGAATTATTGACTTCGAACAGAAGGAGGTTTACTATTTCAGTAATTTATGTTGAAAAAGTGAAATTTTACGGAAAATATAAGAGTAAAAAACCATTATTTGTAAATTAGTCGAGAAGATTTGTGTACTTTTATTTCAGGACACTTCCCCGTCTCATACCCAAACATGGTTTTCTCATTTACTAAGTTAGTAAAGAAACGGAATTGAGAATTTCTATATGTAGCTGATTGTTCTGATTTATTTGGACACTTATTTATATACGAGTACTTATAAATATATAAAAAAAAATTGAGACCTTTTCTTTCACAAAAAAGTCGTGTTTTATGTAAACTAACTTTGAGTCACGTCGGAGACTTGACCATCCATATTCTTTGAATCTCTAGTGTTTTCCTATGAAGTATATATTCGAACCGAAAAACAAGAGACATAAATAAATAAGAATCTTGTAGGGTCATTTCTTTCCCTTTGACAGTAAGGGAAGTAAACTCCAATATCAACGTTTTTCCAATACCCTATTTTTATGAGGTCCTACCTAATAACATGTACAATCGAGAGAGTCCTATACCCTGCAAACTTCCCTTCATTCGGGGAACAGATTACGTCTGAATATATCTCACTTTTTTCCGTTTCTAACGAAATTCCGACACTGACTTAATTGTTATCAACGATAACTTTCATAAAGGTGGGTTCAAAAATTTACGGATCTAAGGAGTAGACTAACTACGTGTCTGAAGATCCAACTTTCAACGGGAAACGAGAAAAATTGGTTTATGGTTTTGATATAATATAAGAACTAATACACTATTTTTAGATACAGATAAGAAAATCTATTTAAAAACGTTTTACTCGGTAAAGAAGAAACGACATTCTATAAAAATGTTGTCTGTTACAGAACGACAAATTCTTCCAAAGGATTATAGTCCCAATGTGGTGAACGAAACAAATGTATTAGGTCCAAATTACAAAGGAGCACATGTTTTTTTCCTTAATTTTATACAAACTTAAATCTGTAGCTCAGATACATTAGTTTTCACTATTGTCTTGAGTATCACCACACTATACAAACGACTAAGTTACTAGATAAAACATGGAAAGTTCTTTATTTAACAGGGTCACACGTTTAACCCTCTTAAAATAAGATAACGTTATGTGATTCGAGTGAATATTTTGGTGATATTTAGGAATTCTAGAGTTCCTCTAAGGATTCGAAATAAATGATTTTAGTTCACCAGATTTTTGTAACATCATCGGAGATTTTCATGGGTTTAAGATCCGTCATTTCAATTGAGATGGTTCTAGGTTGAGTAATTTTTATTACGACTTTGTATTAAGGATGTCACAGTAGTTTTGTCTAAAGTAAAGGTACACGTACATCATGATTTATTTAGTATTTTAAGATGGAAGAGCCTTGAAGATAGTTTGTTGTAATTACGATTGCTTCCTTTCTCATCTCATTTTCAATAAAAGATTCTTAATATGAAGACCGTTTCAGTTTCATTGTTGAGTGGTAAAATATCTAAATCTTACCTTGATCTGTTCAGACGTCCACAACGGTTCTATGAGGTCCCCATCCTCGATTTAAGTCTTAGAGAGAGGTTCTGGGTACCCATGTCCATATCCTCTCTCATCATAAATAGTGTCTACGGGATCTCGTCCCGAGGACCTGACGTATTGAGGTGTCCCTATGGACGGTGTGATCTCAGACTATTCATACGGAGGACTTTGTGTCGAGGTGTCTAGTAGGGGGTGTCTCGACTCGTTGACTCTCCGGAGGATTTCGTCACAAAAAGTTTGAAAAAAAAAATGTAGATTAAAGATTGTTTAATTGAACCTAAGGTAAAGCGGTTTCTCTTCAAAAATTACATGTTGTTTTTAAAGGACTTTTTTGTGAGGTACACTACGTGAGACGGTAAGATAGAGTAGGATAGAATGGGATAGAGTAACATAAAAATACTGTCAGTACTAGGTGACTTTAATAAAGTAGTGGGCGATTGTCTCGTACGGGGTCATAAGTGTACATATTCAATTGTCTTAGTCAAAGGTGTTTTATTATAACACCGACACGTAACATGAAAAAAACAGAAATGATAAAGTAAATAGTTTTATATGATTAACTCCCATATGCTTTAACTAAAATGTCGGAAATTTATCGAGATTTGTGACAGAATTTTATAAGTACTCCATCAATTCAGTCATAAATAACTCGTAGACCATACACGAGTCGTGACGAATCGTGACTTCTATTTTATCATATGTTACCTTCCTGTGTTTCAATTGATAATTATTGGATCTTTGATGAACGAGACGAGTAATTTGTTTTACCCCATTTGAGAGTCAAGCTTATAACTATCAACCTCGTATAATTGTCACTAAGATCGTATGTCTCTCTTGTCTTTAGGATGGTTGGTCCTCTTAATTGGAGAAGAGAGTCGTAAACAAAGGAATGTTATTGATAATTCTTTTTACACTAATTTTCGTAAACGTTTTGTTTTTTGGTAACAATGAACTCTTTGTTTTTAGAGTTCGAAAAAAAAAAAAGTAAAGTTGTCGAAAATCTCATTAGGATACACAATTATTTCCTTCGTCTTTACTAGTCATTATTTTGTGTTAAAACAGACTGGGGTATTCTTACCGGAGGAACTAGGTCAGTAGTAGTGAGACTGGAGTATGAGGTTCCATGTCCGATGTAAGGAAGGAAGGTAACCAGAAGGGAGAAGGGATTCTCCAACCGGAATAACTGCCATCTCTCATAAAAGACTCTATGACGGTGGCTAGGGAGAGCGGAGAAAGAGGATTTAACAAAACCCAAAACCACTTCTTGTTTATCTGTATCAAGGATCCCGAAGGACGGATGAAGACCATTTCCTTACGACCCGTAAATATAGTTGTAGGTTCCATGTTCTGTCTCTAACCATATAGAAACATTTATGTACAATGGTACAGTAATGATTCCGAACCCTTTGATTACAACCTTCTAGATCTGACGAGTATTTTCAATAGAAAGTTAAAAAATTTAGTTGGGAAATTTATCTTAAAAAAAGATAAAAGTACCCTAACTTTTCATATAAATGATCTGAATGATCCCGTACTATAAAAGAGGACAGAGATCTTCGTAAGTAAAAATAATTCCTAATAGTAACTAGGACAAACGTCAACTTTATGTGAATGGTTTCGTTTACTATTTCCAGTCTATCACTTCCTCACGGAAGATATACTAAATAAAGAATCCAAAGAACTTAAAACACCGATTTTTCGTCATAAACCCGAATGGTTAAATCTTTTTCAAAATATCGTACTTCAATATAAATAGTTTTAACCCTGATATCCGACTTGACCACAATACCGTAAAAAAATTAATAAAAATTAACTTTCTATTAACGAAATGTTATAACACAACCAAAGACGGTATGTAGTTGTACTCAGTCGGTATCCACGTAACCAGGGTAGGGAGAACTTGGAGGGAGGGTGGAGGATGGGGAAGGGTGGGGAGATCCAACACTGTCTCGGGGTCAACCTCAAGGGACTCAGTATGTCGTTTAAGGGTAATATTACTATAAAAATTTTGTGGACAACCAGTTAACCTTACTCGGAATACGGGAGACACGTGTATGTTTCTTTACACGTTGTCATAATTATGAATCCCGGTTGATACTTTCAAATCGGATTATACTTGTTACTGAAGAGTCTCATAATCACTGTTTCTTCTTTTTTTTTAGATTTCTCCATCTGTGATGAAAAGAAAACTTTTCGTTTAAAAAATTTTTACTCTACTTTATAGAGTTCCTACTTTAAATCATTATCCTTTTTATAGGAAATTTTTTAGGATTTTTCTTTACTGACTACGATAAAGACATATATGTGTATGCGTCTGTGTGTATGTAATATTTAATATACACATATACTTCTTATGTGAAATGTAGACTTTTAGACGGGGTGTCCTTCTTGAGGGTGACAACAAAGGATTAACATGACCTGATAGAGTTAGAGACTAACCCACAGATCCTTATACTAGAGTGTGGTCCCTACAAACAAACCAATCGAAAGGTCAGAATTAAAGAATAATGAAATTTTCATTGTCTTTGTTACTCTTTTTCTTCAATACGGTCAAACACCACGGCGACCGACCACACTTTATTTTTAAGAAGGGTTAATTTCCTGAAGAGGTCGAACGATTGAACAAGGTCCGAGGGTCGACGGAAAATCAATAAATTGACGATTTACAAGTCACTTATCAAACGAAAAATTTTTTGATTTTTTTTTTTTTTTTGTTGGGTAGAGGAAGTAATCTAATTCGTGTTTTGTCGACGAGGGTGGTTTTTTTTAGTCGAAACTCTTTTGTAAAAAGGGGTGTACGAACTCGTCTACTATCATAAAATACATCTCTACATTCAAATGGTCTCTTACGGATAAGTGCTAATTCACCAAGTTTTTATTCGTTAAAGGTCAAAAGGAAGATCGATATTTTTAACTGTCCTAGGAGAAAGTCACTGGGGTTCGTTATTACTCACTGATATTCTTAAGTCTCATGAAACCCTACCTGGAGAAGGAGACATTCTAATAAAATTGAGAGGTCGACCCTCAGAAGAATTTCATTGAACTGTAGAAGGTTGGTAGAGGGAAGGTCGTCGGAAATAGAGGACCGTGACCTGGTCCTCTATTTCTCAGTCAAAAGTGTTATGTCCTCAGTGTTATGTGTTATGTTCTCAGTCAAAAGTGAAAGAGATGTTTACCCACCATAAGAGAGGAGGTATATGTGTGAACGGTGTGTGTCTCTCGTTCACTAGACTAAAGATCTTCAACTTACGTACAAAATGTTAGAATTATCTAACTAAGTTGGTTGTAAAAAACTCACGGTCGGTACACAATCTCTGAGAATCCAGAACCTTTATGTCTCCCTTTATTCATTAGGAACGGTAATTACCAAATCTTTCTACTGAAATTTATGGAAGTGACGAACAGATTCCGTCGTCCAAATTGGTCCCAACTCTCCCGACCCCACCCATCTTTTCGTCGCATGTTATAAAAGTCAGTATAAACAAAACTCCTATGTATTCTAAGAATAATGGAAGGTATGTGAAATAATGGAGGAACAGACAAAAATTTTAATAAAACGAAGGTGAATCCTCGGGTAAGAGAGAAAAGGTGAGTTTAGGGTCTAGTTTCCAATGGTAACGAATCAAAAAGGATTGTGGAAGTCAAAATGTAAACAGGGGAACAATATATGGACGATATCAAGGACCGTATAACGGAACATCAATATGATTGAAATACTTTTCTCGAAATTTTAAAGGACGAAGTATTATTCGAGAGTCATTTACAAACTCTGTCTGTCCATCTAGACACACACTAGTGTAACAGATTTAAGACGAAAGGACTTTCTTATCCGTCCCACAACACAATAACAACAACAAAGAGACATAGTAGTAAAAATAGGAAAACAAGTCGTCTCATATGAACTAACAACTTAACCACACAACTTTTGATCCCTTTTATTTTTTGTACGGAACTAGGTGTATAATGGGAATTCTTCGAACACTATGAGTGGTGGAAGAAAAACCATTACGTTTTTATATGGATCTTATTGACATAAAAGAAATAACATTAAGGAGTTCTTATAAATCTACCTCTTGAAAATCTTATTACAGGGGTTTACTGACGAAAGTATTTAGGAGTTTTACCTACAAAGACAAAGTGTTTCATTTCTATTTTCTCATTATTGGGGATTCCTTTAGGAAGTATATGTTTCGGAACATATGTGTGATCTGATAAAGTCTTTACATGAGAACTGACACTAATCTCCTTACCACTAGACATATAAATTTATACAGTACTAATAAATCGTCTATCCCCTTTTTCGGTATCTATCACTAATGATCATTTATTCTCAAAAATAATCGAACAAGTTTTTTCACCAAAGGTTTACGTTTATTTGGTTTCATGGATAAATACCTTTACCGTCGTTCTAAATTCCTCGTGACTTTGCAAATTCCATAATGACCAAAAATAGTGTCTAGACTTAATTACAAATTTCTAAATATATGAGATACGGATGGAGTCGTAGAATAGAGGAAATTTACGTTGTCACTCTCGAAATTTTTTTATTTCATCTGGTGTTGTCGATCTTCTGAACGTTTCAGTACGATATCTCTATATACACAACCTATACGACTAAAATATGAAGGATAACAATGGTGTAGTAGTGTTGATTGAAATCGATGATTACAGTCATTACTACTGTTACTATCGAGGAAAATAAACATATGAAAATGTACAACGTTCGGAAAGTGAATGGACAGAAACTACGAGTGTTACTAATAAAAGGAATCTTTTTAAGTTTTCATCCTGTGAAAGTATATGTCCTTCTACAGGTAGGGGTACACTATATATTATTACTTTTTTAGTTTTATACTTACGGTTTGAAATAGTCCATCAAGTTATTTATACTAGTCAGGTGTACGATGTATCAATTTTCACAAGTATATCTCCGATATAAAGTTTTTCCTTTTTGGAAACGCAATAAGACCATCCTCCTTTTACTCTTTTTATATAGTAACATAAGCATGAAGACAATGCTGATACCTTTGTAAAGACACATAAACCTGTTCCGGAGTCACCATTGTCAGTATATATTTCAAACAACGCTACCGTATCGTGTCGCCATTTTACAAACTTAATAAAATCTAAAAGTCATTGTGACATAACAAGTAATACTGTATATGTACAAATTATGAAATTATTTACATACACGAATATTATTAATCATAAACGATTTACATACATAATAATATTTTGTTACGTAAAGAAATCCCATTCTGTAAAAGGTTTTCTACGAACATCCAAGGAAAAGTTGTCTTACACTAAGAGTGGGAGGGGTGTGGGAGGAACATGTAGACCTAGTGATCCCCACTAAAGTTTCTTATGATGACGGGTCCGACATGGGGTTCTCTACTCAAGAACTGACTAGAACCAATCCCGGGTCTGTAACCAACCAAACAACCGAACAAACAAAACACGTCGAACCTAACCATTGTTGATTTTATTAACACTATGTGTTGAGATTAAAATAATAATTTAAGGAACTTAAAAGTAGAAATCGTATGTATTCTAAAAGTGTTAAGACTTATGATAAACCTACTTCTGACCAGAAAAATTCCTTAGTACTCATATTTCATAAAAATACGATAATCTTACTGTTTCTAAATTTTTATTACTATTTTGTGTCACAACCACTCTTCTTACTCATGATGGATGTAACAAATATCTTTATATTTACCTTACGTATAAATAGTCGATGTGACCTCCCGTCAGACTGTTACACATAGGTCTCGAAATTTTTTATATATTTGGAAAACAGGGACCTCGAGATGAAAATTCTTAAAAAGGAATCTTTTGTTAACTCGTATAATCGTTTCTACTCATTTATTCTTACAAATAGTATCACAACAAATTTTATCATTTTCTAACATTTGATAGTTTTATAGGTGTTGACACCTAACTTATTTAATACCATATAGGTATGTACCTATGATCATTTTATCTAGATATCAATTGTACTTTCTTATCATTGTTACATAATTATTTACTTTTCAATGTTTTATTATACTAGGACAAAAACAATTTTTATATACATTATATATATACATATATACACACACACACACACATACACAGACGTATACATTATACATGTATGTCCACCTTTTCGGACCTTTTGATATATGATTTTATAATTATCAATATAGATGCAACCATGAAAAATAAAAGACAAAACATAAGAGTACGTATAAGATAAACAAAAAAGGGAATTTTCTTTTATGATCATTATATTTCTGGTTTCTGATCATTATTTCTGGTTTTTTTTAAAAAAATACATTTTTATATAAAACTTTTTACTCCGGAACAATGAAAAAAGATTGGTTTACTTACCTGATGGTGTGTCGAAGGGGGTAAAAGTGAAACAGGCCGATACTTTTTGTTCTATAAACTGTCAATCTTGTCGATAAAGAATTTCACGGTTTGAAGAGGTCGTATAAATACAAGTTTCATCTAATTCTTCATACTTCAACTTGAACAAAGTAATGGTACAGTCTAGTAGAGATTAATGTTAATTAGACCAATCGGATATGTTTCTACCGTACATTATATAAGTAGTTTTACATAGAGTTACATAAAAATATCTCTTCAGAAGGAATTGGAGACATTAATTATTCACCCAAAAAAGGAGAAAGAAAGTCCGCCAAGTCCTGGTAGGAGGAGGTATCGGTATCGACCGTAGTTGGTGGGACGGTAGTGTTTCTGTTGTAGACAAGAAGTTCTACCGCAGTATCAGTGGTGGCGTCGACCTTTGGGTGACGTCTCAGTCGACGGGTAACCCTCACTAAAAGGAAAACAACCGGTCCTCGTGCGTGAAGTAAAAGGTAGGTTGTCGTGAAGTTTGTTGGTAGAAGGTGTGGGGAACTTGGGGTCGGAGGAGTCAAGAGATGGATAGAGAAACGGTCACTTAGTTGTCGTAGAGGATTTGGTCTTAGATAATTTATAGGAGGTCGGAAGTCGTCCTCTTCCGTTCAGACTCTAGTTGGAGGTGGGAAATCCAAAAGAGTTGGGTTTACATTTGCGACGAAATCGAAAAGAGAGGCCACTGTACCTACCCGTCCATAACGTCGGACAAGTGAAAGTTGAGAATCGTCGGGACGAAGTCTTGGTTCGGGTGTGTCGACGGTACGAAGGGGACGGTAGAAAGTTAGACCGGTAGAGTCTAGAAAACGTTGTCGTTTTATGGGGGAATGGGAGTAATTGTGTCTACTGTCGGGGTGGTCTGGTAAACGGTTCGTTAGTCAGTCTCTTGTCGGCTCGACTCTGGGAAAATTGGTTAGGGGACCCCTTGGGAAATGGTTCGAAACGTCCGTCACTGTGACGAAAATTGGGGGAGAAGGAGGGTCGACAGTGACCCCGGAGTCCTAATTACCGGAACTTAGGGGTCGACAACCCTCCACAGGACTTGAGCCGTAGCCGGTTGTGGCGATTAGTAGGTCTCCAAAGGTATCGTTGAAGAAGGGTCCGTTGGTGATGGTGTTGGTGATGTAGTAGTCGTCACCGTCGTGACTGACAGAGTTGTGAACCACCCTGTCGTCACCACAGTTACCGTCTTTGTAACGACTTATATAGATTATTACGACCCTTATGTGGACCAGGTCGATTTGAGTTGTCATTGAGACACCACGGTGTCGATGAATTGGGAGATGACCCCTGTCCAGACGAACCATTCAATTTAAAAAAGTGTTTAAAAATGTTTTCTTTGCAAAAAGATTAAGATAAAAGAGGAGATTTTTTCTGGAGGTAAAACAGTGTGATAAAAATTTTTACAAAAACAATACAGTGTCGAACGAATTCCTTCTTGATTTATATTATTGTGGGTGTGTGTTGGTATCAATATGTTTGTACTTTTACTGAAAAAGGAAAAGGGGATAAGATCTTTATGATTTACAGTAAAATTAGACGGAAGAGAAGATTAAGACTACGGTGGATTTGGATTGGATGAGTAGTAAGAGAATTCGGTTCATCACAGAATAAAAGGTTTATTAATTTCGTGTCCATGTGGAATTTTTATTGTAAATAAACTTAAAATCAACTACACCGTAGTGTCCCAATCATACTCGTCGACGTGACACCTACTTTTGTCAAACTCCTTCACGAAAAGGTCCACTAGGGATTTAATTACTTTGATCGAATAGGTCGTTTTATTCTTTGTTCTGTATTTTTGTAAGTTTCAATTACGAACGGGTTCAAGTTCCTTTGTTTATCGATGACGAGTCAAAAGAGTTTGTCATAATAAGAAATCTTGAAACACCGAATTTTTGTTTTAGGAAATACATCTAATAGAATAGAGTTTTTTAATTATTTTAGTACAGTTCATATAAGTCGACAAACTACGTCCACTAACATCATATCTCTACCACGGGTATTTCAGACCTTTGTATCCGTTTACATGTACTATAACAGATCCCGTAGAAGTTATCGATTTTTTTATTATACAAAGATCAAAAGTATTCGTGAAAATATTTTATCAAATTAATCAGGATAAACCGTTAGTTTAATCACATCATTTCTTGGATTTTTCGTGATGTCTAAAGTTCAGTATCCTGTTAAAGATACTGTAATAGGAGTTTTATTTCAGTTACATTAAAGTTTTGTTCAATTAAAACTTAAAGCTTACATTGAAACCATAATTGATAGGATAGACTAATATATTGTAAATAAAGAATACTGATACTGTCACTTACAAGATATAATTATCAAAAAAAATGTTAAAATAAAATCCATTGGTTTTATGGTTTATGTATAAAATACATTTTTTATATATATATAATTTTGTTTCTGTTTTATGTATAATTATGTATAAAGATTTGGTTTAAATTAAACTAAACCACCATCAATAATAATACCGAACTCTTGATTCAAAACATTGATCCGGCCCAGTCCGGGTGTATAAAATTGATAGAATACTAACGATTTCGCAAATCCCGATTAAAATTGGAAATTAACACCAACGAAATTGTTTTTACCGAAGTTCCTTAAGATACTGTGACTTCTAGTTATATATTCCTAACCGATTGCCTATCTGGTTTCTGATTGATCAGAGAGGTACTATACTTTAGTTCTGTGATTATTACTTTCTATTTATTATTTTAATCAGAAAGAATGGTGAACGATTCTGAAACTTCTCTTTTTCTCTTTTCTCAATGGTACATTCAGATCAAAAATCAAAAAATTCTTTAGGAGTTCTTTCTATCCGTATTCTGGAGGTTTCTTAGTGTAACTGAATATAAAATATAAAAAGTATGATATCCACTGTACGGGAGTTATTTGTCATGAAACTTATTGGTAGTTGACTGAGTAGATGTCAGCGACAATTTGTTGTTAGTCTACAAAGGAGGTTTAGTCGTCGTCGTCGTTGAAGAAGTCCCCATGGTCTTAGAGGTCCGTAAAGTTCCTGTCAGGTGTTAAGGAACGGGTCGATTGTTATTGGGGTACCGAACAGAGAAAGTCTTGAAGGTCCATGAGAGGAAAGGACCCAATGAAATCATCTTTTGTTACAAATGATGAACAAAACGAATTAACCTTCTTTGTCTGTTTTCTTCCACTAATACATGGAAAAGTGGAGATAAATGTTAATAAGGAGTCATTACTTACAACAATTACAAAGTCACAAAAACAAACTTCGTAAAATAAAACAGACTTCGTAGAGTCATCAGGAAATCTTCAACAATTTTTGACTAGTACAATGGGAGAATTTGAGAGAACACCAAAGGGTAACGAGGGTCCCGAAGGGACCACTGAGTCACCATTTCTTAGGTGGATGGTTAAGTCCTCTGTGCCCAAGGTAGGGACCCAGTTGTTCTATGGGACCTTTTCCTTTACCGTTGGGTGAGGACATAAGAACGTCCTTTAGGGTACCTGTCTCCTCGGACCACCCGATATCGGGTACCCCAGCGTTTTTCTCAACCTATGTTGAATCGTCGATTTGTTGTTGTAACGAGGGTACTAATTTGTGCTGACTCGCTGACTTGACTTGACTTGATTGCACAAATGGGACGGAGTGAGAGGTCGTGGTCGAGTGTGGTGAGAGAGGGACCGAAGTTGGTGAACCAGAAGAAAATCAAGATTTTTGTTTATTTAAGAACTATCTAATTCCTCGACCTACCTTTCTCCTTGTAATTTATTTATGTACTTCTTTTATGACTTCTAAAATTTTATTAGAATCCCATCTTTTCTGAGAAAGTCGTTCCGTGTTTTGGTTCCTCAGTTTTTCTTTTCTCATTGTCTCAACTTATGAATTTTGAAATTTAGACATGCTAATTTCTATAAGATTTGTTTCAACTTCTGTCCACCGTTGGACCGTCTTCAATGACCTAACCGGTCTTTCAAACAAGTAGCCGGTGTAACTTTGCTTGAAAACCGGTTGGATTATGTACGTATTATTATCGTCCATTAACGACAAGTATTATAAAATTCTCGAGGATGTTTAATCCTTCTTTTTTCTTAGTTAATCTTTTTACTCGTTATCTTTACTTGTCTGTAAAGTCTTTTAATTTATTATTATTATTTGTACTTATTAGTCTTAATATGTTTAATGTTGTAATGAGACGGGTAGTCTATCTACTATAAGAAACGATTGTCTCCTCACCCCTTGACCTAAGAAAGTCTATAATAGCAACCAGACTAATATACGACTGTATCAGGAAAATCTCCTACTAACTATCAAATAGTTAAAATATGTGTGTGTGTGTGTGTGTGTGTGTGTGTGTATATATACACAGACAGGAAACTGGGTGTTCAAGTTGAAAATATAAAACCTCTTTAGTTCCGTGTTAGATCTTACAAAACAACGTTAAACTAAACACCACAGTTTTTAATCTTTGACTAGTACAATAGGAGAATTTGACTAGTACAATGGGAGAATTCGTTGGTAGTCATCCTTTTATCAATTTATAACTCATACAAAACGATAGAAGTAGATAGATCATTAAAGCTTCTAATCCATCCAAATATATTAGACTATATCTTTCTGGGTGTTCTAATGTCTTGAGGTTGTGACAACATAATATCTTGTCATGATTTTATATTATGCTGAATATTCTTTTTTTCTTTACTCCGTTCCCCTTTCCTTCCACACTTTCTTTCTTCCCTTTGATCTATATATAGACGTGTGAATTCCGTAATTATTGTTCAGATACTCCTACATAAGTTTGTGACTAGTGAAAACTCTTTCTTTACCTTAGTCTCACCCTATGTTTTCATATCTAAACCCACCCTTTCACTACTTCCTTCGAAAAGAGAAAACCTGTTACTTTTTTATGAGTATATTATTTTATTAAATCTTCCCTTCTTATTCGAGAGTTCGTACGGTAACTCATTTATTCATCCATTTCGGACTTCCCTTAGGTAATTTAAATCGTCAATCTTGTAGTCATCGAACCATCTTACGTCAAAAACGTCTCAACACCCTCGTCCTCGGTCTAACGTTACCTACCTTCTTACTTTTTATTTAATCTCAAACCTAATGAGAAAATTTTTGAAAAATTTTGGATTGATGTTTCTTGTATTGTCTTTATTTTATCACGGGGTTCCGTCCGTATCCAACTTACGTTTGAAAATAACTATTTTATACCTTCGGTACGTATATCAACTTACGATTTCTTTTCTCTGGTTTTTATTTTTCATCTTCTCTAACTTGTATTTCTTCTCTTCCCCATTATCTATTCCGTTCTAGGGACTCCTTTCCGAACCATAGGTCTCATATTTGTCTCCTGAATGAGACTCTCTCGTCTCCCTCGCGGAGAATGTGACCCTTCGTCCTGTCCTAGTCCCTGTGCAACAACGTCCCTTGACACACGACGGTCTTCCGTCCCTCATCGGCTCATATTCTTATTACTCTTAAGGATTGGATATTTGAACTAATAGAGACAAGTCAAGTCAAGTCAAGTCAGCGAGTCAGTACAGGTTGAGAAACACTGGGGTACTTAGCGTCGTGCGGTCCGGAGGGACAGGTAGTGGTTGAGGGTCTCGAGTGAGTCTGAGTGTAGGTAGCTCAGTCACTACGGTAGGTCGGTAGAGTAGGAGACAGCAGGGGAAGAGGAGGACGGGGGTTAGGGAGGGTCGTAGTCTCAGAAAAGGTTACTCAGGTCGAGAAGAGTACTCCACCGGTTTCATGACCTCAAAGTCGAAATCGTAGTCAGGAAGGTTTCTTGTGGGTCCTGACTAGAGGAAATCTTACCTGACCAACCTGGAGGAACGTCAGGTTCCCTGAGAGCTCAGAAGAGGTTGTGGTGTCAAGTTTTCGTAGTTAAGAAGCCGCGAGTCGAAAGAAGTGTTAGGTTGAGAGTGTAGGTATGTACTGGTGACCTTTTTGGTATCGGAACTGATCTGCCTGGAAACGACCGTTTCATTACAGAGACAATTCATCACAGTTTATGATTCTCATTACACCCTTTATCGTATCGTCGACCGAACTCCTTCACCTATTTTAGACTTATCAACACTGCCTCTCACTATGGATTGGTCTCCTAGTATCCTAACTACCCTTATGTTTGGGGGTCGACTCTAACCTTCGGTATTTAAGGAAACCTATCTATGAGTCGTAGGAGTGACACGTATATCTATGTCTTCCGTCCCTCGATTTAACTGGGTTTCTAACTCTAAAAATAGACCATCCACATCTATTCCCCTCTTACCGTCCTTTCATCAATACAACGACTACCTAGGGTCCAAGACCAAATCGTCCTTTTCTACATTTCTGTCCTTCACTCACTAGCACCCAGTCACTTCGTCCCCCACCCCCCTACCCTTTAGGTTTCATAGTTCCAAGACCTCTCGTTAAGAATCGACCCCAACCACTTTGATCTTATTGGACACCTGAAAAAGTTGCACGTGAGTAGTAAGGGTACTACTCGTAACTACGAGAAGTAACCGGTAAAGGAGGGTAGTAGAGAAGGGTTACTTCGTAGTGGAGGCTCCAGTGACAACAGTGACAACTGTCGTACCCTTACAGGGAGTCCGTCACTGAGTCATTCCAACTTCTCGACTACAATGATGGGATAGATTTCTGAAGTTTTCAAGTCACAGTAGAGTCTTTATCAAACCCCTAAAGGGGCCACCATGACCACCATTTCTTAGGAGGACAGTTACGTCCTTTACGTTCCCAGTGCCCAAGCTAGGGACCCAGTCTTTCTAGGAGACCTCATCCTTCACCATTGGTTCAGATCATAAGAACGGACCCTTTAGGGTATCTGTCTCCTCGGACCGTCCTATGTGAGACACCCCAGTGTCTCTCAGTCTGTACTGACTCGTGTTGAGTTGTCTTTATCAAAGTAACAATTCTCTCCCCACATATATATACATAAAAAAACAAAATATAAAGTGAATTAAGTCATCTTTATAGTTACTCAATCTCTAGTAAAAATTTGGACAAAGAGAAAAATTACACTCGTTACGACCACTGTCCGAACAAAGAGAGAAACTTAAGGTTCAACTTTTGGACATCACTGTGATTTTTGTACCTTAGTAGTGGACCTTTGGAAAACACAGGTTGGTGGAGTTGACATTAAAAAGATCTCTTACAAATCATTATCCTAAAAAAAAATTATACAATGTACTAAGGTTAGTTTCTTTACATGGGTTCATATTAGTTCTGTACAGAAAGATATGTCTCACTGAAGATAAAGTAAAAACTCAGAATAAGAAAGAAATATACCGGAAGGACAATATCAGTAACCAGAAGACCATTTAGAATCTTAATGTCAGAAAGAGAAATTCCTGAACTTAATAAAAAGGAGAGAGATACAGAGTGATGAAGGACAGATAAAGAAATTCCACTCTTACGTCCTTCTACGTCGAGAGGATTTGTTTTCTTATTCGCGAGTCGGCCCCGAGTGTCGTGAAGGGCTTTTAGGTTTGTGATGTGAAGGTGGAAAGGTTCTGTGGAGAACACTCAACGTCAGTGCCTAACTGGGTAGAGATCCAGTCGTCTACTTCCTACCGGAGTAGTACCCCCCGGTTCCGCTACGAAGGCATCTACGATAAATGTTTCGTCAGCACCTACGTCGGTCGTTTCCTTACGTCCAACAGTAGTGGTGACGACAGTTGTCATGTTGAGTCTAGTCGGGGTAAGGTCGAGACTCACGGTACTCACGGAAGTGACGAAGGTAACCACTGGGTAATTCAGAGGGGTCACGACAGTCACGTCAGTAAGTACCTGCTTTGTACCCGTCACACCTAGTGCTACCCGCCGACTCCTCACACTCTCCCCGAGCCGAGGGGTCGTCAGACCTGGTGCCCTTCTTGAGGTCGCTTCCTCTGCCGAAACTTATAAAGTTCAGTCGTCCAACGGTGTGTAGATTTTTTGTCACCCTACCCCTCGTTTCGGGACCTCCCCTCGCTTTGTCCACCTTTACACTCCTTAAAAATCTAGTAGGTCCGGTGTAGGTGTTATCAGGAACAGTGCTTTCCGGGTTGTTACAGAGATGTGACGGTAAAGACGGACCCCTTGTCGTGGGTTATGACAATGGTGGTTCTTTGACAGTTCCCCTATTCTAAAACCTCCTCTTAAAGTCCATATTATTGATGTTTTCTTGATACTACTCAAAATTCCTCTCTGATCTCTTGTGACACCTTTCTACGCGTGTGTAATTGCCCTTGTCTAGAGCCGTCTCAGCCCCGAAACCTCTCGACGACTCGTGGCGTTTTGTTCTGAAACAGGATCTCCTCGTTAGAGGTTCGAGGAGGTTATCAAACCTCTCAAGAGACCAGTTTCTGATGTAGGTAATGTTACCTCTGAAATTACGGTTTTTGTAATTGCCCACACATGGATCGGGAAGTCTGCGATTTTCGTAATCATCACTTCTACTGGATTCCTTGGGTCTGAGGGGGAGAAGTTTACTTAACTAGGGAATATCCGGTTCCTGCAAGTTGCAACCGCTGAACCAGACCCCGGTTTAGTTTCCTGACTGAAGGACCGGACCTTTTAATCAGTCTCTTCTGCTGCAAGTGTCAAGAACAGTTGTTTCGGGGCTCCTTCCCTTCCATATGGTTAGAAATAGGTAACAGTTTATGATTGGAAACAAGTCTACAGTCAAGAATAAAAGACAATAGTAGTGAAACCTAAGAAGTACTGAGTAACTCCAGAGTGTCTGAAGACCTCGTATTACACTTCTCCCCTACCAACATCAGTGGTTTTACAGTATAGTAGTTCCCCACTCAACATTTCGTAAACATCTAGGGTGATCCCAAGTCGTACCGAGACTGGGTCCTTGGTCTAAAGGTCTTAAACCAATTGAACCGGAAAGAAGGAACGTACATGGATCAAGAAGTAAGTATGTCTCTTACTTCCGTTCATTGTTACTACCCCCCTCTTTTTAGACCGTCAACAACCTTGGGTCGTTACACCGTCCCCAGGAGGGTCCGCCGTCTTTCGCGGTCCCCTAACCTTGAGAGGGTACACGACTACACACTATGTGTTTTAACCCCTCTTCGATTTTGACCCCACCTCAACGTCGGTAAAGACCTTCGTCCCCCATTGTAGACTCAAATCTTACCACAGAGGAAAGTCCTTTTCAAGACCCAGAAACTTTGTATACCTTGACAAATTGGGGTATCAGACCAAGATGAATTGTGTTAGACTAGTGTATTTAATTTACTTTTGAAGAGGTACTTTGATGGTAAGTTAAATCTTCTTTAATCATTCCCGGAAGACTCGAAAGGGGGAGGGGTGTTAACCATCTTAACTGAGTGATCCGTTCTTTATACGTCTTACAAGTTTCATCTATCTTTTTAAATATAGACTCGTCCTCTACTTTTATTACGTGTAAGGGATGTATCCTACTTCTTTGTACATTAAAAAGTAGAGGAATCCTTTATTTTTAAGGAAAATGTCCATATATAATAAGAGAATTTCTAATATAATACATTTCGATAAAGTTGAGACAAGTTTGGAGGTGACCGTAAATCCAAATTACCGTTTCCTTTGGTTTTCGTAAAACGGTCGTGTTATTCTCCTAACAGAAAGAGGTTTACTGGTCCTCCAGGAATTTTGGTAGTGAATATTACGGATTATATATGAACAGTCCTATGTGAAAGTCGTATTACAAAGATGGAAACTATTCTTTTACTTAAGGTGTAAGGATAAGTATTTTGTAAAATGAGAGATTAGAGAGGTTCTGGTCTGTTTGTAAGAAACCCAACTATTTGGATTTATAAAAACTGTCAAATAAGTTCTTTATTAATCTTTGTCGTTTTAACCCGAAAATAATATATTTACCTTAACGATGTTTATGTTCTATATCTGTAACTTGACAAAATATTAGACACGTTTATTTTGGTTCAGAAAAAATACACGGTGAAATAGGTTTTTTTTTTTTTTCGAATTGATTGTTTTTCTAATGCCGAAGGGAAGGGACCTTCGTAAGAAGGACAGGATGTTCGGAACAGATTTATAGAAAAATACAGGAGTCCTCTTATTTCCATGCGTGAAAATTGTGTAAAGTGAAATTTGGTACTAGGATTAGAAGACGAATCAGACACAATCGTTTGAGGACCCTAACTTGAGGAGTGACTACAAATCCCTCTACGTGGACTTTTTTTTTTCAGTAACAGATTCTCAGGTTCTTTGTAAAAAAAAAAAATGAAATAAACTTATTAGTCGACCGAAAGTTAGTGATATTTTATTTTCAAAAAGTGTTTTAGGTCTAGGAAAAAGGAACAATAACTGTTATCTAATTCAGGATTGTCGCTCGTATTTTAACAAATATATTTAAGTTTATAGGGGAGTGGGTAACCGACTGTAACATTAAAACGTAAGAATGTTGAAACTATAGTTTTAGAACTATTTTTCTATGTGATTTTTATGAAAATCATTTAGTCTCTTTCATTAACTTTCGTATGTAAATCTCCACTTTTTGATTTTTAAATATTACTTTATAATTACTATTGTGTACTTTATAAATGGACAGTAATTTTTCGTTTCATATAGTCAGAATTTTCGAGATCCCGTGAATTGTAAAATTTTATAGAGACCAGAAAAGTCCTGTCGAGTGAAAACGTGTATTTTTTCGTTTCACGATGAAGTGTTGGGGAAAAAAAGAGGACATCAAGTGTTTTGTTTCCTTCCAGGAGGAATAATTACTACGGGTCGATCAGTTTGTGGCAAGAGTTAAATATTGTGATCTTTTTCACTTTAAAGTTTTTGTCCAGAGAGACTGAAGTCGATTTATAGGAAACGGACTACAGAACCATTAGGACCAAGTAGATCTTTTCTAATTTGACACCACTTATGGACACATTCTGTTTCGTACTAGACAAACTTTTCTAAAGGACATTTTGTATGAAATGTAATTTTAACCAAATTTTGACACTTGGTTAATACTACTTTTAAAGTAAATGTAACTTGGAGAATCAAGAGTGTTACAGTCTATGCATTTCGGAACACGTAAATATTGGTCTGAAGACGAAAATTTTTCCATTCGTCATGTAATCCAAAAGAAGGTATATGACACCGTCACGGACTGTAAAATTATTTCAGTTCTCTCTTTCTGTCTCTGACTGAAGTACTTGTTAAACAAATAATATCATTTTAGAATAATTAAGGTAGAACGACTACACCTTACACCTGGTAAAAGGGGTAATTAAGAGAGACATCATAGAGTCTTCTTTGCCAAACGTCTTTTTAAAAGAATGTGTATTAATAAATTTTGGAAAAATCGGAGGAGTAAAAAGTATGATCATAAAGATACAAGTGGACTCATTTAATTAGGTTCTATGACAGTCTGGAATGGTCTATGGTAGATACAATTAAGTTTAAAATCTTGTCCAAATAATAGAGGAGGGTGAGGGATATAGAGTGTTTGGATAGTAAATAAAAAACAATCATAGAAACAAGAGTTGTTCAGTGAAGTTTAAGAAAAACCTCCGTCTCTTCTTTTTTAGACCCTTTCTAACTCCCGTCCTCCTCTTCCCCCGTTGTCTCCTACTCTACCAACCTACCGTAGTGGTTGAGTTACCTGTACTCCAAGTCGTTTGAGGCCCTGTATCACTTCCTGTTCTTTCGGATCGTACGACGTCAGGTTGTGTCCAGTGTTTCTCAGTGCTGACTCGTTGACTTGTTGTTTTTGATCTTTTTTTATATTAATGGCACTAATGTCCATTGATTAAGTCTTATTCGACCTGTGGAGAGTACAGAGACCTGACTATCCAGTCCCGACACTTACCTCGTCCCTGACTCTAGAGGTTCAACAGGTATTGGACTATGAAATCGATTGACAAACAGTACTCACGTTTACTGAGCCAGTCGAATACTAAATTTTTCTGTGAAAATTTAGAAGTCACCCCACAATTTACATCATCTTAACGATTATCACGTAATCTTTATAGGACGTCAAAGGTTCTAATGAAAGATCCTCCATCCTAAAGATTGATAGTTTATGACACACTTGTGTCGTCTCCTCTGATCTCTCTTTCCCGAAGCCCGTAAGACTACACTCGAATTTTTGTCGAGATAGTCAATGGATTTACCAAGACTCACCCACATAATTAAAGGTCTCGAGGAGTTCACCCTTATAATTAAGGATGAGTCTTACTACAATTTATGTTATGATATTTATCTACCCCGAAGGGAGCATCGAGTCAGTCATTTATTAGACAGACGTTACGTCTTCTGGACCCAAGTTAAGGACCCAGTCCTTCTAGGGGACCTCTCCTTTTACCGTTGGGTGAGGTCATAAGAACGGACCCTTTTAGGGCACCTGTCTCCTCGGACCGTCCGATGTCATGTACACCAGAGTTTCTCAACCTGTGTTGAAGCACTGACTTGGTAGATGGTGGTATTTATCTACTATGTGTTTTCTCCGAGTCATTTTTAATTGGAGGAGGAGAGACAAGAGACATAATTTGTTGGAATACTTAAACCTAAGATGGTAATGTTTTAACACCAGTAAACCGGAAGTTATAACATATGGATAGGTACTTAATAGATATTTATTTCCTGAATAATTGGTTCAACCCCTAATTTCCTATCATTATTGTAAGTTACTTACTTTATCAAATGGATAAAAAATACTTAGAGTCCTGTAACGTATGTTTAACCGTATAAACTAATATTTAAATACAATTGACAAGTAAAATCCGTCTTCAAGATGAACCTTTCTAAAATTTCCTGAATCAAACCACTTATTTGAACTTTCAAGGGGAGAGGAGTGTCAAAGATTTTTGATATTTGAGTCTGTAAGAAGGAGATGGGTGGTTTTGTGAGTTGTCATAATTAATCATCTCTAAAAATTGTCAGTCACTTTTCAACCCGACTTAGTGGGGATAAATTATGGCAGGGTTATGACTTCGATACAATGTCGTGACCTTCCTCTTTTACACGGAATATATTACGGTAAGTCCTTCATCATAGAGGAATGATTATGTAAAAAGGGAACGGATAGTCAAACATTATTCTTGTAAGATCTTCTATACACATGAAAAAGATTTCTTCACCACGTCCAAAGAGAGACTTGGTACTTGGGAAATATCAAAGTCTAAATCGTCGGTTCTTATTCTGGAGTCACGAATCAGTCTCGATCTCTTTACATGACGGTCTAGAACCGTGTCATAATTCCTTGAGAACCTCTCCTTTTACCGAAGACGACCGTAATGTGGATATGTGATATTACATGTCTGTAAAATTGGGACACGTTGACACCCCCCTCTACGAATAGAAATGCATAAATAAAGTTATTAATAAAATTTCGTCTTTTTACAAGAAAAAAAGGATTTTGTATAAAACATTAATAGTAGATGGTAGAAACTAGATCGGATTTTCACAACTGAGTTTATTATTAGTTTTTTTTACTTTAAGAAAAAAAAGACTCACCTATTAAAAATGAAAAACTTGTAACAGGGTAACCAGAAACATAAACTAACAAGAATATAAGTCACACATAAGACTGACCTCCGTTTAAATCCTTTCTTAAATAAAGACATAACCGTGGTTTTACAAAGAAAAGTTACTTTACAAACAACAACAACCTGTCCATCTCTGTAACGATTAATAGATTTTTTTAAGATAGGTCTTTTTACTGGACCAATTTACTTCTTCAAAAATTTTCGTTACCTATCCCACGAGGAAGAGATCTAAGTGAGAAACTGAAAAAAGGTGTACCAATATAAACCGTCCTCCTCTACTTTCATCGAAAGACTCACAACAAGTTTTGTCTGTCTTGAGTAGTAATAATTTTGAGTACGGTCTAAATAAAACCCTGCTAGTGAAAGACAAACAGTAAGTCATAGTGTACGTGAGTACAAAACTACCATACCTCGTTTTGGTCTCTGTCGAATGTCACCATAAGACGTCTACATATTGGATTCTTCAACTCGGACCCTTGATTTAAACCTTCCACACGGGAAGACACTACAAATTTGTGAAAATGAAACTTCTTATAAGAAAGACCCGAATAGTCACAATCGATAAACATAAGAAACCATGACAGTGAGAGACAACTTTCATAAGAAACATATAAAAGAAACGGTATATATAAAAGAATTGGTAAAGACCTTTACTTAATAAAAGAGATATGGGTTAGTTATAGGTACTATAAACTCGACGTAAAACTGACCACCCCACCGACCCCGTCAGTTACGAAACGTCGTTGTCTTATAAAAACTTTTTCTTCTTATTAAAAACCTTTCACTATTCGTTCTATTTTAGGTCTGTTTCCGTCACGGACTAGTTTTAAACTTTCTATTACTTTTCCTTTTTGATCCATTGTGGTTTTTATACTTATAACCCCTTTTCTGATTTGACTCATGTTTCAACTCCATTTGAAATCATTAACACCTTATGACACTTCGAAAAAAGGGGGGACTCCTTCTAATTTCTCCTTTTCCTCCTCCGGACAGAGGGAAGGATCTATTGACTCAGACCTCAAGAACTCGAACAGTCATGTCAACAGTACACCAATGATCGTTTACCTTAGAGTTCATACTCCGTTTATGTACGAAGACAATGTACTTGAGAAGTTATCACATAGGAATTTTCATGTTCAAATAAGTTTTGTAAATTAAGACATACATAATACCTAGATATATTTTAAACTACAGTGTAAATCTTATCTAAATGAGATCAGGACATCATGTCAAGAGATCATGAATTTTTACGAAGATATACTTCACTTCTACTTTCCTTTTTTTTATTGGGAGTCTATCACGGTGACTGATTTTGACACTATTACAGCTAACCGAATCAGGTAAACGTTTTTGACACCAAGTGAAATACTTAAAAAGGAATTCATCATAACAATTTAAGTAGGAAAGACAGTGTCCACTCAGTTGAAAGATGGGGTTTAATAAATAGTAATTAAGGGTATGAACTTTTTTATAACTTTATAACTTGGATTCAATCGTCCTGAAAAAGTCGAATTTCTAATTTCATCAATGATAAATTATTTACAAACTATTATTTGGATTATTTACGGAGTATAAACGAATAACGAATAACTAAAAGGTTCTAAAGTCGAGTTCAGTGTACAATGGACATGTTTATGAATCAATTTTAAACAGGAATTTAAGAATAAATGAGTAAAAAATAAGTAAGCTGTTTATAAAAACTGTACAATACATCATCCGTGACAAGTGTGGTGAAATTTTTATTGAAGATCAGAATAAGATTCTATATACACTTTTGTATCCATATTACAGAAACATAAAAAGATTATATTTAAATATACTTATATAGTGATAATTTTTACAAATTACCAGATACAAGGTGGACTTTGTTAAAGTGTACGGTGGTCACCGTGAAACCCTTTCTGACGTAACCACAAATATTTCGTGGAAGTATGAATCTATTAGGTTCATCTGTTAGAGTCACTGGGTATTTCTACACGTGTCGATAAAGGTAAACCTGGAGTCCTCTCTCCGTAAGAATTTCTGTGTTTGGTGTTCGTCAATTTGGTTCCGAGTTGGGACCAGAGGATTGAGAGTCGAATCATGAGAAACGTACTATGGTAAGGGGTTGTTATCCTTGACTACTGTGACATTTTTTCCCTACCCCTTCACTTCTTCCTTGTCCCCGTTGACTCCAGTCGACGAAAGAGACACGACACTTTAGACACTATACCGACACGAGACAGAAAATTGGAAACACACTGTCGAATCGGAGTCGTGATTCATGGTCGTTTCCTTAGTGGTTCTCTAAATTAGGACAATAGCCCCTAATTGTGGACTTCCCTCAAAACTGTAGAAGACATCAATTGACCTAGTTTTCACTAGATCCTAGAAATTAGGTCTGAGAAGATTATATGTGACATCGAGTGAAAGTCTCCCAGTGAGACTGAGAGACTTTACAAATACAGAAGAAAATACAGTATCTGAATGAAAACTCTATGTGAGGTACGATGACACGACTGGAGTTTAGTTTGACTTAAATTAATAGTTTAGAAATTATATACGGAACACTTGTTTTATTCGTCGGTATCAAAGTCTGAACAAGTCATTTGAGAATTTGTAGGTGGTATATTAGTACAGACCAAAATACCCATACAAAGATTGGAATGACTTGTCCGATATCCAGATCAATACGGTTTCTTAATAATATAGATTTCTTAGACTTCCTTACTTTCTTCCCTAAATCTTCAATTTTTAAGTCGTATACACATATAAATATGTACTCTATTATACACATGATATTTATGTATTTCAGACTAATAGAAAAAGATTAAGGATTTAGTGTTTCCATGTGTCAATATGGTACTATCGGTGATGACAATCGTAGTAGTACCAGTCTTACTCTTATACAACCGGTTAATACTCATTTCTATATTTCAGGAGGGGGTTAAAGAGTGGTTCTATCTTTAGTTTATTAAATACTTATATATCCTTATATTCTAATAATTTAAGGTCTAATTTTATCATTCATAGAATTTAATGAACGAGGAAGTCACATTCAAAATAAAATTTTATATATACAAATTAGTAGAAAAATTACAATATAAATACATAAACTAAGGGTCATGAAAGAAATAAATGTTCAATCGATCAATTACATACTCACAAGTAATTTAGTAATTTATACCAAAGATAAACTGATCTTTACCTTAAATAAAACACCAAGAGACTATGGAAACATCCCCCAATAGAAATTTCTGAAAGAACTCATAACACATTCACCTACTTATAAAAGGGGGTTTTTTGTGTGTGAGAAGTACATAATATAAAGTGTTATGTCTTCTCATGATTTTAAGACTGTGGTTTATTTGACTTGTAAATGGAGACCTATATATACTGGAACAGTATAATCTTTATGTTTCAGTACACATAGAATATCAAAGTCTTTAGTGAGAGTAACGAAAGAGAAAGTTCCAGTAACTTAGGAAATATTTATTATATAAAATAATACTCATGGAATCTTGGAATCTCCGTATAAATTTACTTCTTTAGTAGTACCTCTTAATCAAAATTTTTAGTGATCTTTTAATAAGTTCACATTTTTTTTAAAAAAACTTTTATTTAGACTCGTTCGCAGTGGATTTAAAGACATTTATTTTTAACTTGAATATTAAACTGGATTAAAAAACTCATACATATATATCTGTATATATGAATGTACACTTACATATATACGTATATGTGTGTATATGTAGAGAGATATATTATATACACATAAAGTCGTATATAATCTCAACCACACCATCTCTTTCCAACGAAACCTCAGTAGGACTCAAAACTACGACCGGTACATTGAATTTGAGTGAATCAGGGTAGACATTTTATTGTTACGATCACACGTCATAATGGTGTAATTTATTATTTTGTCACGGAAGATGTATTATTTACACGTTCTTTACGAAAATGACGGGGAATAAAGAATGAATTAATTTTTATTTTTATCTGTTAAAAATTTTTTAGTAAACTGGAATGAATCAAAAATTTTTAGCTCTGGTCACCCTATTCAAAAGTAACACCGTACAACGCAATAAAGTGACACTTAGACGAAAGACAACGGACATAGTCAGGGAAGACTCTAGAGAGTGATATGGTCAAACACAGATTGTCTTCGAGGATAATATCCTCTCGAAAGAAGAACGACGGTTCTTTGATTTAATTTATATTCCCCTTAATCGATATTTAATTAACACTCGATAGAAAGTATTAAACACACTCACTCATGTCCTACCTTAGGGTAAAGATTGTACTTTACACTTTTCCATAGGTCCGTGGAAATTTTTATTTTTGTGTACCTATATAAGTAGAATGAATTCGAAAAGGTCAGTAAGGTTATTCTGTGAACTGCTGATGATATCTTTACAATAACCTTGTTTCAATAGAGAACAAGACCGTGTGTTATCTAACTCATAGGCGTCACTTAAACACATACATTCCATGAACCTAGGAAACCCTGTTTTATGTTTTCATTACTTTTCCTCTAATAAAGGTAATAAACTGACAATAAGAGTAACTTATTAATCTTTACGAACAAAAGTCTGAACTGTCACCTCTGGGGAACAATTATTAGTAGTGACACATGATCTAAACTTCTCCAGTTTCTTTCAATAAATACTTGTCATAAGTACTCAGTCCTTCTAAGTTTCTGTTTTCGATTAGTAAAGGAACAAATACTCTTACATAAAAGAATGGGTAATCCACAGAACCGTTGGAGACTTAAAAAATAATTTCCTCACGTCCCACCCCCTTTTGACCCAATTCCCCAACCTCCCCTGAATTAAACTTCGATGTAAATGTGTCGTTCGTTATGACAAAGATGACTCTAACACAAATTCTAACACACAATTCTAGTCATTTTCATGTCACGAAAAGATTCACAAAAATAAACGTATATTTAAAGGACAAACAATTAACAAAAGGAATCCTCTTCACTGAAGTTCTTGATACTATCTCTCATAATCCCCGTCCACCGTTTCTGACGTGGAGGGAGGGGGTAGTTTGGGGGTCGGTGGTCAACCACCGAGTGTCACTATTCCGTCGTTCACAGTATATCGGATCCGACCGTCACAATTTCGTCCTGGTGCCTCTCCTGTGCGGGTAGTCCACATCGGTGTGGGAGAAATGTCTAGGGATCCCTGATGTCTGTCGGGTGATGGGATGAGGAAAAAAAAGGACCGGAGACGTCTCGGATTGTGTCTTGATACATTATGGTCGACAAGACACGAACCGACACAAGTGGTACAAACAACGTAAAATTAAGAGTGTCGTTAAGATCGTCCTTCCATCCATAATTACAGGAGCCCTTTTAAAAGAACTTCACAGAAATAAAAACTTTGGGTTTCGAAACCGATTGTCGCTTCCAAATTGTTTGATTTATAAAGAGATTTAATAGGTCTAAAATCCTCCGGGCCCCTTAAATTGCCATAATAAGTACGATCTTTCACTCCAGTCTACGTTTGAAGACACACGACCGAGGTTTCGGGTGGTGGCAGTGAGTGGTGACGACAAAAAGTAGACTACCTTATATCTAAGCGTCAACGACCCGTAGTCCGTCACGTTTTTCGTCTGGTCCTAGAGACTGAATGTACTAAAACACTTAATTTCCAATAAATTCAAGGTTCAAAACAAGAAGTTTGTAATGAAACTTTTACAACTGTAAGACTTTCGGTGGGTCAGAAAGTAAAGGCAACTACAACGTCGGACCTCGGAGCCTTAGTTGGAGACGGGGTCGCTCCTGTTCTGTGAACTACCCTGTCACTCTCAATTCGGAGGGAAGGGGGTCACGGTGTGTTCGTGGACGAACAGACCGTCCTTTCATTTTTGTCACAATTGTTAACGTCCAGACCCATTACACCAGACCAGAAGTACGGAAGTGAGTCCACCTCGGGCTCTTCAACTTCTGTGATTGCCTTCCAAATCTTCGGATGTCGGCTCGGGCCTTTTCCTTGTCTTTCATTCGTGTTGAAAAAAAGGCCAAAACAAAAAGTTCCTATATTAAATGACCGAAAGGAAGTTTCCCTGTTACTTTAGAGTGACTAAATCAGGTAGAACTCGGGACGGATTCATGTTAAATTATCAATAGTAGGTTCTCCTGATAATGTCTACTTAATCGAGGATGTCTTTTATAAAAGACTTTGTTAAATATGACACACACCCTGAAGGGAGAAGTAGTCGAGAAGGGAATGAGGGAGGTAGAGGTAGGGAGAGTGAACTCCCCTTTCTTTTATACTAATCATCAGAGTTGTACATGGTTACTTTATCAGAGACTTTCACATCACTTTCACATAGGGAAACATTAAGTTTATGAAACCCTCCCCCTTACTGGGGGGAACAACATGTGTACACTTATTAAAACCGTCTAATGGACAATCATTTTCACTACTATTCATTAATAAAAGAACCTCGTCCCCGTTATCTGAAAGAAACCTTAATATTATTCTTCAACTTGAAACCTTACAATAAGAATTAATAAGTTCAAAAAGGTCTAGAAATATAAAAATCACTTGCATCATAACTGTTCATCTATTACAAATAATGTATTGAACATACATTATGTTACAGTATTACATTATATTATAGTATTGATAATAAAGTAAAATTCTATCTCTTGATATTTATACGAAGACATATACATGTACCTTTTAGTAAAATTATATAATTATATATAGTTATGTGGAGTCGACGATATTAAAAGTATAATAGTTTACAGATTCTTAATACTTTAACATTACTAATCGTCACATGGAACATATTTTCTGAATATATTACTATTACTGTAGAAAATTTCCCGTCAGTCAGGGAATCACCACAGGAGTCATTAAGAACGGTCTCGATTTTAAAATCTTACGTTGTTTAGAACCCCTTTGAGAGAAGTGGAGAGATCTTACAAAGTATTTTCTCTACAGTCGACGTCACCCGATTGAGGGCACGCGGACACAAGTTGTGAAGAAACCTTCTACCGTTTAACCGTCACCAAAACCACTCCCGGTTCACTTAACAGTCTAAGCGATATCTAGACTATTTCACTCAGTTCAGGGGAGATAAGACTGACTTCACTATGTTACTTCTCGAATCATCATCCTATTTCGGATATTTTAATTATGTTCAAGACCTACTTTCCTCTCTTTAACGTCCGATGGATGTAGTGCTTAAAAGTAACCGGTAAACGGAATCTTATAAGTTATCATGAACAAATAATCTTCATTTTATAGGGACTTTAGAAAGGAAGTCACTCTATACGGTCAATCGACCTAATACACGTTGTATAGGTTTTGACAACTACTGTGTTCATAAATCTATATGACGGAACTTTACTCGACATAAAAGGAGTATTTAAACGATATTTCGTTAAAGACTTTCCATTACTCATTGTTTGTCGTTGTATTTTTTAAAGGAAGTTTCGGTCGAATGATAAACTCCACTTAAATATACCCAGGATTCATTGTAATAGATTTCCTTGGCTCCATTTTCTGTTTTTATACTTCGTTTTGTCGAAACAAATAGTCTGACAACAGATTCATCTTCCTGAACGGAATATTTACGGAGCATCTTATGAAATGTAAAACGTATATACTAAAAAAAATTAAAAATAAAAATGAAATAAAATGAAATGTTATGACATAACCAAAACGGTATGTAACTGTACTTAGGTGGTGCCCACATGTACGCAAGGGTTTGTACTTGGGGGGAGAGAGGAGGGAGGGGTATTGTAGAGAGACCCAGTAGTGGCACGTGGTCGGGGTTCGTACGACATAGGACGCAGCCTGTATCTGACCACTAAACTAAGAATGTACTATCATATGTACAATGTTACGGTAAGAGGGTTTAGTAGGGTGGGAGAGGGAGAGGGAGACTCAGGTTTTCAGGCAATATGTGTAGACACAGAAAAAACGACAGATGTAAAACGTATATACTAAATTTTAGGTAATAAGATAAGAGGGTTAGTCTTTGACTTGGGTAAAAACTACTCCTGGGAGTCTGGGTTTATCGAATTTATTAATCCATTTCCGGTGTATTCACTATTTACCATACAACTTGGGTTAGTAAATAAATAAAGGGTTCAGTTCCTCTGACTAAATCGTTTTCTTAGATACGGTTGGTCCGTGTTACGACATCAGGGTCCTGAAGTGACAAATCACTTCCTCCGTCTAAATCTTTGTTTATTAATTTTACAATTTAAACGTCACTGTCCTTACTTCACTTCACTTCACTTCAGCGAGTCAACACAGGCTGAGAAACGCTGGGGTACCTGACATCGGATGGTCCGAGGAGTCAGGTACCCTAAAAGGTCCGTTCTTATGACCTCGCCCAACGGTAAAGGAAGAGGTCCCCTAGAAGGACTGGGTCCCTAGTTTGGGTCCAGAGGGTGTAACATCCGTCTACGAAATGGTAGACTCGATGTCTGGACCCAAGTTAGGTACTCAACCTTCCTAGTCACTGTCCTTATTCACATCATATAAAACCCTAGTACCCCTTGAGTCCATTGTCTTCTACAGGATCTCCTCTACTATAGAGTCGGTCCGGAATGTGAGATATGTGTGATGTATCTATAATCGGTCTGTGTCCTTTGTTCCTGTTCTACCCTACCCAACCTTATCACAAATCTACTCCAGCCGTCAATCTAGACCCCCTCTCCTTTAACATTCTCTACCTTGGTTTGCATATTCGTCCTCGGTCTGGTATTTCCCGGATCATTCCGGAGTCTCCAGAAATGTAATAACCTTCACGGATTCCCCTGTCTACCAACTTAAAAAGTGAAATCGATACCGACATACCTCCTATATAAAATCCCCTTGTCATAACCTCTGTTCCTGTAGGTAAATCTTCCGGTACAGTCCCCTGTTCTCTCCTCCTTCTGAGTTTGGTCGTCCCCTGGGTACTCTTGTCTCCTCTTTCTTACACCAGTTCTTTATAAATCCTCTATTTTAACTGTCTTGTAGTACCACTAACCAACCTTATACTTCCTCTTGTCCATTAGCTCCTGTTGAGAGTCCACGGAATCACCCATCACCTTCGTGACTCTACCCCGTATGTCCTCTTTTGACAGTTCACGTTACACTCCAAGGACACTAAGGTGTCTGTGTTCAGACTTTGACCCTTCTTTACCATAAACTGATACTTTTTACTGAAGTCAGTGTGCCTCTCTCCATGAAACTGGTTAAACTTGTTACCTGATTTCTCACTGAAGACCCCCGTAAACTTGTAAATGACCTCTATTACTTTCTCTACCTTTATTACTAGTCTTTCTTCCTCCTTTTGGTCTCCCATCCCTTCATCTCACAATTTTCGGTTTCTGGTTCTTAAAGACCCTATTATATTACTTTTTGTCTCCAGGTCATTCTCTTCTAGACTTTGTAGAGGTGAACCTGACCCGTCAAACCTCCGGTAACCACTGGGGTCACTTTTGTCAAAGACCATCTTACCGTGTATACTTTTATTTTACCGGTACCTAACTTCTCATTTATTTTTCCTTGTCTCTCTCAACCATAGACGATAAATGAGAGGAAAGATGGGAAATACACTTTTCAAGGGTTTCTTATTGACCTTTCTTTAAACTCGATTGTTCATAGACCGATCAAAATATCTGTTCCTCTTTCTTTGATTTTTTCCTTCCACCGTGACCTTGTTCCACCGACTTTGAAACCCAAAACCGGACTTAAGTTTACAAAGGTAGTAATGGATCGATACACATGGGAACTCATACAACAAATTGGAGAGACTCAGATTTATGAAGTAAAGATTTCACCCCATAATTATGGTTGGAGGATCTTAACAATATTATATTTCTCTCGGAATCGTGTCAAGAATCGTGTATCATAAATCATTTGGTAATAAAAAGAATATTTCTATATCCACTTTGTTTTATTAATGTATAAAAATGGTAAACTTTGTAAGACAGTGGTATAATCTACAAAGTTCGTAATATATCAGTATATTGGGAGTTATACGATATTAGTGTGATATGATATTTATAGAAATTTCACTAAACGAATTGACGACGACGACGACGATTCAATGAAGTCAGCACAGGCTGAGACACGCTGGGGTATCTGCCGTCGGCTTGACGGATTAGTGTTTCCTTTATAAATGTATAAATAACTTCTTAATGAATCCCAGTAAAACATGAATTTTCACCTTTATCGAAGTAATTTCTTTTTTTTTAAACACACTGAAAATCTATACAATGTTAAAAAAAAATTCAGTCCTAGTTTAGAAGACAGATATACATGTATATATACATAAGTCATTGGAATAAAAACACTTAGACCTTTCATTATTTCACTATTGCATTTATATTTTCATTTGTATTTTACATTTGTGAAATTTTGGTTCTTTACCATGAACATAATTTAAAAGAAATAAAAAATTTTAACTTTAATCAACTAAATACCATAATACAATGAAGTCCACATGTTGTATCACTACGTCACAAAAATATCTAATTTGAAACAAATTTCAATAATATTTTATGACTAATATGAAGGACACGATATCTAATATAGGAACATAGAATAAAATATGGATTATCATACATGAAGAATTAGGACAAGGGGATAGAACGGGGAGTGGGGTGGGGAAGGGATGACAATTGGTGACAAACAAGATACATAGACACTCAGACAAAGACCAAACAATACAAGTAAAAAACAAAAAATCTAAGACGTACACTCACTTTTGTATGTTATAAAAATAAAGTGACTGAATGAAGTGATTCGCGTTACGGAGGGTGTAGTTAGGTACAACAACGTTTACCGTCAAAGTAAGGAAAAATACCGACACATCATCAGCGTAACACACACACACACATATATACATATATATGTAACACCACATATATATATGTGTATGGTGAAATAGGAAAGTAGATAACCATCTGTGTGAATCCAACGAAGGTATAGAACCGATAACATTTATTACGACGACACTTGTACCCCCATGTACATAGAAAAACTTAATCACAAAAGTGAACTCAATCAAGAGGAGGGAGGTCAACACCCGTCCCTATACGTGTGACCGTTACTGACGGAGACGGGATCAGTCTCCCAGACACGTAGAGACAAGGGAGATTCACATACGCGAGAACAACCGTCACCGTCGGAAATGATATCACCTCCCGCCACGGTCTCGTTCTTCTCGACCTCGTCCCGGGGTCACGTCCGGTCCCTCACACGACCGTTCGGTCGGTCTTATGGTCCGATAAAGATCAGACGACGGAGAGGTGACACGACCTCGTCCCTCCGTCCACCCCAACCCCCACCCTCATGCGTTCAGACACGTGCACGTACGTGTGAAGTTTTCGTCTCAGAACCAAAGACTGTCGGGAGGTCATTCGGGATGGACTAAAGTTTGGTCGATTCCCCGAGTAGAAGGGTCTCGACCTGGGGTCCCGACCCCACGGACTTTCCACACAACTTGAGGTACGAGGGGTCCCTTCTAGAGGTTCGGACGCTAGGACGGAAGGAGAAGACACACACCGAGGGTTATCGAAAAGGAGGGAAGGATGGTCCGACATACACCTGTCAAAATCAACATCTTTTCAGTAATACGGTCAGAGGTGCAGTAAAAGTCACTCTCGATGAGTTGTACGTCAACATAAAAACCACATAAGTAACCCCCACCTCCATCCCTCATTCGAGTCACAGGAGCATATGATGGTAGAACTAGAGAGTACACAATTTAAAAAAATTTAGACGTATGAAAGGGATGCCTAATCCAAAATCTCAGGTTCTAAGAACTGTAAATCCAGACTAGGTTCAAACAAGACCAGATGTACTTCACTCAAAGAATTTAAGACTTGACTTTCAGGTCTCATTACACGTTAAGAGTGAAGAGAGAAATAAAGATCATGATAAGTGTCTACACATGGACCGAAAAAAAAAAATTAATTATTTCTATTCCTATTACACACTTTTATATCTGTTACTTGTACTCTTCACCGTTAATCGAGGTGATTATTGAGCTTTACACTAATATACTTGTAGACAACGAATTAGTTCATCGAAAATCTCATAGGCAATCATTTTTACAAATAATAATTTACAGTCACGCCTGCTCTTTTATCATCTTCTCTGAGGTGTTCCTCCCGGAGACCTGATCTTCTAACTTAAAACTGATTAATAAGTAAAGTACCTGAGTACCTTGAAAAAGAAGGAGAAAATTCGAGTAAGAAAGGACTGAACTGGTCGATCATACTTATACCATACGTCTAAACTGTAGATCTTTCAGAGAGATATGGAGAACTAAGGGTACTACATAAGTACATTAAAGTACGGGGTATAGAGGCATAAATAAGAGAGAAGGTTTTCATCAGTAAAGTGGGAGATTATTGATGAATTCAAACAATTTCCTTTTTGTATGATTAATGGAATTTGATTATGTTCCTCAAATATTTGTAAAATTTATAGAACAACTTCTTACTTGAGTGTTTGAGGATTTTAAAACAGATAAGTAAGTTGTTTATTACAACTTAATAAAAATATGAAATTACCACTAAAACAACTTTAAAAAGTATAATTTCTTGTTTTGAAAATACTGAGATAATGAAAACTTCCAATAAATGTCAATTTATAGTAGAAGAAACAGTATTTTAATATTAACCAAAGCGGTCAAAAGGGATTTTTTAGTTCACACTGTATGTTTGTCGACAACATTATCGATGAAGTAACTCAACAATATTCCTAATTTACTTTATTATATAACGACAACGATAACGATTCAGTGAAATCAGCACAGGTTGAGACACGCTGGGGTATCTACCGTCGGAAGGTCCGAGGAGGTAGGTACCCTAAAAGGTCCGTTCTCATTACCTCACCCCACGGTAACTTCATTATATATATTTCTAAATTAAGTTAAGAATCGTATATATTTTTTCACTTTCACAATCAACGAGTCAGCACACGTTGAGAAATATTAGGGCACCTGACATCGGAGACAGGTACCTAAAGGGTCCGTTCTTATGACCTCACCTAACGGTAAGGGAAGAGGTCCCCTAAAAGGGTGGGTCCCTAGCTTGGGTCCAGAGGGTGTAACGTCCGTCTAAGAAATGGTAGGTTCGGTAGTCCCTTCGGAATTTTATAAGTTATTTATGATCGATAAAAACAATAATTTCTGTTCTCTTGGGTCTAAGAGACTACCAAAAAGTGACTTTATAAAAGGAAAAAAAAAATCTGTAAATCTGTAAATACATCAATTAGACTTTGGGTATTCTATCATATTATTTTTACGTATTGTTCATAGAAAATTTTGAATAGAAGTATGAAAATATGTTTATGTTTTCTTTATCATTTCTATTTCGATAAATTGTGTAACGTGTTTCACATTATAACAGTCTATCGACCCATCATACACTATGACATTTCTGGAAACGATTTGTTAGGTGTTTTCCCCGGAGTTGGGTCGGGTTGAGATCGAGTCGAATTTATCGGGATGTCTCAGGACCCTAACGTAAGGAGGGGTCTTAGCACGAATCGTTTGAAGAGCCACCCTTTTGTTGAGTCGGACTGGGGTACTCTACTGGTCCCGGGACATTTTGACCTTATTCATCCACTTATTTTCTATCGTACACTTATCTATAGTTGACCCTGTATGAATTTTTATCGTTATTTTCCTTTCTCTATTCGACATCTTACCATGAATATGGTCCTGTGTAAACTATATATATAAATTTTTTTGTGTATTTTCTATTATGATCCATGACAAGTACCTATATAGTATATTCTATAATTTTATGTGGTATCCTTATGTGTCGAAGGGAACACCGAGTCTACCATTTCTTAGACGGACGTTACGCCCTCTGGATCCAAACTAGGGACCCAACCCTTTGAGGGGACCTCTTTTCTTTCCGATGGGTGAGGTCATAAGAACGGATCTCTTAAGGTACCTGTCTCCTCGGACCACCAGACGTCAGGTATCCTAGCGTCTCAGCCTGTGTTGACTCGCTAAAGTAAAACAAATATCTTTATGTGTTGTGTCAACGGAAACCCCTCCTCCCACCCTCTCTTACTCTGATCCTTAACTATAGTTTACCCTTGAAATCAAATTTAAAAATTACTTAATTTTCTTTATACATTAAATAATCGTCAAATAAAAACCTTTATCCAAACTATCCCCAACTATTGAATAAGATACGTGAAAAGACGTAACAAATGTAAAAATTTCATTTACCCTTCTTATATTTTCGACATCCGATCGAAAGTCCGGTTGTTTTACATTCCAACTACGACGTAACGAGAATATAATATCAAGTCAATGTTAGAAAAGAAAGTCAATTTGAATGAATTCACGGATATTCAAAGGGTCTTGTATCTCGGCAACAAAATCGTAACCTGTGTAAAAATAAATCTGTGGTATACCTCGTAGGTGTTACATATATGGATCGTCATATGATGAGTGCTAACATATATCTTTGATTTACGCACTTAACAGGTCAGGGCAACATACTCCCATTTTGAACCACTCCTGACACCATTTGGTTTTCCGGAGTAGATCTTCGTAAGGTGATTTCAAGTTTATACAAAAATTTGTGTTACACTCGGTTTGATTTACCCTGACACTCGGTTTAAGAAGATGTTGACGTTTAAAGGTTAGAGGTACATTTACGACCCGATCCTGAATTGAGAACCTTTCGGTAAATGGAGATGTGGAAAAGATCATTAGTAGTCCTACTCTATTTACTTTACTTAGTGACATCATGAGTCTTATTAACCCATTAAGAAACATACGTAGTTCTTTCTTTTCAATCTGACCTGTATTAAGGATCTCCATCTATCACACCTAAACGGAACAAAATCATCAATCAAGTCATCGAAGGATCAATTTGCAAAGTCAGTACCGTCTACGAGGTACACAATTTATGGACATCACCATACGACTTTCACTTCAACGAGTCAGTGCAGCCTGAGAAACGTTGGGGTACCTGACATCGGATGGTCTGAGGAGACAGGTACCTGAAAAGGTCCGTTCTCATGACCTTACCCGACGGTAAAGGAAGAGGTCCCATAGAAGGGTTCGGTCCCTAGTTTGGACCCAGAGGACGTAACGTCTGTCTGTGAAATGGCAGACTCGGTGGTCCCTTCGGATCATACGACTCATCTCTCTTTTCCAGTCTGTTCACCATCTGTAAGACTCTGGTAGTAAAAAATAGAAGAGTTTATCAAAACAGTAAAACCAAAACCCCTCCGCCCCCGTCCCTTTACGTCGTCTCGGAGTCCACACCATTCAATTCGACAAAGGGTGGACATTACTTTCACGTGGTCCTAAAGTCGGAAGCAAACGACTTGACGACTTCGGTCCTACGAGGTCTCTCCCGTCTCCCTCGAGGGATCACCGGTCTCGGACGTCAAGTCTCGGGAAGGAGGTCTGTGTCGGACTCTTTCTGTTCGGTCTTGTTTTCCGTCACGCCTCGTCCGACTTTAGATTCTCGTGTTCGAGGCAGATACTTTTATCTCTGGGCAACGGGTCGAAGGAACGTTTTAGTAGTCTGTCAACTTCTTTGTACACCTTCCCCTTTCTTAGGTGAAAGGGATTAGTAGACAAGTTAAAAAAAAGGGACATCAATATACTGGAATAGTAACGAACCACAAGTCAGTACTCTTAGGGTCTCACAAAACAGTAGTCTTAACAGGTTTACACTTATATTTAACTGAAAGAGAGTACCTTAACCATGAAGACAAAAGACTAATCCCTTAATTTAACTCTAAAAACAAAGAAATTAAAAAATTAGACGACACAACAAAAGTAATTAAGGTCTTCACCTTTCGATTTATTGGTAAATCTTCGACGATAAGTACTCCGGTACTCACTTGACCTGTTTTACAGACCCTGACATTCAATTAAATAAAAAGGTAATATGATACAAAGAAACTTTTATTTAACATAATATGAAAAACCATTTCAGAGAATTTATAACAGTCCGTTGAGTACATCGTTATGATTTAATGACCCGAGTTTTTCTGTCCATAGTCTTTTTTAATTTTTATTGAATTCTTTTTTTTTTGGATCATCATAATTGATACATAAAAAAGACTCCATTCATTGAAAAAAGGAGTGTATTTTATGAAAAATTTTCACGTGTCGTTTTGTAACTTCAATTTTAGTATCGAAAACGCAAACTGAGACTCTTATCGTCACTAATAATCACAACGGATACATAAGTTATTATATTTAGAATGAGATGGTATCTTGTTTTTCCCTTTAACTTGTATCTCAGTTCTAGTTCCCATATATCAGTAAAGTAAAGGAAAGACGATAATGGATTTTTTTAAATTTATAAACCGGGGTTTAGGACAACAATTTAATAACTACAAATTGTGATATTGGAGACCAAAATTTCACAGACGAAAAAGAAATGTAAAAATAACTTACAACGTACATTACCACAACTTACACTCAAATTAGTAGTAAGAGATTAAATGTATAACCGATTGTATTTGTGAGTTTGATATTAAAACTATTAAAGATTTTTTACACTTAATAGGTTTCGATGAGTCGTTACTTTCCCACTAAAGAAAATCAACAATGACACAATTATTCCAATAGACTTAGGATTGTTCGGTAGTTTACCGATGACTTACCGTCTATATCCAAAAATGTGTAAGTATCAGATAACTCTAACCATGTTCTAAAACACTAGGTTTGTAGTGAAGTTTCTCCCCATTTGACTCCGGGACTTTACAAATTAAAGGACTATCTTAATATCCCTTTCAGACCTCGTCTCTGAAAGACACACACACGTAATGAGTGAGTCAACACAGGGAGAAACGTTGGGGTACCTGATATTGGGTGGTCCGAGGAGACAAGAACCTTAAGAGGTCCGTTCTATGACCTCATCTAACGGTAAGGGAAGAGGTCGTCTAGAAGGGTTGGGTCCCTAGTTTGGGTCCAGAGGACGTAACGTCCGTCTAAGAAGTGGTCGACTCGGTGGTCCCTTCGGGGACTTTGTGGAAGATCCCGACCCGTTTATCATAGTAACTTATGTCCCTTAGTCCAAACTCACTTTGTCACTAAAATCACCTAATTCTTTACGGTTGGTTCTACGGGACCAGTTCCATCTGATGTATGGTTAAGAGTCAGAATCTCCGAATTACGGAATTTTTCTGACAAGGAGTGAATCCAGAGTAAGACCAACTCCTTCAAAACGAAGCGTGTCAGCAAGTCCCAGAGTCTAAGAAAGATATAGATCACAGGGGGTAAGGGATCCCAGAGTCTCACGAGGTAGTGTAGGAATCGTAGGTCGGGTCGTCACCCTCTCTTCGGTATATGGGTCTCCTACCGTCCTATTCCAAAATACCCGGTCTGGCCCTTCAAGTAGACAAGACAACTGAAAGGTGATCAAACTGGGTCAGTACACCGGAAGAATTAAGTTCCCCTGACCATTTCATAACATGTGGTACGGACGAGTCCTTCCTCTCTTTACACAAACCGTCCGTAGAGCGATTAGAGAGAGAGTTCTAGAAACCGGAAACACCGGTCGTTCGTCAGTCCTCACTACCCCCGACACCGTTGGACTCCCGACACAAGGGAGATCTTCCTCGAAAACGAAGGTACGACGTCGTTTGAACTCGGTACACCCCTTGACACGGTCATAACGTTCTAGAAGGGTAAAAAAGTACTTTGTGACGTTCAGACTTTCATTTTAAAGAGTAAGAAATCACAACGGTCGATAAAAATTTTATAATTTTGTGGTATCCCGATTTGTGTTAGGGAAAGATCCGACGTAAACCAGGTGTCCAATGATTAAACGTTGAAACTTATTTCCGAAGAAGGGAGTTAAATATTTTCTAAAGTTATCTGAAATAGTCTCTGATCACCAAAATTTCTTGCATATACCTCGTAAATATTCCTATTCCGTGACACTCTTTGAGGAACCACAATAAAAAATTCACATTATGAAATTTTTCAAAAGAACCCTAAAGGGATGGTCAGGTCTCCAATTCTGAAACGGAAAGTTACCTCCCCTCACACCCAGACTAAGAAACAGTCCCTCACTTCTAGGGTGTACGTAGTGTCGGTTTCTTACTTTTGTATTTTGTTTTCGTTATAACATTGTTTAAGTTATTTGTAAAATTTTTACCAGGTGTAAAAAATTTTAGAAATTTTTTATCAAAAGACATAAACTAAGACTTATCGTCACCAGAAATGTTGTACGTCAACTCGGTTGAACTCGGTTGTGGCAGTCTCAACTGACACGGGTAGAGAAGGATTCGGACTCAAGACACTGTAGTGTAACCATCGAACTTTAACCGGTACCATTTTTGTAGACATGCTGTCTCTAACCGTATGTGATGTTACCCGAATACAAGGAGGTGCCCCTTGACCAATAATTCGCACATGATATGGTGACGGAGCCTCTTCCGTTACCGTGGGGTGAGGTCATGAGAACGGACCTTTTAGGGTACCTACCTCCTCGGACCTTCCGACGTTAGGTACCCCAACGACTCCCAGTCTCCTGACTCGCCGAAGTGAAAGTGAAAAGTCAAAGTACGTAACCTCTTCCTTTACCGTTGGGTGAGGTCACAAGAACGGACCTCTTAGAGTCCCTACCCCCTCGGACCACCCGACGGCAGATACCCCAGCGCGTCTCAGCCTGTACTGACTTCACTGAATCGTATGGTGACGGAACCCGTGTAGGACGGAGAGGACCTAGAACGGAACAGGGGAAGGTAGTCATGGTGTTGTCGGCTTTATGTTACACCCTGTGGACTGGTGGAGGGATCGTGGACAGAAGACGGGGATTTTGGTCTGGACGACAGATTATGGACCCTTAGTTTAAGACGATAAACAGGTGGAGACAAGTTAGACTATATGTCGGGATTTACGACGATCGAATGGACTTCACTTCACTTCAGCGAGTCAGCACAGGTTGAGAAACGCTGGGTGGGGTGACAATCACATATTTCTACTCAACATACGTAACGAGAAGAGTCTGATGTGTTCGAATCTAAACGGCTGTCTACCATCACCATAAGACAAAAGGTAGGAAGAAGAAGAGTATTCATTTGGAGGAACCCGACTCGACACACGTACAAGAATAGGAAAAACTGGGAAGGTCATCAATATTTTATTCAAGTCACTACTTTATTTCTTCTTTTACAAATCATATATAAATAACTGAAAAGGTCTTGGGGTCACTTCAATCACTAGGTCCCTAGAGACTACGCTTTCCAGAATAAAAGTAGAAGTCACCTGTCGTCCCCATCGTTGACGTGTAGGGGAGAGGGTGAAACTAAAAAAAGGTCAAGGAGAAGACATAAGGTGACAACCCTCTAGGTGTCTCGCAACGAGACGAACAGTCAAAGGTTCTAAGGAATAGGAGACATCACTGACATCCGTGTGACTCTAGACTCAGAACATTTTCACAATTTACGGAGTTCTATCGGCACTAACTTTTACTTTCGGTCTCAGACGACGGATGGGACAAAGAAACAGTCTTTAGGATACTACAAACACTAAAGTTAGAGACAACAACAACAAAAAAGGGACGGAGAAATAAAGGTCCAAGTGGTTTAGGGTGTCCCTCTGTCTGTCTACTCTGGGGGGTTTGGGTTCTCCTCCTTCTAGAGGTCTATTGTCCCTGATGAGGTGGTTACGCGTCACAAATAATTTCCTTACACGTGTCTATACAGACATCTATTCATAACTATATCGGTGACAATATAGTTATAAATAAGATACCGTCTATCAATGGTGGTGGTGTCCCACGATTTTCTTTGTCACTATGTCATAAAAAACTAGTCCTTCCTATTTCTTACGACCTTTTGGTTAGTCTTAGGGACTTACTACTCTCACCATTTACCAGTTCTCTAATGACTCTTTGAGAAAAAGATATTATGATTTTAACACTAATATTCTTTATCAGGTTTACAAAGACTTCTTAAAAGTTACAACATATATCTTTTATGTCTTAAAGTACCACTGTAGTCTTTACATTTATAACATGTTATAACAGTACATGTTCGCATGGATTACGTGTGAAATAGAAAATAACATTTTTCTTTATCACATGTTTTAAGAAACCAAAGATACCTCATGTGGATGGTCTCTGATGTTCACATTTCACTATTTATTTTTATGTTGGATTTACGAAAAGATACTATTACATTTTCTACGACAAAAACATAAATTGTCGTCTCTTTTCCGTACTACTACATAATGGACTTAATACTGTATGTGACGTGTGGTGGCTCACAGGTAAATATAACAGACAAACCTTACTTGGAACGGACCTTCGTGACCTGAACTAAAACCCACAGATCCTTTAACTTTGGAACGTCTAAAGATTTCCCTGCTCCCGAGTGTCTAGATTTAATTCTTAAGTCTTTGACGTTGGTAAACAACGTATAAAAAAAATGGATTCAAAATTTCATCTTATCCAAAATATTTTTTTAGAATCTACCCTATAAAATGAGTCAGTAAAGACATCAATTGTAAACTATCGGTGGACAATTTGATCTTCTGAATACGACGTGGTGGTACCTGCGAGTCTCAACTCCAAAAAAACGTTTGTCATGGACTGTTCTATTTTGCAAGACAAAGGTATGGACCTCTGTTTGGGGGTGAAACTTTGGAAATAGTCTCCATTCCAACTAATATTAAGTCAAAAAGACATCATCGTTTTCATTTACGTTTAGTAGTTTGGTTCAAAGTATAGGTAAGTAGTCATAATGAATATGGTCTTCAATTCCACCGAATGTTTTAATAATCATTACCATTAAAAAATAGTCATAATACATTGTATAGTCTAAATAAAATAAATTTCTTAATAAATATGGTAATTGTCTAAGAATATATATAATTACACCGACTTTACACGTCCAACTTAGATAATTGGTTTAATAAATATAATATAATTCATTCATTTTTTTACACTTTGTTTACATCTCTCTTTTATGATGTAACGTTCATATGTTTTGGATTTTGACACTCGGTAACATTTCATGTTCCAATAATTATTCTTTACATCGTGTTGTATTAAAAGACAGAAAAAAGTGTAAAAGAAGAAAAAAAAAAAAAACACCACCGCCACATTGGGATAGAGGGTCCGTTACCTCGGTTCAAAGTCCGGGGGGACGGACTTTAACTAACCTAACCTAAGTTGACTACCTAACAGTTTCCTTCCCTAAGGAATAGGAAAACAAGACCATATCTTGGTGGTCGGGGTGGAGGTTTGGGAATTGGGGGACCTCTCCTGACGGAGAAGGGGATCGGACCCCGAGTAAGTTGACGGATTACGAGGTCGGTGACCCTCCGGGAGGTCACCGTCTGAGACTTAGGGACTACAGGTGGTGGAGGGAGAAGAGAAGAGAGTAGGTGGGGACGTTGAGGAGGTAGGGTACTACATCGTCTCAAGGTCAGTGAGTCCTTTTTCCTCTGGTTCCAGTGAGGAGGTAAACTAAAGAGCCCCGGTGTCGTGTCTCGTGAGGTGCTCCGAGTGAAAACTATCGTTGTCGAGAATCAAGAAGGGGTCCAGAGGACACAGAGAGACAGGAAAGGTAAAGGTGGGAGTGAGGATGGAGGGTTCGGACTGTCTTACGTCGACCGATGTGACCCGAAGTACCGGGCCTCCGTCCTTGGGAAGGAAGATCCCCATCCAACTCAACAGAAACTACATTATCACCCTAACGGACGGACCAGAAAGGGTGTCAGGGGACTTCAGTAGAAGACACATGAAATCAACTGTATAAAAACAATATTCAACTACACAAACCATACAAATTTGGTAATTACAGGGAAAAAAAAAAAAAAAAAAACGTGGTTGGACGAAAAAAGAATAAACAGATGTGTCCACAAAAATAAATGTCTGAGTCTCGTATACGCACACACACATAACCCATACAGATGCATATACACCTACAAGCACACACAACTGCACACCTTCCAAAAAATCGGAAATCAAAAAAGAGAAGTCTGATTCAAACACAGATGGTTCGGAAGAAAACCCATAAAAACTCGATTAATCCACACACGAAAGGGGGTGGTCCATATGAAATGTAGTCATCTAGTACATTTCATACAGACACGGGTACTAAAGTGACCAACGCTCAAGATCCATAATAAAGTCAGGTGTGCCAAAAAAAAAGGAGAGAGAGAGAAGATATCAAGGTACCAAAGTACATTCGTCAATTACATTTATAACAATCGTAATGTTCAGTACGTCACGACATTGTAAAGAAAAATTTACAACGTGGATGAAATGTTAATTTTTTAACCAGTGAGTATGAACTTAAAACGGGTATCTCGGTAAAGAAAGAGAAACATAATTTCGGATAAGTAAAAAAATTTTACTTCCGATCGGGAGACGTAATAATGTAAAAAAATAAGGGATCTTATTTTAAAAAAGTTGTTCAGCCTCTTACCTTTGTCTTACTTTTTAAAAACGAGTAAATATTTTGTATATCGGGGAGAATCTTTTCTTTTAGATTAAAATAAAACACGGGAAATTGTCAGAATCCTACGTGTTCTTCTTATTTGACATGGAAATTCACCAAAAATTCTAATAAAGTTTACTCACTTTAGACTGACTCGTCGAGAACAAATTAAACAGAACAAACATCATAATTTTCGTCAGTCCCAAAGACAAATAAATTTCCTTGTAAAAACCAAACATGAAAAGTCAGAATAACACGTACATTTAAGAAACTCTTCTTATAAGTAGGGAACACTATAGTACCCGGTGAAAATCAGAAAATAAACTTGGGGTTGAAACTCGATAAACGACACAGACAAAAAATTCATTTGTGTTCGGAAAAAAACTTGTATTGTGACGTCTTAAAACTCTACTCACCTCTCACCAAAAAGACGAAAGACATTCCAAATACTTCTAAGAGTCGACTGAATAGGGTTCTCTACTAAGAAAAAGCAAAGTCTAGTACTATTGTATAACATCAATTGAAACCTTTAGAAGATAACTCAAACGTTTCAAGGGAACATTTAGTGTTCACCAAAACGTGACTCTAAAAATTTAGATTCTACGAATTGTACGACTACTGTAACGAGAAAGACTTTTCTTTCGGTTCTAAAATCTGGAATGGTTTTGAGACTATAGAACAAATGAAACGGGTAAAGACGGGTTTACCACATTACGCTCTGAGTTTTGAAGAGTAACAGTATATATTTTACTCACTGCGTAATGAACTGAGTAAACCCCTGGTACTTGTTTATGATAGTTGGTTGGTCTTGACATTACAACTTAATAGCAAATAGAAAAAGAAAGTAAGTAAGATAGTGTAAACGTAATCGGTTTCTCTATTCTTATAATCATTAAGTATACACATTTGTTGGGTCTTCACTTATAATTTAGTCACTCGGTTTTTCGTTATTTGTTAAGTTCGTACCCTTTTGGACGATTGTCACCCCTCAGACTACATCTTTTTTATATATTTTTCGTAATAGAAGTTTATACTTTCTAATTAAACATAGATGACATGTATACATAATAGTCGGAATAGACGAAAATATGTGTGACACACACATGGAGTCACTGGAAAATATTCGGTCTTTTTTACCAACTAAATTATTAAACAATACATTTATGTTTCAACAGATATTTAACCTTTTAAACTACGGTCTACCGAAGTGTTATATGTTTACACAAAACATTGTAGTACGGAAATACCTAATTCATATTTATATGACCTGACAGACACTTCTTCTCATCGTTAAATGTAAAGTGGACGAATAGTCTACCTATAAAAACAGGTTTACCAATATGATAATCTTTTTCTTTTACTGGACTTGTAAAAGTCACACTTTTTGTTTATACCAAAACTTAAGTGGTTTTGAGGAAAAGTGTGAGTTTCTCAGACAAGTTAACCTGTGATTTACGGAACAAAATACTCTAAAGGTATCCTCTCAGTAACTAAGTCCTAACCCTAGATGGATCCTTTAAAGGGGTTTGACGTATTAAGATGAAATCTCTGTTCGATCCGTAGAATTAGAGATTTAGTGTCCGTTCCCTCCTAGGTGTCGAAAGAATGACGAAAAATTGAATAAGAAAAGACGAAACAAAGGTATGAAGTACTTCTCGGGGCGTATCTGTTTCTCCCGGATCAAGAACACGCGGTTCCACAGATGTCTCACAGTGACACTGAGTCCCGAGGAGTCGTGGTCGTGACAACTGTAACACCCACTCGAGTAAGACCAACACCCCCGTGGACACGTAGGATCCTACAAATCGTCGGAGGGAATGGAGAGGGGTGGTCTACGATCCTCACAGGGAAGATTTGACACTGTTTGTTACTACTGAGGTCAGGAACGGTTTATAGAGACCCCCATCCTCATCCCCACTCTCTGTTTCACTCTAAACTTTTGGTGTCGTAATTACCTTAGTCAATACCTTGTATACAGACACATTTTATACCCGTACAAAACGTACGATATCAGTTGTCTTTTGACTAAGGTCATAGTTTTGGGTACGGTTTCTTCACGAAGAGTCAGACACCAATTTCCTTCACTCATATAATCGAAGTCAAAGTAAAACTTGTACAGACTGTGAAAACTACTAGTCTAACTGGGTCTTATTAGGCAAAACTCTTGAGGGTCCATCCCGAATCTTAATGGATTTATCACACCAAGGTTCAAACGTCCTTCTCACTACCGGGTGAAACCACCTTCCGAAGGACCACTGTCGTATCGACAGAGGAGACTCAGTTTTACTACTGATACCGATTCCCCTACATACTTATATACATATACTTCACTTCACAATGGGGAGTCAGTACGGGTTGAGAAACGTTGGGGTACCTGACGTCGGACGGTCCGAGGAGACAAGTACCCTAAAAGGTCCGTCCCTATGACCTCACCAAACGGTAAAGGAAGAGGTCCCCTAGAAGGGGTTGGTCCTTAACTTGAGTCCAGAGGACGTGACGTCCGTCTAAGAAATGGTTGACTCGATGGTCCCTTCGGGTACCTGGATTCCTAGATCAAATTTGGAGAGCTGTCGTCGGACTAAGTCCATAATCATCAAAAACTCACTAGGAGAAACTTCAAGACTGTTTTCGTAAAGCTATCTAGAACCTCTACAGTGACTAAGTCAATAAGTAAGTCCTTTATAAACAACTCAGGGTGAGACACGGTGTGGGTCATACGTCGTTATACTTATTCTGTCGGGTAAAAGACGGGAGTGTCTCGACGGATTCCTTCTCTGGTGAATGTGGACATTCATACTTCTTCCGACTCTATCCCTTCACGTGACGTCCGGGGAGTGGATCGAATCACCCCTACCTCCGAACTTCCTCCCAGTCCCTTTCCACTTAGCGTTAATCCGCCTCTTCACACACACGACCCCCTCCCATTTCCTCTCGAACAACACCCGTCTCTCTTCCCGAACACACTCTGAACCTCCAATCTTCTTCGTCTTCTCTTCTGGTCGAGTTCTCATCCCACACTCCCCTTTACTCTCTCCAACCCGTTTCTTGTCTTACACCCCCTTCCCCCAAACCCGTCCAGTCTGACGTGATAGACCTTAAGGGACCACTCGGTCACCAATCCTAAGGAACCAGAGTGACGGTCTCGGGACCCAAGTTAAGGATCAGTCCCTTGACTTAGGGTGTTCGACGTTTTAGGGTGTTCGGTGTGACGTACCGGTCATTAATCAATTAAAAAAATTTTTTCTGGAGGGACAGTGTACTGTCATTACCCCTGTTAACCTATCCGTACTGCACTGGTCCAACCACCAAGTCTTTCTAATAAGATTGACGTTCCATTTCTCGTCCTTACACCTTCCCCTACTGTAGTTCATGTCGTAAAAAATAAAACTCTATATCGACTAATGTTATAATCAAAGTCCTCATGGTACATCACTAATCACTAAATTCTGAAAGTATCTCATATAGGTAAATTTCAACAATATTTTATAACCGATATAAGGTCCACGTCGTAGAAAATTTTCGTTTTAAAGATTTTCTAGCCCCGGGTGGTATTAAGAAGTATAATGTAAATAACTTGTTCAAGGTAGGGTCAGCTCCATACATATATAAACACATTTAAGTGAAATTATCTGTACTTCTTTACGATGAGTCGTGTGAATGTCAATGAAGATTGTACTAAGGGTCACAGAAGTGTGTTTAAACAAGGGATAATCTTCTCGTTACTACAAAGATGACCCTACTAGTCTCCAACCCTTTCAAACTTCAGGGTTTCGTAAAACAATCTAACAATCTTTCGTTCCGGACGAAGAGTCTTGCGTGTCCATTCACATGGAGTCCAGATCCAGGAGCCGTACTACGAAGTAGGACGTGTAGAGTGACCTTTTGTCCTTCGACGTCTCCTCGTACGCTCAACAGTCTCCATGGTCCACTCGTGGTCCCCAATACTTTTGTGTCCTTTCGTCCTGGCGTCCCTCAGTCTGGGTCTTATCCCGGTAGACCGATGTTCCTGGAGACGGAGTGTCGTCCTCTCTGGTGTCACCGGAAAGTAGTAGGTAAGGCCAGGCACTAATACATGTACGGGAAGTTTCATAGGGGTCGGTGTTAATCAGTGGAGGATGTAAGTTACTAGTAACTTGAACTCTCGAAAAATTTCGATTAATAGACAAAAATTTTTTTTCCGTCTTCGTTACGTTATTGTCCGTAGATTAGGATACTAGGTCTACGGCCGTTTATCTGGAGAGACGTGTCACAGGACACGTGTCCTTTACCTCGGAGTCACTCGTCCGTCGGGTAATATTTCAAAGGTTTGACCAGGAATCACTCCCAAGCAGACGTAAGGATAGATCCGACACGGTGATTGATCAACAAACAGAAACCCATTCAATGAAATAGACACGAATCGAAGGAGTAGACTTTTTCTTCCTATCATTGTCGTGAAGGGAGTACCCAAACTACTCCCTATGTTTCTATTACGTCCATTCGAGAGTTGACAGACAGTGTATCGTCCGTAGACACACACGCACGAATCAGTGAGTCAGTACAGATTGACAGACGTCGGGGTACCTGACACATCGGGTGGTCCGAGGAGACAGGTACCCTAAGAGGTCCCTTCTTAGGACCTCACACAATGGTAAGGGAAGAGGTCCTTCAAATAAAAATTCGACATCAAATTTTCCAAATCTAATCCTTTCCCTTGAACGACGGTCTCTTTCCCCAACAGGTTGGATTCCTCCTCAACACACATCTCAACGAACGACAGAGGCATTCTTCGGAAATCTCCATCTCACTAAAGGGAGAGGTCCCGTTTGACACTGTGTCCGGAAAAGACCACGAAGGACAGGTCGGGTCAAAGACTTAGACGAGGGACCCCACAAAGAATCTACTTAAGAAAACGGATATTACGGTGTAAGTCTTCACCTGGTCGTTTTACTACAGGGTTTTTTGATCAGACCTTCTATTGTAGAAGTTCACGTGACCGACATTATTAGTTTTGTCTTTGTCTTGAAGGTTGGAAGTTGGAGTCTTACTTCAATCTTGGCCGAGAAATTTATTCATTGAGTTCTATACTTTTTGAATTTGTTAAACATTAGTCAGTTCAGTCCCTTATGTCTCAAAATGATGTTCACACACACAAATTAGTGAGTCAACACAGACTGAGAAACGTTGGGACACCTGACATGGGACGATCCGAGGAAACAGGGACCCCTAAGAGGTCCGTTCTTATGACTTCACCCAACGAGGTCTCCTTTCGCATAAACTGAAACCCACCCTACCGTCCCCACCCCATCCCTCCTCGGACTTTAAACCACAATCCTGTTTAGGGACTTTTCTAAGACCCCGGTTTGAGGATCCCACACTCACGTCAGTAAGTCACCGACACACTAGAGTCCGTTTAATGGAGATTCACGAAACCACAGTAGTAGACTTTCACCCCTATTGTCTTAGTCTTGAAACTCTCAATTTGTCTAATTAGATGTACTTCGTGAATCGTCTCACATCTGAACCTCAGTTACGATACGTTTACTTCGTGACATAACAATGATGGTAATCATTATCTTCACCTCGGAGTGAACCAAGGAGGTAGGTATCTACCCTTACACTTTCGGAAGTGAATAGCACTTCTTTCTTGGTCAGAAGACACCCTATCAGTGAATTCTCTGAGGACGACAAGTGTAACTTGGTGAAGAAAGAGAAGGGAGTGAATTGTGTCCACGAGGACTTTCCCCATTTGGAAACTTGGTTCGTTCACAGTCCTTCAAGGGTTTACTAAACTCTTATATCTCCCACCCTTCTCTACAAGTATTGAGATGACTCGACTTGACAAGAGTCTATACGTGCTTTTACTTTTGTCTTTTATGTAACTCCGTACGAAAATTTCTCCTCTCCTCCCGAAGGGACCACCAGGTCACCAATTCTTAGGTGGAACGTCACGTTCCTAGTGACCAAGTTAGGGACCAGGTCCTTCTAGGGTGTACGACGTCCTGTTGATTCGGGTTCACGGTGGGACCACTCGGACGTGAGACCTCGGGTACTCGGTGTTTATAACTTCGGGTACGTGGGGTTGGTGACTTCGGACGCACGGTACCTCGGGTACCATGTGTTGTTTTTTTCGGGGGTGTTGTTCTTCGGACACATGGCGTTGACCTCTCGTCAGGGGTGAGTGGCGTTCATCTCTTTCGGGAGAGCATCGTCACTTCTGGGCACGTCGGTTTTTATTTATTTATAAGTTCCTCCTTTCTTGATTATGAGACCATCATAAAAAATCACGATAATTCCTAATGACAAACAAAGAATTAACCTTTAAGTACAGATTTATGACATGGATCGGAAAAAACATGTATCTGTTTTTTCCAATCTATGTGATAACTTCATATACTTTTTGTGAAAAATCTGACGTTTTGGACTCCGTGTAGAAGGATTTTGCCCTGTCTCGAACAGTTTGTGACTACTTCCTTCCCTTATCCGAGTTGACTTGCGAGTCAACGGTCCCCGTCGAAGTTGAAGTCGAGGGACCCTGTGGTTTCTTATGACGAATACCTCTTGTCCCGGTTCTACTGAGCAGCGGGTTCCGAAACCAGGGATCTGACTCTACCTTAGGAGGGTCTTATATCGATACGGACGGTTCAATTAGAAGTTTTCGAAAGTACCAGTCCCTTCTATAGGAATCCTTTAGACTCCAGACAGTGTCCGAGACAGGGGGAAAAGGTTAGTTTATCCCTAATAGACGTAACCACCAAAGGAAGGTCAAAATTGTACTTGTTCATCCCCAGTACACTAAAGTCCTCGGACACTAAAGTCCGGCTCAGAGTGACAAGACCAAATAAACCATGTCTTACTCCTCGTTTTCTAAATGTCCTCGGCCCTTTCTTTCGTACGCTCCTGCCCGCACCTCCTTATGCGGTCGAGAAGGACCTGTTCGGTGGCAGACTCCTTCTCTGCCGTTTCGATTTCTCTCCGACAAGGGAATGGGGGTGGAAAGAGGACCGAAAGGTCGAGGAGGGTTTACAGACTCCACTACTACTTCGGTCACTCCGTAGGACCCTCCTCCTCTTTCACACACGGGACACAAAGACCCGAAGCATCCCGTTAGCCCAGTCGGTTCTATAGTCCGGGATATCGGTACCGGTAACACTCCTCGAGTGTCGAGAGTCTCATCTCTTGTATTAAAAATTTTTCTCTGCAACAAAGTCGGAGTTTCTTATGGAAAGGAACAAGATTTCGTCGTCAAAGGTTTGAAATAATAGTCTTTAAGGATAGTCATTTTATTTTTATTTTAACTGTATGATATATATTTATATGTGTGAACACACATAATACACATGAGGACTTAATTATACACAATATTTTGTGGGTTTTATTTTTAATCCTTTCTGACTCTACTTGGTTTGTCTTTATCTTCAGAATTGAAAAAGGAGAAAGAGTGGGGTCACCTAATAGAACGGGGTACGAACCTCACACACGTGAGTTGAAACCTCTACTGAGATTCACCACTTTACGACCCTCCAGTATCGTACAACGAGGTCATCGTTTCCGTCGCTACCTTGTCTGGTGGTTGCCCTCGAGGAACTCCTTCCTGAACCAAAAGGAATAAGTTGAAAGACACGAGCTAAGATTAATTTACCATCCATTTCCTTTTTGTTCTTTACTTCGGTCGTAAGGATTCAGACTATTGACTACACTTTAGACACAAAATATAATCCAATACACTTCACTTATTGTAACAGAAAGATATTCAATCTCACAATCAACGAATCAGTAAAGACTGAGAAACACTGGGGTACCTGATTTCGGACGGTCCAAGGAGACAGGTACCCTAAGAGGTCCGTTCCTAGGACCTCACCCAACGGTAAAGGAAGAGGTCCCCTAGAAGGACTGGGTCCCTAACTTGGGTCTACAGGACGTAACGTCCGTTTAAGAAATGACAGACTCCGTGGTTCATAGATAGTTTATGTGGAGAAACGTACATTCTGTCCCAGTGGACGAGTCCTCTCTCAACGACTGGGTCACACGTTCCCGGTCTGGTATCCGGGTCGTGACGACTGGTGGAGACCATCTTCACTCTCCCGTCCGGTTGTGGTGCTATCCGGACGGGTGAGTTGTGGTCCAGTCCGTGGGGCTTACACGTGTACGTACATATAAGATACGTGAGAGTCGGGGTCCGTTCAGGACCTTGAAAGAGTGATCTATGGGTTCTAGACACCAAGATCCGTCGAGTAAGAATTCCAGTATCATAACATGTTTTCTTTGATTTGACCCAAGATCAGAGTCGAGACAACACACTGGAACTCGTTTACGGAATGGTAGAGAGTCGGACTCAAAAGAGTAGATATGACTCCTTTTGGTTATAGTGGGATGGTCGGGGTCTCCCAATAGTACTTCAAGTATACTTACGTAAATCCTTCGACAAAACGTTTTTTTCGTTTTGTATCATGGAACTACAATATTCCATAAATCAGAATACTTAATTCCAGTAAAATTCCGTTTTTCTGTCTGTAAAGGATCTTTAGAACCTCAAAGGATAGGACTCTTTGAAAGAGTACTCCTCTGGTCAAGTCTCCCTATAATCAAATATTATCTAAAGATTAGACTTGGCTCTCAAGACCTCTGAAATATTCGAATTTCTTATTTGGTTTACTTCGCTACTACTATGAGTTTTTCGTCTAAAGGTAAAAAACCTTTATCTTTACCATCTAAAGGTAAGGAGGTCTATTACGGTTCTAAAGGTTCCCTCCACTCAACAGACAAGTAAGGAAGTCATTTATAAATATCTCGTTGAACAACGACTCTATTTCCGGGGAGGGAGATCCCGAGAACAAGGTTATTTACTCTTTCTGAACACTCGTTAGTAACGTTATGTGACTGTTCTCGGTACGGTCAACACTTAATCTCTATGACCCTCCGGATTTATGACCCCTTAGTCCAATCACTGAATTCCTTCTCATCCTTAAGTCTGTAACGGTCCTGCCCATTTCCTGTAAAGTCTCTCTTCCTTACTTCATATTTCCGGTCCCCATCTCACCTCCCATCCTTACCCTTCTCTTATCGTACCAAAAGACCCTTGAGTTTCAGAACTCACACTACAGGTTCTTCTTTCCCCATCTGTTCTTCGAGTCTTCCATTCGTCTTCGGTTGAGTACCATTCTCACCCCATGGTCGTCTAGAAAAAAAAAAAAAATTAAAAATTTAATATATATACATATAAAAAAAAGGAGAACAAATAAATAAAAACCGACAGGACCCAGAAGTGACGACACGTGTCCGAAAGAGATTAACATCTCCCGTCCCCGATGAGAGAGTAACGTCGTACGTCCGAAGAGTGACCTCGTCGAAAAGAGTAACAATTCCGATGAGGTTTCAATTCCGTGGATTTTTATTCCGGTGAATCTACTACTGCATATTGTGCACAAAAACAAGACACTATAAGTGTCAACGTCTTGTCGATCCTTCATCGTTTCTCGTATTCTCCGCTGAGACCAGTTCTACACGGTGATGACACCGGTGTAATGGACCCACACGGACGGGGTCAGAGTCGATCCACCGCTAGCAAACTCCAGAACCACGACTCCTCAGGACTACTTCCGAAGGACGGGTACACAGGTCACCGACTAACTACGACCGACAGTTGGTCCTGGTGTCGACCGTGGGAACAGGTCTTGTGTACCGAAGAGACACACCAGACCCGCAGGAGTGTCGTAACACAGACTCAAGGTTGTCGTTCACAGGGTTGTGTGTAATCTTTCTCGGTCCCCTTTGACATAACGAAAATGATGATTGGATCGGAGGATTCAGTGTACAATAACGAAGACGGGTTAAACAAAGTAATCTTCGTTCCGGGATTTCGGTCGGGTATAGGACCTTCTCCCCTTAAACTAACGGAGAGGATTACCTCACCTGTTTTTGAACGTCTGTGTAAATTTTGATGATGTATACAAAAATTGTCTTATACACGAACTTTATATAACAAAGACGACCATATTGATAACGATTCTATTTTTATTAGCGATTATAAAACCTTTGTGACTAGTATACGGACCTTGCCACGATTCGAGAGATATACAACCCTCTCAATTTACTGTGTGGTGAGGGGTAGGATACCCTGTTCATGATAATAAAGGGGTAAAGTGTCTAGACCTTAGATTTTGACTTTCCAGACACCATTAAACAGACAAAATGGGTCCATCTGTCACCGTCGGGGGTCCCTTCTCGGACCCGTCTGAGTCCATGTTCGTGAATAGGTGATTCGGTTTGACAGTGCAAAGGGGTTCCGAATATATATTCTACTTCAAGTCCGTACACTTTATCTAAAGAGTGTCAATTACTCATCTATATTTTAACATAGGTTGGAGTGTTTTTTACATAAACATGTCAAGGATTGTTTTACCTCTTTTACAGAAGGTCCATCGAGAATACACTTTCAAAGACCTCCCTTCTCCAACCCAAATTCTTCTACGACACTATTAGGGAAAAACTTCATCCTCTCTCGGAGGGGTCGGCGTACTGTCCCGTCCTCTCTCGAACCTCCTCCTCCACGACTGATAGCACCCCCTCCTGTCTCTTTCTCTGTCCGGAAGGTGGGAGGGCAGGTGGGGTAAAGGGTGTCCGTTTAGTCTTCCTCTGAAATCCTCTTTTCTGAATAGAATTTTTCTAACGAAAGGATATTTCTCTAAATGTTCTTTCTACGATAGACGATACGTTACACTTGATGAGGGTTCGGAGACTTTTAGAAGTCACTTTAACGTTTTTTAGTGGTACCCAAAACCACATCAACCTAAATAACAATCTTGATCAAATCCCTGACTCAAAACATAGCACTTACTGAGTCTTAGTCGATCACGATTTTCTCCCCCCGTAAGTGAAGACTCAAGAATTTAGTATGGGAGATTGTCCATCAAGTGCATGGACTGTCTCACTACCTTAAGTAATTGATCAACGTAAGGGTGATCCCGAGAGAAATAGGAACGGTCCTTAACTGTAGTCCGGGTCAGACAAGTTCCTTGTTACTTAGAGAAGGTGACTTGTTTACGAATGACTCGTGGACATTGTGACTAGTGTGGGTCTATGATTGTTTAGAGTCACTCTGATTTATCACCTGCTCTCCAACAAGTGGAACCAAACGGGTGAGATCTAGGCTCCTTAGATGGTCCTTCGATCCAGGGAGAGTTAGGTCTATGTATTGTTAAGAAGTCATTCAAATACTTTGGTTAAGGTTCATAAGTACTAATTGGGTTTCGAGACACCACCCTTGGTCTATTTAATCTTCCAACAATAAGGAAACCAGTGTCAGGGTGTTTTCTCTACTCTAAACCTCTGACCTCGACCCGTCTCAACTTTGACTGGACGTCCTCAGTACTTTACACTCGTCCTTTCTTTGGAAACGACAACATTTGGTCATCCTAAACCTCCAGCAATACTTTGTGAGTATTACATTTAGTGTGTGACACACCTTCCAAACACCTTATACCTCAACAGGTTCTGTGTCAGAGACTGGAGATCTTCGAATATTAGATTCTTCCAATCTGTGGGTTCATAGACATTTTCATCGTCTTCACCGGTCCGACTACTCACTCCGTTCTCCTGGTGTTCCGACTAATCGTCGTACCTTTTATTCTCTCCTCTAAAGTGTCTCCTACCTACTAGACTCCGAGTTACTACGTCCCTCAAGTTTCTCTTTTTCCTGGTTCCTCTCTAGACACCTATAACAAAGATCCTCTGTTTATCCCCGAAACCCTTCATGAAGGTCTACTCCCTCATCTCCCCCGTTAGTTCCCGATTTCTTCTACCTCTCCTTCGTTTCGGTACTTCTTTCTAAAGAGAAAGTTGTACACACCACTCTCTTTGGTATCACTACCCCCTCTAGTCCTCACGTGACAAAACGTCCTACTCCGTCGTTCGTTCACACGAACCCCAAAGACGGGAGGGATGTGAGGAAGGAGTCTCAGATGAGGTGGGTGACGCGAACGACTCTCCTCTCCCCTAGGCGTTAGAGGTTGGAGCCCACTAACCTGGTTCCCCCCGTGGACTAAACTCTTCCCGGTTGGATGCAACGATTACTGTATCACGAACTTACTAACCCGAGTTTTTCAACGGTTACTGTAATTCAAACTTACTAACCCGAGTTTTTCCACTGGCTCCTGTTAGTGTAAGGAAGAGTATTCCGGGGGTTCGGTTCTCTATGGTCACTTTCTACAAGAAACCCCTACCTAGGAACTCGACTTTTATCCATGTCCTCTTACCTCGTCGGAGATAGGTCAGTACACGCATGGACTGAGTACTCCTGGGTGTCCTTCACCGACTCTTTCCTCTTGTCTTTTGTTGTCTATGGTGCTCTTTTCACCTCTCCGCCACTCATTTTCTACCGCTATTACTTAGATACCACGGAGTACTACATCCAGAAACGTACTCATAGTGGAGTAAATAAAGAGTATTGTTAGGATACTCTGTCCACGATACTAGTAGGAGCAAAATCCTTGGGTTCTGTGTTTCCTCAACATGGACTGTTCTGAGTTTCATCTCGGTACTATTTTTGATATCTGACAGGAGAACAAATCGGTAAAACTAATGACGGAGAGGGTTCCCTCTACTCCCCGTGAGGGACTTCGAGGACCCTCAGTTGGGAAGGATTCGAGTCTACGAACTCGAGACAACCTAAAGGGCCCTAGTAGACTCGGATAGACTGGTAGACCTTGTCGAAGATCAAGGACAGTAGGTTTTCTTGAGTTGGTTTAGTCTACCCCTCTAATCCCTTAAAAGACTCATTCCGTTTGACCTTTACAATCTCTCTTTTCCCCTAACAACTACCTCGTCTGGATGTTCCTTCGTGTTTCCCCACCTTGATTCCCACTCTCTCTCTAAAAAGAACAGGGTGTCTGTCTTGGTATACCGAATCAAAATGTCAGTCCGAGGTGTCACGGTGTACTGTTCAATTAGTTGATTGGTTTGGATGTCCTCAATGTGTATCGGGTCACCGATACGGAAAGGCCGACCGAATCGGTGATTACTTCCCTCGTCCACTCCGACCCGGACGTACGGAGGAAGAAAGACTCGGGTTCAAAGAGACAACTGTTTTACCCCTACTACTAATTATTTACCTCTCTTCAACTGAAAGGTCCTGAGACCCCTTTGACGTGTCCATGTCTCGTGGTACCACCCCGACGGGTGACACCGTCGGTCTGGGTTCAAGAGCTCAGTCTAAAAGGTCTCAACTAGAGACTCCCCCTCCCGACTCTCGTCCGTCACACATCCCCTTACGAGAGTCCTCGTCGTGCACACTCCCGACTCCCGCCGGTCTTACTCGTCTCTATCTTCAATGTCCTTTCTGTCGTCAACTAAGACCCCCTTGACCCGGACCCTACCGGGTGTCTCAGTAGGGATTGACTCCAACCTCGATTCGGAAACTTGGGGTGTGGGAGACTCTCCAGTTCCACGGACCCTACAGGACAATCCACAACGTCGAGGGAACTCAGTTCCCCCGTACAGAACCCCTCTCTGTGTCGACACTCTCGAAGTCGTCCCTTGTAAGGTACGTCTAACCCCACGTCCCGACCCCTCTCACGGAGTCAGAACTTTCTCCACTAGACTCACCATGAACGTTGTGTCTTTTTGACTTGGGGGTCAAAAGTCCCCGGTTTAGTCCGTCCCTCGGAACGAAACCCTTTCACCCCTGACCTTCCCCAGTCCTCCTCTGACGTCTTACAAGACATGACTATTCGAGAGAGGAATAGGGGTGGACTTTAACAACCCTTTCATGCACTGGACACTTTTCCGACGTACACAGACGTACACACATACACACCTCCGACATTTCCCTCTCTGAGGACATAGAGCAGACCTCGGTTTTGAGGTTCATTGAATTTTTCAGTCTCTTTGACCTCTATTCCTCCGTTCCTTTGACATCCCTCTTGTCACCTAGTGTCAGACCCGGTTCGACTCGGATTTAGAGGTCACCCGTCCCCTCAGTGTCCACACAGTACAATTTTTGTGCGAGAAAAGGGTCGTACGTCGACCCGAACCTCCTAAAGTCGTGAAGGTCTCACTTTATCTTTGAGGAGAGACGTCAAGCACACAGGGGTCGGGTGCAGACCCGAAGCAGTGACTCTTGACGGGGTCGGGACTAAACCCTCTGTGTGCTACTTTACTCTCCTATTCGGATACGGACTCCGTAGAAGTGAAGTCCCCTCACGTGTGTCTGTCTCCGGTGGACTTCTGGACCGTTCTCCGCGAACCTTCGGTTCCTCTCTACGGGGCCTCTTTCGTTTGGCGGTCGTGGAACTTACCACTCTTTACGCAAAGACAACGGATTTGGTTACTCAGACACCACAAAACAATACCGACGGGACCGACTGACTCTGTCCCTCTATCCTTCGGTACCCGACTCTTCCAACCACGTCCTCCGTTTTGGATGGGTGCACACAAGGGACGAAGAGACAGAAGAGAAAGGACGGAGGGTGCTAGTCTGGGACCTCCCCTACCAGTCACCGGTCTCCTGTGGACCGTCTCTACCCAAAGGTTCCCACGTACTTTGACACCTATGTGTTTACACATTGTGACCTCTGGTCCCGGAGGTCCCGAGGAAACGGTTAGCCGAAAGTCCGGCCTCCAGTGGTCGACGTCCGTGAACTTCTTCATTTCCCTTCTCTTCATCGATGTATGTGTGTGTGTGGGGAGAAGTGAAGGGCGGTGAACACACGAGAGAAGAACCGGTAACGATTCCAGTGACTGGACTTAAGCCGAGAGTTCCCTGTAAACAAAGTGACATTAAGAAAACTAGGGTCAAACCTTGAACCGATTTTTCATACTGGGTTAAATTCTTTCATAAGTTGTGGGTATAGATTTGACTTTTGCCTCTTGTTCTTTCCATTCTCTCCCCGGAATAGACTTTTTACTCCGTCAACACCAAATTTTTTTTTAATTTGGTGTTCTTCCGAAAGAAGTTTCTTTTAGATTGGTCCTTCGTCTTTCTTCCCTCCATGTGCACTCGACTCGACGAACCTAGTTTCCCCTCCCAAGGTCTTAGGACGGGTCGTTCCGGTCCGAGACGTCTGGTCCGAGACTTTAGTGAACTGATAGTAGAGACTTTAGGAGGAGACCGGAGGCTAGACGTTAGGGACTCCTCAGTCATCAGCGTCGAGGGGTTTGACTCCCCCTCGGTCACCTCGACCGCGGGTCCCCTCCCAGGAGTCGATGAGGAGGAGTTGAGTCGTAGGTAGGTAAGTGACGGGCATCCTCCCTCCCTCCCGACCCGTCGGACTCTTCGGTCCACCCCTCCAGGTCGACCTCCTCAACGGGGTTCACTACCTCGGACACTCGGCCCTACTTCTTCGGGCGAGTGGAGGGGTCTGGTTTGACGGGACCCGGTACATGTAACACAGGAAGGAGGACTGAAAACGACGTCTTTTTGGGAACGAGGGAAACAGATTCTGGTCAGGGACAGACGTGGTCGGGGAGGACTGAGAGGACCCATGGAGAGGAAGAGACGGGGTGAGAGAGTCAGTTGTCCAGGGGAGGAGTAGTTTCACTTCACTTCACTTTCAGCGAGTCAGTACAGGTTGAGACACTGGGGTACCTGATGTCAGGTACCTTAATAGGTCCGGTCTTATAACCTCACCCATGGGAAAGGGAAGATGTCCCCTAGAAGGACTGGGTCCTTAGTTTGACCTCAGAGGACGTAACGTCGTCTAAGAAATGGTTGACTCGATAGTCCCAGTTTTGTTTTGAAACGTACTTTTCGGGGAACAGGGGAGAAGAGGGACAAGTGTCGCGACAGTTCTCACGGATGGTAACGGAAAAGGTGAGGAAAGGAACGTAAGTGAAAGATTTATAAGAAATAAATGTACGGAATCAATGAACGAAAAAGAACCAAACGTCGTAGTCAAGACAACATAGGAAATAGGAACACCCACCGAGTGGTGGGTTCTCGTCTCCAGAACTTGAACGATAAGACAACGGTCCTCCTCACTCCTCGTCCCCCTTGTCCCGTCGGAGTCCGAACGGGGGGAAGGTGAAACTCCGAGTGTACCTCGAGACACAACTTTGGTCACGTGGTTCGAGTGGCGGTCGAAAGAACAACAACCTAGGTAAATCCCGAATAGAGACACAGGGAGAAAGGGTGGTCTTGGAGTCGAGACCCCAAGAGTGGTCGACGGGAAATCTGTCCGAGGAGTGGGTGGAAGAAGGGAGAGCCACTTCACATCGAGGGGGATGGTCTTCCAGGTGACACGGGGGTCTATCTTAGAGGTAAGTAGGACGGTGACAGAATCCAGTTTGGTGTTAGTGGGGTAGGACGTGCGGACGCTGACGAAGGAGAAACCCGGGTAGCGAGGTCGAGTCGGGAAGGATTAACTCTTAAGTGCAACGACGGTCACGTTTGAATGTCACAATCAAATGTTTCAACACGATGAAAAACGACATGTCGTGTCCCTTAGTGAATTTGTATGTGTATATAAGTGAGAAAAAATCTAAGAAAAGGGTATATCCAGTCATCTCATAACTCTTCCTGGAGATATGTCATCCAGGAATAATCAATAGATAAAATATGTATCATCACACATATATCCTCTTCCGTTACCGTGGGGTGAGGTCATGAGAACAGACCTTTTAGGGTACCTACCTCCTCGGACCACCCGACGTCAGGTACCCCAGCGACTCAGCCTGTGCTGACTCGCTGAAGTGAAAGTGAAAAGCGAAAGTACGTAACCTCTTCCTCTACCGTCGGGTGAGGTCACAAGAACGGACCTCTTAGGGTCCCTGCCCCTTCGGACCACCCGACGGTAGAGACCCCAACGTGTCTCAGCCGTGCTGACTTCGCTGAATCGTCGTCATCGTCGTCGTCACACATATACAGTTAGGGTTAGAGGGTTAAAAAGGGAGGGGAAGAAAACGGGGGTCATTGGTATTTTAACAAAAGATGTACACCTTGACAAAACATTTGTTCAAGTAAACATGGTAAAACAATCTAAGGTGTGTATCGATTGTAGATTGTATGTTATAAACAAAAAGACACAGAATGAATACTATTAGAAGTTCAGGTCGTTACATCGACAATTACCGTAATAAAGGAAGAAAAATACCGAATCATTATAAGGTAACACATATGTATGATATAGAAGAAATAGACGAGGAGACAATTACCTGTAAATGCAACGAAGGGATAGGACAGATAACATTTATCACGATGTCACTTGTAACCTCACATACCTAGAAAAACTTAATGCCAAAAGAGGTCTATATACGGGTCCTCAACCTAATGACCTAGTATCTTATCGAGATAAAAATTAAAAAATTCCTGGAGGCATCACATGAGGTATCACCGACATGGTCAAATGTAAGGGTGGTTGTCATATCCTCTCAAGGGAAGAGAGGTGTAGGAGAGATCGTAAATAACAAACATATCAAAATTACTATCGGTAAGACTGGTTATACTCCACTATGAAGTGACTCAAAACTAAACGTAAAGAGATTAATAATCGATACAACTCGTAGAAAAGTACACGAAAAACCGGCAGACATACAGATGAGACCTCTTTACTGATAAATCTAGAAGACGGGTAAAAAACTAACCCAACAAACGATAAAAAACAACAACAGTAACACGGCGTGCTCGACAAACAGACAAAACCTCTAATTAAGAACAACCAGCGAAGTAAATGTTTATAAAAGAGGGTAAGATACCCAACAAAAGAGTAAAACAAATACCAAAGGAAACGACACGTTTTCGAAAATTCAAATTAATCCAGAGTAAACAAATATACTGGGGATCATCTCCTGACCAGGACGACATTAGATCTCTTTTCACATCTTTCACTAAGTATGGTTTCACAATTACTGATCAGTGTAGGGTTATACGGAAGGAGAGTTCAAAACAAACATCAATCATCTTCTTATAGGGAAGTGATTTTCCTTAAGAAAAGTTTGAAATTTGAGTAATAATTTTATAAATTTCATCATTAAAATCTTAATTGAAGAAATTCTTAAAATCTTAAGATTCAAAGAAAATCTTAAATAGTTTTTAAAATTGAGACACTAAAAAGAGTAATAATAGACAAGTTACTGATACAGAAGGACAGTCTAGTATTTATTAGAACTTTCTTATACCTAGTTCAAAAAGAACAAGGAGTAACATAGGGATGGTACATCGTGTCACTGACCGAGTCTTATTACGGAAATATTTATAAACAATTTATTACACAATACTCATTTACTTGTTCACTCACTCACTCTCCCTTTTAGTAAGGATCACAGTAAAAGAGATTTATTGTGATCTTATAGAGGGTGTCAGTCGGTAGTTATACGGGTACTCATTCAGACCAGGACTTCTCTTCAACTCCCCTGTTTGTCACAGATACCGTAACGTCGGGGACCACTTAACCGGGGGACCCTGAAAGGATGTATAAGGTTACTACAGGGAGCAGACTTGTAGAGACCCTCTCGGACGTATCGGTATCCCACTTCCACCTTATATAATATCGAAGTATCACTTCAGTGAGTCAGCACAGACTGAGAAACGCTGGGGTACCTGATATCGGATGGTCCGAGGAGACAGGTACCCCAAAAGGTCCGTTCTCATGACCTCACCCAACGGCAAAGGAAGAGGTCCTCTAGAAGGGCTGGGTCCCTAGCTTGGGTCCAGAGGACGTGACGTCCGTCTACGAAATGGCAGACTCGGTGGTCCTTTCAGGACCACTGATATCGAAGTATCAGCGGAGAATACAAACTGAGGTTCACGATAGGGGATCGATTTAATGGGTGAGATAGGTGGTCCGAACGGGTTTACTGTAATACATCAAGAATTTTGATTTAATTGAAGGACTTTCTATGTCTGAACGACAGTAGTCTCAATGAGGTTTCTGTCAACAACAGCAAATCAGTGATTCAGTACAGGTGGAGAAAACACTGGTGGTACCTGACTTTGGGTAGTCCGAGGAGACAGGCACCCTGAAGGAACCGTTATTATGACCTCACTCAACGGTACAGAAAGAGGTTCCCTAGAAGGACTGGGTTCCTAGTCTGCACCCAGAGGACGTAACATCCTCATAAGAAATGGTGACTCGGTAGTCCCTTAAGGAGGTTTCTGTCACCAACTCCGTCAAGACTTCCCGCGAAGTCCCCCGTAGACTCGTCGTAGACACAATAACCTTACTTGCTTGTCGAACTCTCTCCTTTTGGGAGGGGATCCATGTATTAGAGATTTACACACCAACTCTTTTACACTGGAGGTCCACTGTAGTACATCCACTGATTTGTCTACCTCAGTCACTGACACATTGGGTTCTTTCACTGACACATTAGGTTCGATCCCCACGACCTCTACGACTCTTTCGGTTCTGTCTCTTCCAGAGAAGTATTTTTTTCCTTCTTCTTAATCAAATATACTCTCTTATGAATATGTAAATTCCTTATGTAAATTTCTTTACATCGGTCAAGACCCAGAATTTGTACGAATTTCCCGTTAGTAAACTTTACTGTTTTACAAATATTTTATAATTTTACACAATATAAATTAAAAAATTTCATATGTTAAGACGTAAAACAAAAGTAGAAAAAATAACTTGATATCAACTAAATATTACAATCGAAGTCCACATGTCGTGTCATTATGTCAATATGTATATGTACAAAAAGTCTAAGGAAAGTGAATGTCCTATAATGTTTTTTAACCCACATCAAGGGACACGATATGGTATCCAGGAACAACCAAGAGGGTCAGGGGGCGTGACCTGGTGGTCCCTTAAGAGAACCAAAATAATAAATCCTTCATACCAGTGGTTTCTCGAAGGGTCCACCGTGATCACCATTTCTTAGACGGACGTTACGTCTTCGGTGTCCTCTACACCCAAACTAGGGACTTAGGTCTTCTAGGGGACCTCCTCCTGTACCGTTGGGTGACATCATAAGAACGGACCTCTCAGGATACCTGTCTCTTCGGACCGTCCGATATCGGGTACCCCAACGTTTCTCAGCCTGTCTGACTTCACTAAATGGTACGTCCGCGTGTACCGATGGTACCATATGAACCGGGTCTCTCACCGATCTTCTGGGACCTCTCTTTCCTCGTTCTCGACTTTCCTACCGGGAACTCACAAAACTTTCAGGACAAGAACCCTCTCTGCCCTACGACCTCGGTCTTTTCCCACCCTCTAAGGTCTGTAAGTGTTCGAGTCTTCCGTAACTTCTTGGGTGACCTCCGAACTGTCTGTATTAAGGTTCAAGACTATATAATAATAGATTTTACACTAGGTGTGGGACCTAAAGTCCTAGAACCTCCTCGAATACAGAATATATATAAACGTAAAATAGTCTTTTTGTGACCCGGAACGTATTTCGTCTACCAAGTACTCACAAACAGTTGTTACTCAACCCTTTCCTGACACTCTCTTTCTACACCGTCCTCACAGACCGTCCCTCGGGGTCTCATTTCCGTCTCTCAGGTTTCCAGTCTCAGCCCAACGGAAGTGACTCTACAGGGTCCACTGCCCGTCTTTCCGACTACAGAATAGCTCTTGACCGACGTACGAGACCGACAAGAGGTTTAGGAGTCAGGTCCACAGAAGTAGAGACCCTGAGGTAGGAACTTATTCGGAGGTCCAAGGACAGGATGGGAGTCCAATAGACAAAATAGTAGTATTACGTATACAATGTTATTTCCTGTCTTTACCATACCTGGATTGTCTTCGTCTTCTATAATTCTTCTCCACCGTTTTTATGTGTCTTCTTGCGATGTTTTTTCTAGAAGTGTTGGTGCTATTAGTGTTACCATACTAGTGAGTAGATCTCGGTCTGTAGGACCTTACACTTCGGTTCACCCGGAATCCTTCGTAGTGATGCTTGTTCCGATTACCTCCACTACCTATGGTCAACTCAATAAAGTTTAGGACCTTCTACTACGACACTTTCACGACGTGAGTTATACGGTCGTTTAAACCTTTTGAGTCGTCACCGGTGTCCTGACCTTTTCCAGTCAAAAGTAAGGTTACGGTTTCTTACGAGTCTGATGGTGTGTTAACGTGAGTAGAGTGTGCGATCATTTCATTACGAATTTTAAGAGGTTCGGTCCAAAGTCGTTATGCACTTGGCACTTGAAGGTCTATAGGTTCGACCAAAATCTTTTCCGTCTCCTTGGTCTCTAGTTTAACGGTTGTAGGCGACCTAGTACCTTTTTCGTTCTCTCAAGGTCTTTTTGTAAACAAAGACGAAATAACTGATACGGTTTCAGAAACTGACACCTAGTGGTATTTGACATTTTTAAGACTTTCTCTACTCTTTTGGTCTGGTGGACTGGACGGAGAACTCTTTGGACATACGTCCAGTCCTTCGTTGTCAATCTTGACCTGTACCTTGTTGTCTGACCAAGGTTTATCCTTTTCCTCATGTAGTTCCGACATATAACAGTGGGACACATAAATTGAAGATACGTCACATGTAGTACTCTTTGCGATCCGACCTTCTTCGTGTTCGACCTTAGTTCTAACGGCCCTCTTTATAGTTATTGGAGTCTATACGTCTACTGTGGTGGGAATACCGTCTTTCACTTCTCCTTGATTTTTCGGAGAACTACTTTCATTTCCTCCTCTCACTTTTTCAACCGAATTTCGAGTTGTAAGTCTTTTGCTTCTAGTACCGTAGACCAGGGTAGTAAGTACCCCTTATCTACCCCTTTGTCACCTTTGTCACAGTCTGAAATAAAAACCCCGAGGTTTTAGTGACGTCTCAATGACGTCGGTACTTTAATTTTCTGCGAATGAGGAACCTTCCTTTCAATACTGGTTGGATCTGTCGCATAATTTTTCGTCTCTGTAACGAAACGGTTGTTTCCAGGTAGATCAGGTCCGATACCAAAAAGAGTGTACATACCTACACTCTCAACCTGACACTTCTTTCGATTCGCGGCTTCTTAACTACGAAAACTTGACACCACAACCTCTTCTGGGCACTCTCAGGGAACCTGACGTTCCTCTAGGTTGGTCAGGTAGGATTTCCTCCGGTCAGGACTTATAAGTAACCTTCCTGACTACAATTTCGACTTTGAGGATTATGAGACCGGTGGACTACGTTTCTCGACTGAGTAAACTTTTCCGGGACTACGACTCTTTCTAACTCCCGTCCTTCTCTTACCCTACTGTCTCCTACTCTACCAACCTACCGTAGTGGCTGAGTTACCTGTACCCAAACCCACTTGAGTCCCTTAACCACTACCTGTCTCTCCGGACCGGACGACGTCAAGTACCCCAGTGTCTCAGCTTGTGCTGACTCGTTGACTTGACTTGACTTGACTTACGTATGGACAATTAGGGTTTGAGGAGTATATAGGGAGGGGTGGGGAAGGGGAAACCATTGGTATGCAAACAAAAGATACAGACAACCAGATAAAAATAAAACATTTATTCAAATAAACAAATGAAAAAAAAAATCTAAAACGTATATACGTTATAGTATACTATGAACAGAGAGAGACCGAATGAAGTACATCACACTATTAGAGATCTACATAGGTACAACGACGTTTACTGTAATAAAGGAAGAAAAATTACCAACTCATTATAAGGTAATATATATAGGGTGGAGAAGAAATAGGTAGACAGTTACCCGGAATCCAACGAAGGTACAGAACCGGTAACATTTGTCACCACGTCAATTGAGACCCTACATACATAGAAAATCTTAAAACCAAAAGAGACCTACATAGGGGTCCTCACCCCAACGACCTAGTATCCTATCGAGATAAAAATCAAAAAATTCCTTGGAGGTATGACAAGAGGGGTCACCGACGTGGTTAAATGCAAGGGTGGTGGTAATATCCTCCCAAGGGAAAAGAAGTGTGGGAGAGGTTGTAAATAACATTTGGTTTGATGACGAATTTTTTCGTATTCTTTGACGGTAATTGATCGATACACTGGAACTCTTTTAGTAAAATTGGAGAGTCACGACGTCAAAGACGTAAAAAACTATCCCTCAACCTGAGGTCTAAGAGATTCAGGGAAGACCGGACCCCAAGTAAAAGGTGTTGTGCGTACTCTAAAGACACTCTCTAAAGGGAACAGGGTCCGTGGTCCTCCTGAACGTCGGGTGAATCCCACTCCTCAGTGTTCGGTGAGGAGACCCTTCAGCTCAGGTGGACCCACTTCCGTCTCTTGTCCCCCGACGTCTCGGGTGTCTGGAGGAGAGGAGGGGGTTCAGTTTTCCTCGTTTAACCAAAAGGGACACCTGACTAAAGGATCCTCCGTGACTCGAGACGAACAGAGGAGAGGAAGGAGTGGGAGAGTTTCTCGTACCTGAGAGGTTCTTATTCCCGAACCGATGGACGAACTCTTTATCTCTCGTCATGTCGACCTTCCTAGTCCTTTCGGTCCGGAACGTAAGAGGTGTTCAGTCGGTCTTTCGACGGGTTCCCACGGGAAACATGGGGTACAGAAAAGAGTGGTCGATACTGATGTTGGTTGTCTCTCTCTTTCCCCCGTCCCATCCCCTCCTCCGTCCCTTTCTTCCTTTCAGTCGAGTGTTCACGAGAGGGTGACACTCGTACCTGTGGGGTTTCACCCCCCGACCCCACGTCTGGAACCCGACCCGTCCTTGTGGACCAAGAATCAGAACCGATTCAGAGGGTTGTAAAGACTTTCATGGTTGGGGATCACTTGTGACACAGACTTCCGTGAACGTTACACAAACAAATAACTGTACATGATGAAAGATTTGGTATTGTAATTATTATACCCATCTTGTAGGTGATTTTACTGTGTTGACTTTTATGGATAAAGTCAACACCTCATCCTCAAGTTTATAAAAGACACGTAGGACCGGATTCGGAACCGACCAGTGAGCCCCCATGTGTCTGGGGGACTTGTGTGTGTCTCTACACGGTTTCCGTGACCTTCGGTGGTGTCTGTACAGTGTGTAAGTCTCTCGTAGACGTGGTGAGTCTACGTTCATCGAGTTTTATGTCCACTCTGGGGTCGACACAATGTCTCACCTTACATGTTAGGTACACTTAAAAATAATAGTCTCCTCCGAACCGTCTTTCAATACGAAGATCCCCTCTGGGACCCTAGACCCAGTCTAGTTCCAATACCATAGAAGCCTCCAACCCCCATGAATCACTTTTGCAAAGGTTTCGTTACGAGATTCACCTCCGTTAATCCGGGTTCCTACTCTACTATGACCCCTAATTCCACAGTTGTATGTTTAACCCCTCTCCTTTGGTTGGGTATTTCATTGATAAATGAATTGAACCAAGTGTACTTCGTTATTCTCTTTTTTCTTGGGTAGTCGAGTGCAGCATTTCCAAAGGGACCCTGGACTTTACTTACTGTTTTTCTGACCGGGTTGAACCGGGGAAAACCCGTTCTGTGTCCCCGTCGGTCGAAGATGGATCCCGGAAGTGACACCGTCTTACGACAATATCTGACTTACAGACACAGGGAAATCTAAGTGTACAACTTTAGGATTGGGTGTTACACTACTATAATTCTCCACTAATACTACCATAATTCTACCATAACCTTCCACTGATCCAGTACTCCCATCTAGGGAAGACTACTCTAATCACAGGAATTTTCTTCTCTCTTGAAAGAGACGAAAGGTCGTGCACTCGTGTACTCACCTCCCAATAGACTTTTGGTCCCTTTCTTTGTCTTTAACGGTCGCGTAACTAGAGTCTGACGGATCGAAGGTCTTGACACTCTTTACAAACAATAAATTCGGTGGGTCAGACACCAGTAAACAATGTCGTCTGGGTCGATTCCGTCTACCACTCCTAAGATCCCCACACTACTGGGCAGGTTTGTACACGTTTCCATCTTGGAGGACCTAGTGGGTCAGGACCGGGTGACGGGTTTCTCACCTCGGCAGACGACCGTCGTCGACACACTCCGACGTCCCGACTAGAAGGTCCCCTGTCTGTACTCACCAAGGAGGAGAAGGGGTTCTTACGCGGGGATTTAAGAACGACGAGGTGTGACAGGGGAGGGAATTCTACACCACGACGACCCTGAGACGCACCAGGGCTAAACTCCAGAGCCAGGGAGACCACCGGACTCAGAGACTCCCAACTCCCAGGGACCGTCCTTCGAGAACGACTCGGACGTCACCTCCGAAGGGCCCACGACTGTGGTCCGTCGTAAACATTACGACCATCGTCGAGGTGTGAGATTAGACCAAATACGTCTGGGACAGTAAAGTGTCGGGTGTTCCTTCCGATCCTCCTCCCTAAACGAAACTAGATAATAGTTTCTTCTAAAAACGTAGATGCACCCTTACCGATTACGATTTTTATAACGACAAACCCTCTTTGTCCTCGGGGAGATACGGGATTTAAGTATATAAAGTTTACTATCACACCGTGGAACCTTGTGAGTCGTAATTTGTTTACACTTTGACAAAGTAAGACGTGTACTTCTCTGGTTTACTTCCCTCTAAACACGTTCAAGGGAGGGAACGGAACACGTCTCAGGGACTCGTCACACCGGTCTCGACGGTCTTTCACCCCTGACGACAGGGAGAGTTCCGAGACTTGTGTTCCCGGTCCCGAGTCTTTGACCAAGTCTTTCTGCAAAGAACGTGCAAGACGAGGTCGTGTGTCCCTACCCTAAACTCGGCCCTCAGCCTCAGACTTAGTTTCGTGACGGAGGGTGGTCGACGTGCCCTAATCGAACCGACTCAACCATTGGAGCCTCAGACCCGAAGGAGTAAACGTTCTACCCTTAGTACCATAAACTGGAAGGGAGAGCACCCTGAAGATACTCTTAGTTTACCTTATCACGTCCATTTCAATGGATATTTGGTATTTCGTAGTATATGGAACGTTCCCTGTACAACCCCAAAAAAGTGGGTCGTAGAAAAAAAAAAATTATAAATAAATAAACCGACGTGGTCCAAAATCAACACCGTACACCCTAGGTCAAGGGACTCATCCCTAGTTTGGGGCCGGGGGACGTACCCCTCGTGTCTCGCACCTCAGAATCGGTCACCTGGTGGTCCCTTCAGGGTAAGTCGTAGAAAATTGAGAGGAACGTCATTAGCATATTACCAATAAGACATTGGATTAAAGGAGACCTGTGGGTTGGAGTAGGGTGAGAATCAGGGGTCCGAAGTCTACCTAAACTGGGAAGGGGGTCAGGGTCTTTGACCCCCACGTTGAGTTCTGGACCGACTACTTTCGGAACCTGTGAGGAGGACAAGTCGTGACCGGTGACCGGTCTTCAGGAAAGGTTCCGGGGGGTCACACAAAGGGCCACAACGTCTCCGATATGTCGATTTTTGATGGAAAAGTTCTAAGAAGATATCCGTCACTGGACTTACGTTTCATATTACGTTTTAAAAGTGACTTTGATCTAAACGTTCCGTCTTCATGTCTTCTCCACCACTGAAGGTTCGAAAAACATCCGTATGTACGAGTGTCTCTGTCAAAGAGGACGTCGTCACCAGGTTGTAGACTAGTCAGCACAGCCCAAACTCTTCGTCCAACAACCGTTACCGTCACCACGGTAGTCGGAGGACCGGAAGGTTAGGGACTAAGTGTTTATACTGTCTACCAGAACTTGAGTTGATAAGTGTATCACCGAAGGAATAGGGGGGGTAGAACGAGGTCTTCCAATCAAGACGACATAAGACCCTCAATGAAGATTTCTAAGTTACGTCTTGTAAGGAAGTCTACTAGGTTGTGAGAATATTCTCGGACAATGACTTCAATTCAGGGAGAGACGAGATTCAAAGATCTCACTGAAGACACAAGATAGTTCCGTATGGACATGGACCATATCTCCTCTACTCGTGGACCCTCGGGTAAATCTGGTTCCTCTCCTAGTCTAGTGTCTTAAAGTAAGTTTGTCGACTCTTTGTGTCCGGTCGAAAGACTGCCTGAACCTCCAAAGTTCCGTTCTCGTCGACCGACGTTAGACCGGAGGTGTTCTTCCGGAGACTCTTCTCTTTGTTGTGCTCTCCCAGTTCGGTTCTCTACTCTCTTAGGAGTAGGACTGTGGTAAACTCATCGGTTTAGTTCGTTACAGAACGCGGTTTGGATAGGAACCTGAAAACCCAATGTACTCGGTTATTTAAAGAGGAAGATACATCCTGTCAACCTAAACCTGATCAGGTAGCAAACAGGTTTTATATTGAGTCGTCCGTATTACTACTAGTGACCTCTCTTTGGTGTCTTGTCGTCCCCAGTCTTCCTATATCTAGTGCACGAGAGTTCCTCATCAGTCGTAGTCTTAGTGGACTCTCGTAAAATGTTCTCCGTTTACCCGGACCCAGAAGTCTAGTGTACCCCCTTAAAGAAAATCTCCTCCACTAAGAGTACACGTGGTACCTTCTTGCACCGACGGTACCTAGAGGGGGGTGTTCCTTCCCCTTTGTTTCGTCCCCTACAAGGGACTTGTGTGAACTTACAAACTTAGGGTCAAAGTCCATGTTTGATCGAAAATGAATTAAAAATAAAAGAAGAAAATCCCAATTTTTTTTTTTTTTCTTGGGAATCGTAACTTCGTCAGTCAAGACATTGGTGGTCTACTCTTAGGATAGTTCACTTTATAAAGTCGGGTCGAACGTACTCGACTTCGTCAACCCGGTAAAAATTTTTAACATTATTTATTCACTTATATATTAGTCAGGGAACTCACGGCCGAGAGACAAGACACACGAGGGTCTCGACACGAAAAAGTAGAACTAAGATACGGGGACTTTTCTTTTCGTCACGTCCCTCTTTACAACTGTCTGACAAGAGACACTGCAGTCGGTTGTCTTTTTCGACTTGCTAACTACGAGTAAGGTCTTTGACAAAGATGACACCCAAAAACCACCCACGTCTAAATTTATTGGGAAGGAAAAGACCTCATTCGTAATTGATAAACTATGGTTTTCGGTGGGTTCCTCTCTTCCGTTTGCAAAACTACGGACGTTACACCTATTCTGTTTTGTCTCTACCTTTATGTCGATATCTCACTTGTCGGAGTACTGATTTATGACTAGTTCCTAAAGACTTCATGGACCAGTCCCGAGCCCATCGGTTTCTGTCTGGTCTGTCCGGGGTGACCCAGTTCTTTAAACGACAGAGGTCTCTTTACTCGAACCACTTTCTCGTACTAATAAACTATCTCTTAAAATAGAAACCTTAGTTTGTTTCTAATGAGTTTCCGTTTCGACCCGCTAGTTTGGTCGACTGACATTTCACACTGAGTACCCTACCGAGACTTCAGTCAAGGGTTTCTATTAAAGACGTTTATAGAACTCACAGAACCTTGTACACACGTTCGAAATACCAGGGTGAAATAAAAAAATACCTCCATATCAACTACATGTCTGATTATATTCAAAGTCCATTGTCCCGAAGTGCTAAAAATTTCCAATATTAGATATCAATAATATTTTATAACTGAAATAAGGAACACGACATGTCATATAGGGACATCGACTAAATAAAATATGTACCATCAAACATGGAGAATTCGGGGAGGGAACAGAAGGGGGAAGGAAGAGGGGTGACCAAGGGGATGTAACAAGAGATCTAGACACTCGGACAAAGAAAAAACAATATAAGGTGTATATTCAGTATAGTATGCCATAAACAGAAACTCAATAAAATAATTCGTAAGTTAAGTCAGCGAGTCAGCACAGGTTGAGAAACACTGGGGTACTTAGCGTCGTGAGGTCCGGAGGAGGTTTAGGTAGATACAACAACAGACTCGACGGTGATTTTCTCCATTTAAGTAAGGTACATCTTTAAGGTAAAAAAAAAAAAAAACAAAAATCCTTGAATATATCCGTTTTTTTCTAGTACATTAATTTAAGAACCAACTACCTTTAAAAGAGATTTGACTTAAAGGGGTATGGAAGGGACCTACACCCACAAATAATCCGGTGAATTTGCAATTGTAATTTAATATGACCGGGTAACGGAGAAGGGTCCGCAGGGGAAATTCCAAGGGAGACCCATAAAGACCTCAGAACAGTCACACTTTCTTGTCAGAGTAGGGAGTCCTGGAAGACGGACCGGGGAGTAACGATTGACGCCGGATGCTTCGACGAGTACTGGGAAAACCGGGTTACAAAGTCCCGTGGTGGAAGGAAAACTTGGCGATATAAGGGGCGTCTGTACCTGGTAGGGTACAACATAAAGGAGGGGTCCTGGACCAAGAAGTTTCGGGGACGACGTTCGCCGAGTGACTGGGAGACGTCGAAGAAAGACTAGGGTAGCGGAGTAGATGTCCCGTCCCCCTGTCTACGGTACTGTGGGTCGAGGTAGGACGGAGGGGTGGTCCGAGACTTAGTTCCAGGTAGTGGAGACGAAAAATACGGTCGCCTAGGGACTCGACGGACTATCAAGCACTGAGGTGGACCGCTACTGAGGAGTAGCCCATGTTGTCGTCGATTTTATTTCTAGTCCGTTTCCGGTACTCTTCCGTCTAAGGCACACAGTGGAGAGAATTAAGACTGTCGACTAAAGTCCGGTTTCGAATGTAAATTAATTGTCTTACCCTACACCCGTCCACCGGTGACGAAAGGTACTTTTCCTAGTCTTGGTACAGACGTTCAGTGGTAAACTAGTTCTGTGTGGAGTGTCTCAGGTCCCCAGTCCCTACCAGTTGTTGGACCGTTCCGGTCACCTGTACTACCACGGTGTCTATGATATATTATTTAATAATATGGTCCAAAGGAAATCCCTTAGGACAACACCCCCCACGAGTGTCAGACGAGATCTTTCCGACACGACAAAACTAAGAAATGTCCTTTTTTATTTTTTCCGAGATGGAGTATACCAATACCCCTTTTAATTTACCTCAAAGTCTATACCTCCAATTCGGGAACGTAGAAGAGGAGAGGTGGGGCGGAGGAAGAGGATCGTTGAAGTATCTCGACATGTTGAATAAACTTATAAACTTCTTTTACTACATAAATATAATTTTGTTCATACTTATATAATACCTTAGTCTATGTTTTTAAGTGTACTTAAAAATTCTATCTTACTCCCTGAATTTTCTTTAAAGTAGAGACGACGAGACCCCGTACGCAATGAGAACAATCACTAGGAAAACGTCTTTTCAACACTTTCAAGACCGAACCCGGGGTCCCTCCGTGGGCGTCGAGAGAACGACTGTTGGGTGTCTCAACCGGACACACAATCTCCTTGGAAAGACTTCCGCCACGTCACTCCGTCTCCTTTCCCTTCGACCCAAGACTCGAGTCGGGACACGTCCTCAACATGTGTCACGGAAAACCTAGGTCTCGGAGGGCACGGTCCTTAGGTGTCACAAAGAGACGTCCAGAGGGTGCTCGGGTGTAGTGGGTTCCTGTCACTCGGAGTCCCTCCCCTTCTTGAGAGTCGACGTACGGACGACTTAGAGCGATGAGGACGTGGAAGACTACTTCCCAGGGGTAGGAACAGTGGAAGGTCGGAAGGAGTCGAGATTATCCTAGGGACTCCGACCGACAGGACCTCCTCCGGTTCGACGGAGTCGACGGTCCGACACAGGTCGGGACCCCGAGAGAACCGGGAGGGGATAGAAGTGAGGGGGAGGTCGGGTAGTCACTAGGTAGGGTCTGTCCTGTCAGAGTTGGTGAGGTGTAGACTGAGGTCCTCTTCCGCTGGAGTACCAAAAAGGTCTCCCTTGTATACCGTTACTCAAAGATCACCAGTACTACCTAAGACTTCGCACTTCTACTCCGAGGGACCTCGGGGTCTCGGAATACACCGTCCCCTTCTCACACTGGGGTCCAGTGGAAGGGAAAGTCCTTCGACTCGGGGAGGCCTACGGAGTCTTTCTCTTTGGTCGTGAAGGGGTGTACCGAGAAGTCACCGGCGGTGGGACCTGTAGCCTCGACACCGAAGAGGACGACCTACCTACGGGTGTCGGGACCTCTCTCGTGCCTACACTCCCGAACTTTCCGAGGGTGAATAGTGGCTCCTTCGTCCTCCTCCTGTTCTCGGGGAGACGGACACGCACGACGCCCACTTGCCCTTTACCGAGGTCGGAAAGGAGGAGAGACGGAAACGAAAGACAAAGTTCAGACGACGGACATGGAAACTCAGTGCGGTTTGTGCAATCTTGTTTGTCATTCTTTGTTCCGACGAATACTCCCCTTAAAGGACTTAAGATCATTCAGTAAAAGAGAGGATTTCCGTTGTCGTAACGAAGGTCCAAGACTTAACCTGGGAACTGAGTAGAAGGAGACACACAGAGGTACGAGACAGGTCCTTACACCATCTGCACTTCGAGGTCCCTGTGAATTCTCTGGTTCATCCCAGTGGTCCCAGTAACCCCGGTGTGAAAACCGCCGGAGTCGGTACCGATGTGAACTGCCCTTCGGTTGGTTATAAGTGACTGATTAGCAACTGACATCCGGTCTGAGACACTATCGACGAACCCTACCTCACACCTCGTTGTACCCGTTTTAGAGACGGGAGGAATTCGAATTTAAATTTCCCGTTTTTTCTATCCTTCGTTTTCACGAATAATACTTCCTCTTCCTTCACTATAGCGACTGTCTCGAGCCGATCCCCACTCCCTCTCATTCTTTCGAAGAGGGGGGGTGGTTTTTTTTTTTTTCTTTCGAAGAGGGGTTCTTTCACCGTCAATTCGGGAGTCTCTCAGCCGAAACTTGTTTACTTCCCTCCCCGTCTCTCGTCTGTCGAGGTTTGACTCCTTAGTCAAATGTACCTTTCGGGACTCCACTCTTTCCCCCACACAAATTCCTTAAGTTCGACAGGTCTTAAGATCTCGTCTCCCTTGTTCCCTCCACACGTCCCTCCAGCCGTTTCCGTCGTTCTTGCATCAACCGTCACCCTTCGTTAGGTGTCCAAGACCCATTCCTTTTGCGTGACCATTTAAACGTAAAACAACGAACTCTAGAATCAGGGGACTGGTCACTAACTTGGACGTGGGAGTCGTGACTTTCGTGATTAGTGATCTGGTTGTTCCTTAAGGGTCTAAACGTAAAAATTTCCTAGAGAGACCGACAAACCCTTCTCACCTCAACCTTTGTCACCCTCAACTAAGTTTCTCTGATGACCCGATAACTTTAGTAGACCTACTATCTCCTACTACTAAACGTTTCCCGGTCACCGTCTCTTCGATCTTACCCCTCTTACTAAGTCGTTTTCTGACTCCTCACTGACCCATTTCTCAACCCAGAACCGACGTACGGTTCCCTCCCTACCCGTTCTCCTCTTAGGTCCCACTCGGAATGAGACGGTAAAAGGTGTCAATGCATAAGTAACGAAGGACTTTACAAGGTGTGGTCGAGGGTATTTTCGTCTCTACGAGGTAAGTTCCCACGGTAGAACTTAAAATTCAGGTGAATTCTTCCTACTCTTCACACCCTGTATACTTACCCCCTCTTCTGGTCGTTAAAGTAGAGATTACACACCTCTTTCGGTCTCGGAGGGTTTCCGACGTCTGGGAGGGACCGGTGGACAAAGACTCTTACCGGAAAGGATCGTAGGGAAATAATATTTTTAACAACAACAACAAATCAACGATTCAATACAGGTTGAGAAATACTGGGGGTACCTGACATCGGACGGTCCGAGGAGACAGGTACCTTAAGAGGTCCGTTCTTGTGACGTCACCCAGTGGTAAAGGGAGAGGTCTAGTAGAAGGACTGGCTCCCTAACTTGGACACAGAGAGCGTAACGTTCGTCTACGAAATGGTTTGCTCGGAGGTCCCTTCGGTGAATATTTTTACCTAGTCGTATTACAGACGTCACTTACAAGACGGTTCCTTATCTCCGGCAATGTAAGGCTTCTGTTAAGTGTCGTTGTTTCAGACCCGTGTTGTAAGGACGACTACGGTTCTCAGAACACAGACCTCGAAGGCCAATCACCGTAAGTTTCGTCCTACCAGACTGTAATTCTTCTTGACAGAGAGACCCGAGTTTCATCACGTCAAACAGGGTTACGGTAAAGGAAGACGATGTGGAGAGGTGGGCGACGGGAAAAGAAAATAGAATGTGACAGACGAAGGGCGTGACGTTTGTCACCACCAGTGACCCCCACCCCGAGGGAAGGAAATCACCCCTGGAGTAAAGTACTATCAGTCCCGCTCACAAGTGACTCGCGACATAGACAATCCAATGAGAACCAATATATGTACGAACCGACTTTTTCCAGTTTAAACGAGTTTGTTGTTCCTTTCGGTAGTATAGTGTACTAACCCTCAGGGTTGTCTCTACCTGAAGTTCAGACAAACTAGGTCTTCGAGTCGTGAACATAGTGCCTGAGTCCAGGTACAGAGACGAGACGACAACTTACACAACCGAAGTCGGACCCGACTGAAAGGAGATCCTACGTCGTATCGACGATTGCCGTAAATCCGGTGGGAATCGAAGACGGTCCTCTGTCACGACGAAGGTCGTCGAGGGGTCCTATCCTCCCTCCTTGGAAGAGTCTTTGGGGTCGTTTGGAGAGGTCTCCAAACTCTGTTTATCCCGACCTCCATCCTTACGTCAGTGAAACGGAACAAGTGTCCACGACACACACACTTTCCCTTGTGGACCTATCTTAACTAACAAGAAAAGATTAATATATGAAAATAAATACATCCGGCGTGACCCAGAAGTTACGACGTGTACCCGAAAGAGATCAACGGCGCTCGTTCCCGATGAGAAGCAACGTTACGCACCCGAAGAATAACGCTACCGAAGAGAACACCTCGTACCCGAGATTTCACACGTCCGAAGTCATTAACACCGTGTGCCCGAATCAACAAGGTACCGTACACCCTAGAAGGACTTGGTCCCTAACTTGGACACAGTGGACGTAACTTCCTGTCTAAGAATTGGTGACCCTTCAGGACCTTAAGAGTAGGTCTTTTCAGGACTTAACCACCAAATCCTTTCTCGGTCTCTCGTTCTCTACAACCCATTCGTTGATGGTCCCAGGTGGTGTTCGAGACTGACCCTACTCGTCATGTCCCCGACGTCCTTTTCTCTCAACACTCAAAATTTTTTAGTAAGAAATACCTTTAAAAGTTTGTATATTTTTCATCTGTCTTGTCACATCGTTTAAAGGTACACACGTAACGGTTCGGAATTGTTACTAGTTGAGTTCCAGGAAAGTAGATAAAAGGAAGGACAAAAGGACAAGGTTAAGTAATACTTCGTTCAGGACTTGTAGTTTTTAACAAAATCAAACGTAGAAATTTTCTGTTTCCATGAAAAATTTTGGTTTGGTGTAGTAGTACTAGAGTGAATTTATTATCATTAAGGAATTTTAGTAGTTTAATAGTTCACAAGTCTAAAGGTTAACAGAGTATATACTGGTTGTGAAAAAAAGGTAAACAAGTTTCCATTCAAGAATCTCTAGTCGCAGTAGGGTGGAAAATAGATTCTAGTTCTGTGACTCTAGACTTCTTTAAGTTGAGTAGGGTCTCGGGATTCTGAAATAAATAACTAACTATTAAGATAGGATGGAGAAAAGTACACAAACTTCGTACACTAATGTCTCATCTTCTGGGTGTTAAGTAAGTAGGTGAATCGTTTATTAACAACTATAGTCGATACACGTTCCATGAATTACTCCGGTGACGTCAGTTATTGTGAACTCAGATATTAGTCTCTTTAACTCGTAATTAAGATCCCGAAAACGGATACTGTAGTCTGTCCAGAGGGGGAGGTGGACGGTACCACGGATTTCTAGGGTCCTCTCCTTCGAAAACCTAATCTCAACAGAACTCCTGGGAATACTTGTACCCAACAAATCAAGATTCAGCACAGATTGAGAAAACGTTAGGGTACCTGACGTTGGGAGATCCAAAGAGACAAGTACCCTAAAGGGTCCGTTCTTATGACCTCACCCAACGGTAAAGGAAAGGATCCCCTGGAAGGACTGGGTCCCTAGCTTGGGTACAGAGGACGTAACCGTCCACCTAAGAAATGGTGTCTCGGTGACCCTTCGGGGAGAATACTTATATGTACGTAAAATAAGATCTTCTGTCAACAAGAAAACCCGACGGGCGTAACTTGTGAAGAATAAATCCTCCTTAAGAGTTTACTCTACTTAGGATTTTATCACTTTGTTGTCCGAGGTACAAGATGATATCTTTGTTTTAAATACCTATTAGAAAAAAGGGTTGAGGACTATCGACCTCTCTCTCTGGGCCTTGGACCACGAGGTTGGTTTACGACATCGACCCTGGTAGGTAGAACCTCTTCGCCAGGTCCGGTTGACCTTTCACAGGTCTCCACGGTGTCGGTGCGACTCAGGTTCCTTTGTCACGGCTCGTAGGTCTCAGTGTCCCCGTCGTCGGTTCTTCTACCAAGGGCTCCAAGTGGAAACGGACCGGAGCAAAGGGTGACGCGGGACCAAACACGGAAGACGAGTGTGACCTACGACGGAACGGAAAGTCATTCACTGAAAAGACGAATTCACGGATCTCAGTGAAGGTCTAGACCTGTTGACTTTAGAGACTGAGTGAGTCGACTCTTATTAGTAGATAATTGTGGAATCGAGAAAATACTACAAGACAGAACGGTCGATAATATACTTCGTTTTCCTTGAGGTCCTGTCCCTGTGAGACTACCTGAGACGTCACCTACACTCTCCAAGTCTTGAGTGAAGGTAGATCTTCAGTTCAAAATCACATTCTACGACCCACCGATCTCCAACATCTCTTTGACAGTGCAGAAAAGGTTTAGATGACTCCCTACTGGGACTTTTTATCCAGTCACAAAGTGTCACTAGACATGACTAATGTCGTGACACAGACCTTCCTCCACTATGTAAAAAGGGATCTTGAGGTCTACCTCTTTACCCGAGGTGGTCGGGGACGACAAAGTAAGACCCGACCTTAAGACCAACTTCGAGAGTCTCGTCTCTAATTGTCCCACGATAACCCCTCAGTTCGACGACACTCAAGGACAGACATCCTTGACCCGACACACACGAGGGGGTACACCTTCTCGAGACGAGGAGGTCCGTCAAGACGGTCGTGGTCTCGACTCCACAGACAGTCGGACCAGAATCCAGGTGTCGAGTCGCTCTGGTCAGAGTTTTACGGTGTCGGGACCCGAAGAGGGTACCCAAGAAAGTGGAAAATTTGGTTCTACTTCGTTCTCAGAAACGAACGACCAGTCTTGTGGGTGACGGGAAGATCGGAGTACGTCCTTCAACGAATTACTTGAGTTTTTATTAATTAGTGTCTCTCCTCTAAAGGGTGTGACTCAGACACCAAAGGACGGGAAGTCTTGCCCAAAGGACGGGAGGGAAGGTCACGGAGAGTGACGGCCACATAGTAGGACTCGAGTCTATGGACGAAAGGGAGAGGTGGTTGAGTTAGGAATAAAAACGGGATGAAATAGAAGGAAAATGAAAGGAGACGTTTTGAATAAAAGAGGGTATGGGTATGGGAACACGGGTAATTACAAACGAAAGACCTTTATCAAGGTGAAGTTCTCTCAAAACACCGTAGGAACCGAGAGAGAGGACGACTTGATCTGCCTCGTATACACATAGAAACCGGGAGTGGGGTGAAGAAGGGTTAGACTATGACAATCCCAGTTTAACACAGAGGGACTCCTTATACAACTTCAGGATTTGGTGTCATGGAGTTTTACTTTCTATAAACCTTTATCCCAGTAACGTCTTGATTAATCAATTCTACTCCGACATTACTTCATCCTGCTCGGGGATGAATATTCCTGAGTTAGGTTAAACTGATCACAAGAATATTCTACTGGTGGTACACTTTTGTATCCCTCTTACGGTAAACTGTTGTTTCCGTCTACGACCTCAGTATGTCCACATTCGGTTTATTATGGGTCTAACGGTCGTTAGTGGACTTCAATCCTTCTCCGTTCACACCCGTCAAGAGGATGTCGTACAGGACGACTGAGGAACTAAAACTTGAAAGTCTGAGGTCTAGACAACCTGTTATTTATAAACAACAAGATTTCGTAGGTCAAACACCGTAACAACACCAGCGGGATCCTTTACTTATGTTTACGGTAGCCCTTCTAGGGTCCCGGAACGAAGATCTCGGAGAAGACGGTGGTTGGGACTTGAAGTGGTCCGAAGGTCATGAATGGACTTTTGAAGGAACCCCTTTTATTTCGACTACAAAGGCATTCACCGTCCCGAGAGATCTTTAAATTTAAGACATTGTGTATTATAAACTCCACCAACCAACTGGGAGTGACGGAATAATACAAAGGGACGGATGAGGTCGACGAAAAAAGGACGTGTCACTTATTGGCGGGTCGTAGGACGTACTCCGATAATACCCAATACAGGTACCAAACAACGGAGGGAAGGGGGACGACCTACCATTCGAGGGACTCCCGTCCCTAGACTAAACAAGTGACCGTGTTTCATCTGTAAACTATTTGGAGACAACTTATTTATTTTTGACTCGGTCCTGTAAAGGTTGGGCTGGAGTACCTTCTCGATGTTAAGGAGACGTTCTCCGCTCCACCCCACCTCAGTCCCCTCCGTCGTCCCGATCCTTGTCACTTATGTCACAAGTCCACGCACCTTTACCTTTCCAACAAAAAGCGAACAGACTCCTTAAGTTCATTCACTATGTCGTTTCCGTACCGGATGGAACCTAGAAAGGTAGAACACTAGAATTATCTAGGGACGACGAACTCCCACAGTTGTGGTAAACTGATAGTCACATTAGGGTGGGTCTCACTGTCTCCGGTGGGTCCTCAGGAACTCGTCGACTGCAGTGGGTGACAACTGGAGAACAAGAGTCCGACCAAACAGGAACAAGAAAGAGACTGGACACATCCCACTCTACTCGATAAATCCATCATCAGGTTTCCTCTAGGGAGACTCTCGAGTGGAGTCGTATGGATGGGGAAACCGGAAAACTCTTTTCCTGTCCCATTCAACAAAGAAAATATATAGTAAAACATATAGATAAATAAATAACCGACACGATCCAGAAGTAACGACACTCACGAAAAGAGTGTCACTAACAACAAAAAGTCGGCGATTCAACATAGACTGAGAAACGCTGGGGGTGTCTGACGTCGTACGGTCCGAAGGGACAGAAAGTGACAGAGGGTCTCAAACGAGGTCAAGTACAGGTAACTCAGCCACTACTATAGATTGCTAGAGTAGGAGACGGTGGGAGAAGAGGAGGACGGTAGTTAGGAAGGGTCGTAATCCCAGAAAAGGTCACTCAATCGAGAAGTGTAGTCCATCGGTCTCATAGCTTCGAAGTCGACGTCGAAGTCAGGAAGCTTACTTATAAGTCCCAACTAAAGGAAATCCTACCTGACCGAACTAGTCGAACGTCAGGCTCTCTGAGAGTTCTCAACGCTACCAGTCCCCGATGAGACACCAACGCAACGTGACCGAAGAGTAACACCATTGAGGAGAACACCGAAGAGAGCAACGACTCGGGTCCGAGATCCCGTGTGTCTGAAGTCGTCGACACCGTACTCCCGAGTCATCAACACAAAGGTCCGAGATCTCGTGTCCGAGGCATCAACACCGAGTGTCTGAATCAACGAAACACCGTACACCCTAGAAAGACCTGGTCCCTAGTTTGGGACGAAACCGTTTAACTCAGTAAATGGTAACTCGGTGGTCCCTTCGGGGTCCTGCCACATTCAAATTACTTCCCCTACACTACCCTCTTATTTTAGTCGTCGCACCTTTACTAGAACCCTGTCACAAGTATGCCTGAGTTAAAGGTTCTTCTCTACTCGTGTACAGTGGTTTCACCTGTCCTATCTTATTTACCTATGTTCAGAAATTTCAACAATTTGGTTGGTAGAAGTATCATCCGTGAACGAAAAGAGATTTCACTTTTGATATCCGTTTAACTATTACATGACCTCTTCAATAATTAACTACAAAATCTACGGTAGGCTTCCGTTCTTTTCCTTCTCCTTTATGGAATGACCGAATTCGAAGAAGGTGACTTCTAGTAGTTCGACCGTAAGGAGAACCGTTTACTTCCCGGAAGTGAAAGGTCTGAATCGAGTAGGTAGAAGTGAAAGTTGAGCTAAACAAGTCGACGACACACAGAGACTCAAGGAAAACGGAAAGGGGCTGTGTCCGAGATAGATCTGGGGGTAACCTAGTACTCCACAAATTAATGACGGTGAAAACGGTGAAGGACTGTCAGAGTCCCTGGAACACACACTCTTTTAACCGGTTTACACATATGGAAAGAACAGTGGGTATAGAGAATAATGAGACGTTCATCTGTCACCACCGTAAAAATTTACCTAACACCCCACTCCAACGCCCCGAGGACAAGATTGAGGACAGACTGTCTCGACGTGTCTAACGGGTCACGTCCCGGACCGGACCTTGGTGGGTGTTTATAGACGAGGGAAGGATGTCACTCACCTTTGTCACCTCCCCACTCCCCTATACCATCTCTGCAGACTATGTGTCTACGTCTGAATGCGTTAAGTCGAGATTCAACGTCTCGGTCCTTTCCCTCTCCCCCTCAAGAGTTACCGGTACATTCATGAGAGTCACGAAAACGGGCGCTCAGGACGTGACTGTGTTCCTTCCGTACTCTTTACCCCGAGACGAGCCGGGAGTCTCCAGGGTCGAGGGAGAACGGGGTCCTCCCGTGGGTGTATGATTCATACTAAGAGTGCAAATTTCTTTATATGAAATATATCTTATATTACGAATGTACATTCGGTTGATGAGGAGATCACAAACTGGTTTCTCTATGGTTAAACAGGAATGAACCGGTCTTATTTTTTTACACCAAAAGGGTGACCTAAAAAAAGGGGGACGATGAGTCGTACACCCTAGAATCAAGGGTCGGGTCCCTAGCTTAGGTATGGGGAACGTAACCTTCACGTCTCAGAATTGGTGGCCTGACGGTCCCTTTTCAGGGGGGTCACCCACAACAAAACTCTCTACCAGAGGTTACATCGTGTTTTTATGGTGGGACACTCGACATAAGTCTCCGGTTAAAGTCTCTGAATCTTCAAAACTCGTGTAAATTAAAAGTAACGTGCTCACGAGGGGTCCAGTCGAGACTGGCGCGGTACTCCTCCTGGGACATTGGTCGGGGCTGAGTCGGATGACAGTCGACACGACGTTACTCAGTCGTGGAGGGTCGGGGCAAGGGGGAGAAGATCACTTGACACGAAGAGGTTCAGGTAGAGGTAAGGTGGACTTAATTAAGCTACCCCTCCCCTCTTCCTCCATGGCCACTCCTCCTTGTACAACCTCGATTTGGATGATCATCCTTCCTTGATTCGAAACAGGAACCCAAGAAGGGTTCAGGACTTTCTTCCGACGGGATGTAAACCAGGAAGGGTGTACCCTGTCCGAATTGTTAAGGTCTGTTCTCTTCGTTCGAAGACACCTTCTTTGGGACCCGTATCAAGACGGAATCACTGTTCGTTCGGAACCTCTCGTCCTATCTCCAGACACCATCCCTGTGTCTGTTCCGGTGACCCTGAGCCAAACTCCCCGTGGTTCCTTCACAGGAGTAGAAATGAGGAACCGTCCAAAGTCACCTCTGAAGGTATCGTCGTCGTCGTCGTCGTCAGTGGGACCACACAGTTTGGGTCGGAGGTAGAAGGACACCGGTGACAGAAGTTTAGGTCCAAGTTCATGTGGACTCCCAGATGTCTGAAAGTTCCCCCATTTACAACTACTTACTAGATTTCTCTTAGGCGAAGGTCTCACAATTGAAGGTTCATGTCTAAAGATTTTGGTAAAGTACTTTAAAGGGTACAAGGGGAGTGGGTAACGTTAAAGTGCACCTCGAAACGTGACCCTAGATTTTTTGGAGGAGTTCGGTCTTTTTTTTCCCCTCTAACTGCATAATCAAAGACCCCTCGAAGAAATTACTAAGTAGTTCCGTAGAAACGGGGAATCCCGAAAGATAGGAAGGGACAGAACATGCATAAAGACAATTCGTACCGGGTGTAACTCTACGAGATTTAAATCTTGTTGATTTCGTCCTATCCAATCTCCACGATTTAAAAAATGTACTAAAGAAAGTCTAAGTCAGACGTAATAAGTCATTAATTTGGATAGAATAGTTTGGTAGAGTACTTTATAAATAAGATTAATATCAAACAAGAGTAGAATACTTTACAAATTAGAAAATATTGAGGATTGTTTTTATTTGAAAGATTGATTCCTACTTCGTAAATCTACAATTGAAATTAAAGACGTTCACCCATATATAAAGAAATCTCAAAAAAAAAGTCTTCATTTACAGATTTTTACAAACCTCTGGTAAGTGGGTTGTTACAGTACGAGGGGTGGGAACAAGGTAAGCACACTCGTGGAGGGTGTAAGATCTCGACACGACTGGTTCTACATCGGTGGTCAGTATACAACAATAAATCCTGAACTTTACACCGACGATGCTAATTCTTTGATTTTAAATCGAATTAAAATCAACATTATCGACGTACACTAATTACCGATGATATAACCTGTCACGTCTCTATAAAGCTAGTAGTGTCTTTTAAGATAACCTGTCGTCACCAGATCTCACAGGATCTTTGACTACACTGGCATTCCCCTCCTACATGGAAGTCTTTTTCGACACTACATTATTTTTTATAAATTAAAAATACTAATTTTTCCATTAAGTTCGTGCACTACGTTTTAATATTTTCTGTCTTTTACCGAATCTCCCGTTTTACTCAGAAAAAGGCTGAAGGTAGGAGTCAGTAGGTTAAAGAGGGGAATGGTCAAAGAACACTAAGGGAGGTTTCTATAAGATGAGTTTACGTACGTATTCACGTACACAGAGACACCGTCGACTTTTTGTATCGGTGTTTGTAAGAAACTGTAAGGAGGGTAACTCTTTACTCCACATACGAGGGAGGAGAACTCAGACGTAGGTAAGTCAAGTCAAATCAGTGAGTCAGCACAGACTGAGAAACGTTGGTTACCTGACGTCCTGTGGTCCGGAGGGACAGGTAGTGGTTGAAGGTCTCAGATTGGTTTGAGTACAGGCAACTCAGTCACTACGATAGGTTGGTAGAGTAGGAGACAACAGGGGAAGAGACGGACGGGAGTTAGAAAGGGTCGTAGTCCCAGAAAAGTTTGCTCAGTCGAGAAGCGTGGTCCACCGGTTTCATAACCTCAAAGTCGAAGTCGTAGTCAAGAAGGTTATTTGTAGGTCTTGACTAGAGGAAATCCTACCTGACTAACCTAGAGGAACGTCAGGTTCCCTGAGAGTTCTCAGAAGAGGTTATGGTGTCAAGTTTTCGTAGTTAAGAAGCCACGAGTCGAAAGAAATGTCAGGACGAGAGTGTAGGTATGTACTGATGACCTTTTTGGTATCGGAACTGATCTACCTGGAAACAACCGTTTCATTACAGAGACGAAAACTTATACCATATATCCAACCAGTATTGAAAGGAAGGTTCTTCGTAGAAAATTAAAGTACCGACGTCAGTGGTAGACGTCACTAAAACCTCTGGGTTTTTTATTTCAGTCGGTGACAAAGGTGACAAAGGGGTAGATAAAGGGTACTTCACTACCCTGACCCACGGTACTAGAACCAAAAGACTTACAACTCGAAATTCGGTTGAAAAAGTGAGAGGAGAAAGTGAAAGTAGTTCTCCGAGAGATCAAGAAGAAACGAAAGACGGTACTCCCACCATAGTAGACGTATAGACTCCAAAAACTATAAAGAGGGTCGTTAGAACTAAGATCGACCACGAAGGAGGTCGGGTCGCAAAGGGTACTACATGAGACGTATCTTCAATTTATTTGTCCCACTGTTATATGTCGGACTGCAGGAGGAAAAGGATAAACCTCGGTCAGACAACAAGGTACAGGTCAAGATTGAGAAGAAGGACTGGACGTATGTCTAAAGAGTTCTCCGTCCAGTCCACCAGACCATAAGGGTAGAGAACTTATTAAAAGGTCTCAAACAACACTAGGTGTGTGAGTTTTCGAAACCGTATCAGTTATTTCGTCTTCATCTAATAAAGACCTTGAGGGAACGAAAAAGGTACTAGGTCGCCTACAACCGTTAAACTAGAGACCAAGGAGACGGAAAAGATTTTGGTCGAACCTGTAGACCTTCAAGTACCAAGAGTATGACAACTTCGGACCGAACCTCTTAAAACTCGTAATGAAACGATCGCACACTTTACTCACGTTAACACGTCATCAAACTCACAAGAAACCGTAACGGAAAGAAACCCTAACCGTACTTTTGACTGGAAAAGGTCAGGACACCGGGGACGACTCAAAAGGTTTAAACGACCGTATAACTCATATCGTGAAAGTGTCGTAGTAGAAAAACCTAAACTTTATCGAGTTGACCTTAAGGTAGTGGAGGTGACCGAAACAAGTATTACTACGAAGGATTCCGGGTGAATTGAAACGTAAGGTCCTACAGACCGAGATCCACTTACTAGTGTGGTAACACTAATAGACCCAACACTTCTAGAAAAAACATGTCGAGAAGGTACATAAGAACGGTGGAGAAGAATTATAGAAGACGAAAACAATCCAGGTATGGTAAAGACAGGAAATAACTCGGGTTAAACGTACTTTACAAGGGAACCATAGGGATTAAAAGAACTTCTTGAGAGAGATCAGAAAAGGAAAGATAACAAAAGGAGATAAAGAAACGTGACCACTAACTCCTTCTGAAAGAATAGAGAAGAACGATAAGAAACCTTGAGACGTAAGTTTACTCATATAGAAAGGAAAAGAGGAAACGAAAAGTGAAGAGAAGAAAAGTGTCGATAAACATTCCGGAGGAGTCTGTCGGTAAAACGAAAAAGTGAAAGAAAAAGAACCTCTACCAGAACTAGTAACGGAGGACATGTTACAGTACTGGGAGGCAGGTAGCAAGTAGTCCGTGAGACAGATAGTGTAGATCAGGGAATTTAGATAAAGAGTGAAGATGATATATTAGTATTCCTTAAACTAAATCCAGTATGGACTTAACAGACCACCAAAAGGTGTGAAAGAAGTTACATTCAGACTTAAACCGTTATTCCTCAGTACTAGACTCGGTATCAGTCGAGGGCCAGAACAAAAACGACTGACAAATCTCGAAGAGGTAGGAACCGACGTTTCTTATATTAGTTAGACTAAAGTCACTACAGGTACACATCTCAGAAGAGAACACAACAACCTTCGCCCATAAACGATACTGGTCACACAAGAGAACCGTTTTCAGATAATCGGAAACGGGACGAAGGAAGACGTGAGGTTCCGGTTTAAACGGACAATGAGGTCCACAAAGAACTGAAGGATGAAAACGTAAGGTCAGGGGATATTACTTTTCCTGTAGAAAAAACCCAGAATCAAGATTTTCCAGAACATCCAGAAGTATCTTTGCAAGTTGAAGTCGAAGAAGTCACAATAATCAATCCCGTATCTGAACCTAATGACACTATAACTTACCAAACGGAACCTTCACTTGTCTCTAGTAAGACAGTAAAAACTCTGACGTAGGTTCATGACGTAAAGAAAACAACTGGCACTACCGATGAGGTAAAGAAGATTCCCTAAGGACGGGCGTCATCATCTACATTACCAGTAGACTCAATTTAAGTGGGTAAGGTCAGGTAAAATCAAGGGACTAAGGATCTTACAGTTGTAAGTGAGAACAGTAGAGGACAAACTGATGAAGGTTAAACGGAACTAAGTACCTGGACTGTAAGGTCCAAGGATACGTTATAACGAGAAATGTCGTAGCCTGGAACGAAGATAGTCGTCAGTGTAGAGACCGGACGTATCGTACACTGATGAAGTCGGTAATTTTATACCACTGTAACACAATGAAAGGTAGATTTTCCAGGATTTTCAAAGATGGTGAAGGGGGAACAAACGACCCTGTGAATGAGAACCTCGAGACTCGACACTTCAGGTCGATCAAATACCGGTGGTATGACCTCTGTCGTGTAAGTTCCTACGTGCAGTTGTGAGGGTCTATTCAGTATGAAGTCGGTGCTTTCGGTTTTGTGGTCTGAATTCTCACTACTTCGGTAGGATTAAACAAGGGATATTAAGTACTCTCCATAAAATGTTAAACTTTCCAAACCATTTTGAATCATCTTCAATGAAAATTTTGATTCGTTACTTTTTTACTCAATTAATCATTGGGGTTCCTTTGTTTAAACGAGGTAGTTTCTTATCGTAGGATGTACCAAATCGGTACTCATGAATTCAGTGTCATTATGTTCGTTACTTGTGACTGAATCGGGGTTTACCACTATAATGATGTGACCCTCCTACCTTCCCCCCTTTACGTACACTCTTGCTACGTCCTTTCGTTGACTTTTACAGATTTTAATTTCTTCGATTTTTATCTGTATAATAAATCTTCATGTCTATATTTGATGTCTTCTTTGTCTACCCTCTATGAATACGTACCCACCTACGGTCATCCGGACTAGGTTGTCTCTCCCTCTAACTTACTTACTCCTCTCCAGTGAGCCCCTGACTGACGGGAAACTATCCGTTACCTGTGTAACTGGTCTCCCTTCCTTTGTTCGGGTTGCTGACATCTTCACATTTAACTTCCACCTTTTCCCTCCATTAAGTGTAGACTCTCAAAGAGAAAAGAGTCACTTTATACTTGTCTCAAATAGTCGACTCTCGTTCTTCGTCCTTCCCGATATCCTCAAAATTTCTATTTTTTCCAATATCTTTTCAACGAAGTCTTGTATACTTACGACCAAATGGTCTTTGTGTGTCATCATAAAAGCTCGACAAAACTCATGGGGAAACTCCATACACTAGTACGTGAATTTCTCTTTTGTCAGAAGACTGTACCGAAAAGGTATCATTGTCATTTAATGAACTCACATCCATACCTCTTGTCCTACCACAAAATATCGTACGATATTATTTTCTACTCCCCTTACACTCCTACTCTCAAAAAACTTCCCTCACATGTGTCACTACCCCGTACTTGGGATTCGACCTGTCCTTCTCACTTGTGTTCACCGTCAACTACCTATCATTTTTCACCACCTCAGTCATCTTCCCACTAGAACTGTCTCGACTCAACGACGTTACCTATGAACTTGCTCACGTGACTTCCTCTCCTCCGACTCGTTTACCACCCGTAAACTCGAACGTCTTCGACCTGTTACAGACCACCGCTGTTCCAAGTCTGATACCGGGACTCCACTCTACCTCCTTATTTTCCAGTAATCTCTACTCTTCCAGTTCCTCTTACTCTTCGATTCTATTCTACGACCTACCCTGTAGACATACCAATTGTAGAGACAACTGTCCTCGACACGTCTCTACCTCTTGTCCTCCACCTTGGGGGTCTCTTGCTCTTGTACACCAGAGCAGAATCTTAGTCCGTCGTCCTAGGAGATTACCCGTCCTCGAAACACTCTCCCCTATCCTCAATGTGAGACCCTCGTTGTTACCTCTTGTTCGTCCGTGGTTGTAAGGAAGGACCGGAATTCTCTCGACAGCTTTATCACACGAGTCCTGGTCGGTCCGAGAGTGATTCCGTTCCTCCTCGCCCCTTCCAGCAATGTCCGACTTGAGTCCCTCCACCCCCAGTCCCCACAGACTTCTGTGTTACCTTTACAAACACTCCTTTACCTTTCCTTCCCACCTTTTAACCCTGTTTAGTAAACTACTTGTTTGGCCCTTTCTCTACGTTGAGGTCCACTGTCACCTATGACCTTTCTAGACGAGAAGACCACCGCTATGTCCTTTTATTTCAGGTTAGAACAGAGAGCGAACGAACCTTAGGAGGTTACCGTAAAGTGGTTTGTGTCATATTGACTTGACTGTTCCGGAATGTTCCGAGTTGTAGTTACCACCAGGTTCATACCAGAGACCTGGTCTCCGTAGTCGTAGTGGACCTGGAACAATCTTTACGTCAAAACCCCGCGACGAGGTCTCACCGACTGACTTTGAGAGTATCGGTGTGACCGAAAAAAAGAAAGACAAGGGTCCGAGTATGAGAGGAGTCCCGGAAACGAAGTCGACACGGTAGACGGACCTTACACGGACGAGGTTGGACAGAACGTAAGAGAGAGAGAAAGAGGGGGAGGGAGTGAGAGGGGATAAGTCTCTGGGAAGGACTGGTGACATAGAGTGGGAGTCAGCAGAAGATCAGGTGTCACTAGAATGAAGAAGGTCGTGAATTGTGAAGGACTTTAGAAAACAAAAGATTTGACAAATACAGACAGAGGGTGTCATCCTACATTTCACGTATTCTTGACCCTTGAAGAGTCGAAAAAAAAAAAAAAATTGGTCACAGGAGTTATGTCTCGACAACTTATCACTCCACAAGTTATTAACGAACAACTTATCTACTTTTTTTCTACCCTACTTAGGACCATAAAGAAAGTAAAACTCCCTGTTCTCCATGTACAGGGGACCCCTAGACAAGTCTCTAAGTAGACCCACCCTGGGGTCAAAGACGTAAAGATTGTTCCACAGACCAAGTCTCCCGGGTGAACCAGAGTTTATGAACCATCAAACCGTCGAAGACCCGACGGGACCACCGAGTCTCACATTTCTTAGGTGGACGTTACGTCCTCCTGGTCCAAGTTAGGGACCCAACTCTTCTGGGAGACCTCTTCCCTTACCGTTGGGTGAGGTCATAAGAACGGACCTCTTAAGGTACCTGTCTCCTCGGACCCTCCGATGTCAGGTGCCCCAGTGTTTCTCAGCCTGTGTTGACTCGTTGATTGTGAACGTCGAAGGTGCGTTGTAGGACCTGTAGGTCAGTGTAGACATGACTAACATAAACTTGATAAGAGACCGGTCTTTGTTACCATCAAAAGGACTTAGTCGAGAGGAACCCCTCCTCTTTACAAACCCGAGAAAGGTTTCTAAGGTCTTATTAATCTTCTGCGAATGATACCTCCGATGACGAAAATTTCCTCGGTTCAAACCGATTCTTGTTCAGGTTAAAAAAGTTTCATTATTTCTTTACTCTCAGATCTATTAACGTTAGACACCGATTAGACAATTGATATTTCACTCCTTAACAAATTTAGACAAGGGTTGATTTAGTAAACGATCCTTTCGGTTGTTCTTGGTCCTCTCCCAAGTTATACGTAAACCGGAGAAGAGAAAGGACAAGTACACGAGACCCCACGGTAATCGGTCCCTTTTCCCTTTTCTTCCTTCAGATCCCGACACAATAGACTTTTGAGTCTATCGTTTGTGACGTTAACTTCTGGCGTTCGTAGTCTATTCACAAAGAGTCTTGACTAACGATTCGATACTAGTACGTTGTTTCTCAAGAAAAGTAATTTTTTTTTCAAACCTTTTACGACCCAATACGTTTGTTTAATCTTAAAAGGTCGAGGTCCTGAAGAGTCTCCGTAGTCACACGATTGGATGAACACTGAGTGGTTCCCGAAAGTTATGTCTCGAAGAAGATTCTCACAGAGTATCCTGGACACAGGGGACCTCTCTCGGAACCCTTCCAAGTGACCTCCTCCGACCGAAAGTAAATTCAAAAAGAAATTTCTCCTTCCGACTCGTCTCTACTCTTTATCCTGGTTCCTCTCTCCGTGTTCTTTCACTAAACAGTGGTCCGGGGAGGGAGTCGAAAGACGAAGGGTCCCTGAACGTTAGACTTACTGGGTGGACAAGGTCGTAAGGGGTTTTGTCAGGAAAGTAGAGGGAAAGAAGTAGAAGACACGGGGTAGGGGAGTCTCGAGACACCTTTACGACTTTCTTAGTAGGTGACCACCCTCAATTAAACTCATAGAGAGGGTTCCCATCCTCATAAAATTTCTCCTAAATACCTTGCCAGGATGAACTGGGTTTCCCTACCAACAGACAACTTAAAGTCCGACCACCCCCACCAAAAACTGAACTCCTTGGGTAGATGGGAATGACTTCCTACAGATAAAGGTCCAGGACCTTGACTCTCCGTCCCACCAACCGACTACTTCTTTGTCGAGGTAGAGGTAGACAGAACAAGACACTTAGACCCACCACCCGGGTCGTGGTGGTGTGGTGACGTTAGGAAGTCGGTTAAGAGAAGTTTCACCCTGGGATCTCTTGTGAACGATGTCAAGGTTCATTATAAAATGTTCGTACGTACGTACGAGTCGACACAGACTACGAAACACTGGGGTACCTGATATCGAACGGTCCGAGGAGACAGACTCCCTAAGAGGTCCGTTCTAATGACTTCACCCAACGACAAAGGAAGAGGTCCCCTAGAATGGTTGGGACCCTAGTTTGGATACAGAGACCGTAACCGTCCACCTAAGAAATGTTAGACTCGGTGATCCCGAAGAATATTCACGGATCGTACATCATCCAAATTATCAATAAACGATTTGACTCACAGGTCAATACAAGTGTCTTAACAAAAATCGTCTGAAATAACGACAACAAAGTCGTTATAAGGGGATAATTATATCACCAACTGATATTTAGAAATGTTTAAAACGAAACGATGGTAAACGGTTGGTTCACACTCATGTAACTTACACAGTACTTGTAAAAAGTACTTCTAAAAAGTTCAAAAAAAAAAAAAATTTCCACGACCCTATAAATTTCGACTAAATTGGTTAGATTAAGAGATAGTTAGTCATACGAAGGTCGGTGATTGTTATATTGATGTTGAACTTTATTCGGTATATCTTTACATAATACACTGTTCTCCTCGTCCGGGTGGAAGTCCCGACTATCTAACTAAGTAACCGAGTGATCGACTAAATTTGACCACAACTCTGGTTGCGACGCCAACGTCCGTAGGACGGGTCTGTACGGGTTCAGATCTCCTTCCTCTCCCTGCCGACCTTCCCTGGTAGAGAGGAACACCGAGGGTGTGACCTCGTTACTTGTCAGAGTCTTCAGACGACTAAAGGGAGACTGAACCGGTCTCAGTCCTCTGTCGCGCCTGTTCAGTCCGAGGTGGAGACCTTCCCGCGTCCGCCTGTGGCACTCTGACCGAAGTCCGTCCTTTGTCCACCGAGTACTTTTGGCCCATTCCACTTAACTCAATTTCTCACCCTGAGAAATGTTTCCACACCCCTTCCGTACCTCTCTGGTCTTTTTGTGGTACCGGGGGTGGTACATTGTCACCCCTGTTAATGGTGGGCAAGAATTAAAGACCTTCAATGACATTGTTTACGGATGTTTGTCCACCGAATTTTACCGTCCTTACAAAAGGGAGTACCAAGACCCCCGATTTCCACCCCTGAGGGAGGTCTACAAGAGCCCGTCGAGCCCGAACCGGAGGAGGTCTGAGACGACCGACCCCGTCACGAGCTGCCCTCCGGCGCTCCGAGGTGAGGACGGAGACCAACGTGACTGAGGACAGAAGACAGTCTGGGGGAGACGGAGAGAGAACACTCCTGCAGTGACCTACATCCCAGGTGAACCTAGCAGGTCTCAATAGAGGCGAAGAGTTCTAGGAATTGAACTGATGTAGACGTCGGGGAAAAGGGTTTATTCAATTGTAAAAGGTAGACCCCTTCTCCTACACCTACAGTAAACCACCGACGGTAAGACGGGTGACACAGTGGGGTTCCGCACGTCGTCCTCCCGTCCCTTGTGTCTCTGTCTCTCTCGACACACCTCACCCGGAAGACTCCCTCGGTGTCCGAGGACCTCTCTATGTCCGGTCGGGTCGTCCTTCTTCGGTCTCCTTAGTCGCGGTGTCGGAGTGTGCGGACAGAGGGAAACTAGAGGGTGACGTCAGGGTGTGACCGGTTTGGGTTGGGCTTGAAAACTACAAAAGGTGTTTCCAGTCGGAGAGTCCCGGGTCTCACTCCTTCTCTTTTCGCCCAGACCCTTCCCTTCTAAGCCTACTTCGTACTACGTCTGTCGTGACTCCGAAGAGATCCTTTCTACTTCCCCCTTATCAACGAGACTCCGTTGATCGGTGCGGGTGGTTCAAGGGTTGAGGGACCTGTTGTCGGACGACTGAGAGACTGTGAGGGGTGTCAAATTTCCTTTGTGCACGATGTAAATTCATTCGTCAATGACAGGACAAATGTTTTCGTTCTGTGCAACCGATGTCTTTTAAACATTGAATTCCTTCTGCACTTCTGTCATCTGCAATGGGTGTTACGAAGAAACACCCCGAAGGGAGGATCGAGTCAACCATTTCTTAGACGGACACTGCGTCCTCTTCGCCCAAACTAGGGACCCAGCCCTTCTAGGGGACCTCTTCCTTTACCGTTGGGTGAGGTCATAAGAACGGACCTCTTAGGGTACCTATCTTCTCAGACCGCCCGATGTCAGGTACCCCAGTGTTCTCAGTCTGTGCTGAATTACTGATACGGAGATGTCTCTCGATTGGTAACACCTGTGTAACCGCTCAAGGTCAATGGTGTGAAAGTCTCACATGTACGTATAAAGACACACGAAAGTTGTTTTACTCCCCTTAGATATACACGACAAACACCATGTTCGAAAAAAGGCGAATGCCTATGTAGTACTTTTAAAGGGTAGATGAATTTATCAGAATTTCTTCGTCACACCAGGTCACCATACATCGAAACATCGTACAAGTCACCGATACATCATAAGGTGTTATACCGGAACGAGAAGAACAGTGGACTCGACCGCAACCCGACTGGTGAGTCGAAACTCGGAGTAACAGAAGGCAAGAGAGAGGACGACGGTGGAAGAGGTCTTGGCAAAGAGGTCTCGAAGAGTACATGGGTGTACTGGAGGACAGACTCCTCGTGGGGAGGCCGCCTTGGGGAATTGGTCCACACATTGTTATTTGAATCCCGGAGGGCATAGTGTAAGTATCGAGAGGGGTGGGAACGGTTGAAGAGACAATCGATATGGAACGTCTTCCGAAGGAATCGTTTTATAAGAGTCGAATTGTAATGGGTGAAACATCCAAAAACGTCCACTATCAAAGAGTTACAGGGTTTTCTCAGTCAAAGTCCTTAAACCCCCGTTCCGTTCTTTAGGTACAGGGAGACGAGAGACACTTTAGGATCTGAAAAATCCGACTCCGGACAGGGCTTCTGGTAAGGAACTTAAATCCCTCTCTAGAGTACGGACTCCGGACTCTCCGGTCCTCCATTTACTCTGAAGAGTCCACGGGGGTGTTCGTCGGAACCGTAGACAGAGGGAGGGAAGTGTCTGTAGGAGGTCGGTTCCACGTCGGAGGTGGTCCTGGTCGGTGGACACACGACAGGGGTCTCGACAGGTGTCGGTAGGTCATTTCTCGAGTCCAAAGTGTCGGAAAAGAATGGTCTTTCAAACTTGTTTGAGTCCTGGGACATGTCGACCCTCAGTAATTGGACCTTAGTTTCCCGTCGTAATTCCCCTTAACCCCCGGAGTTTGGGTCAGAAACCCTCAACTACTTAGTCGGAGTTCCGTCTTGATTCCCCGGGGTCGACCTACAGTTGTATATAGGACTCGGCACCTCCTACCGATTCCCCGTAGGGTCGACGAAGTAGAAGTCCTACTTATCGACTCCCCCGAAATGTCTCTACCTCACCAAAAGGGAATAGGTAACCAGGGACCAGGACGATCTCAGGTCCGACAACGGACCCGAATCTTTGGAGTGACCCAACGACTTCTCCAGTTCTCTTCCGACTCTATCTGAGGACCGTTTTAGTCCCGACCAGTCCCCCAGAGCCCGTCTTAGTTGTGAAGTCCGGTGGTCGGTTTAACGTGGAAGACAAAGGGTCCCGTATATCCCCTCGGACATTTCTTAATCTGTGAACGAGGAACCTTCTTTGCGGTATCGTTTGGATCTATCGTATAATTTTTCGTCTCTGTAGTAAAACGACTGTTTCCAGGTATATCAGTTTCGATGTAAAAAAAGGTCATCAGTACATACCTATACTTTCAACCTGATCTTCCTTCCGACTCGTGACTTCTTGACTACGAAAACTTGGCACTACGACCTCTTTTAAGAACTCTTAGGGAACCTGACGTTCCTCTAATTTCGTCAGTTAGGATTTCCTTTAGTTGGGACTTATAAGTAACCTTCTTGACTACGACTTCGAGGTTATGAAACCGGTGGACTACGTTTCTCGACTGAGTAATCTTTTTTTGGGACTGTGACCCTTTTTAACTCCCGTCCTCCTCTTCCCCCACTGTCTCCTACTCTACCAACCTACCGTGAGTCACCTGCACTCAAATCCTTTGAGACCCTTTACTACTTCCTGTGCCTTCGGACCGCACGACGTCAAGCACCCCAGTGTTTCTCAACCAGTTCTGAATCGATAACTTGTTTGTTGTTTTTTACTTCTTAAGTCGACTGTGTATTCAAGTTGTGTAAGTCAAGTTGGACAGACATAAGAATTCTTCTGATCCACTAAGAACGGAGGTGACTTCAATGGGGTTACGACCTAACTCCAGGTAATATCAAGGTAAAGGAGAACCCTTGTCGGTGTCTCCGGAAGGAAGAGTTCGTCCGGCCGGACGGGAGACTAAAGGAGAGACCGGGGAGAGGAGATGAGGGGTTACGACAGGACAGGGTCCTAGAAAGGTCGTTTGGGCCAGGGAGGGTCGGTACGAAACTCATTACAAGAGAGGTGTCTCGGGTCGGACTCTCCTCTGTGGTTGACAGACGAAGGAGGAACGGTCGAGACTCGTCGGGACTCGAGACCTTCCCGACGTCGTCACCGGAGACTCGGGGAATCCAACCTTTTCCGACGACCTTCCCGGTTCTTACACGTCAATGTCTGGTCTGAAGGACGGAACCCAGGGGAGACTAGAAGGCATTAATGTCGAAGGCCTTCACCAACCGAGGGGTAGATCTTTTACCTCTATTACTCCGGGTTGTAGAACCCCGATAACTTCCAAATTAACTAAGTACCACCGCTGTACGAACACTTAGGACCGGACCTTAGGTCGTCTTCGAAGACAGTTGTTCCATTCCCGTGGGCTTCGTCGAACCCTAACCCCCTCGGTCGACCCCGGACCGGAAGGAGTCGAAGTTCAATAAGAGTCGGGGTCTAAGAAGTCTGACAAGGATTCACAAGACGATGGTCTTGGGAGACACCCCGGTCCTACCAGACAAGGAAAGGGGTTGGACCTCACGGGACGGTGATTAAGGATCAGATCAATGAAGCTTAGTAGGGAACGACTTTGAGGTGGAACGAAAATCCGGAATGACAAAGATGGTACTCGGGATGAACTAAGGTAAAGACACTTCAGGACATCTAGTTTACGAAGAGTTCGAGACTCCATGTACTCGAGAACAACTTTACGTCTAGGACTAGGTCTTCCAGACCCCACTCCGGACTCTCAGACGTAAACATCTTCGTCATCCTGTTGCGACTAGGACCAGACTTACTGTGTGAGATTCCCGGTTTGGTACCTAGAATGTGGGAGATGGTCACCAAAAGTCATAGAAAAATCAACGTATCCGGAAATAAAAAAAAGGGTTTACTCTGGTGATAAAAAAAAAATAAAAAAATAAAAAATAAAAAACTCTGGTGATAAAGAAATTCAGTTTGTATAATCAAGTTTGAATTGTTTGAAATGAGAATTTCAGTTAGTAAATCCGACAAACTATTTATGTTTTTATACTTTGATTCACTACACCTACTGACACACATCAGAGACAGTGAAAAGCGGAGGTTTAAACAAAGACATAAAACAGCTCTTTTGGAACTATGTACGTTTATCAATCTTTACTAAAAAATTTTAAAAATTTATTACTGAATAGATCTTTAAAATCCTATAAGAAGTATCACACATTAGAACAATTCTTTAACAAGAGGAAATGTTAGTGATGTGATCCTTCTAAAGTAGGTTCAAGAGGTGTTTTTGTAAATTAAACCGTCGTGTTCAATTAGGAAACGACTCATGTTACACACTTTTAAATCAGACATTATTAAAAGTCGTTTAGACAACAAAATAATGATAAAATTTCACATTAAAATTTTGACTTTAAGTTTAGTTCCTTTAACCTCTTCGGACCTCGTCCAAAGAGTCGGAACCGGGATAACGACAGCACCCCACCTACTCGGAAACAACAACCCCCCTGCCCCCTCCCCTGTAACAAGACACGGTACATCCGACTAACAGTCGGAGGGATGGGAGACGGGACCACCGAGTCTACCATTCGTTAGACGGATGTTACGTCCTCTGGGTCCAAGTCAGGGACTCATCCCTTCTAGAGGACCTCTTCCCTCACAAGAGGTCCCCTTAAGAACGGACCTCTTAGTGTACCTGTCTCCTTGGACCACCCGATGTTAGGTACCCCAGTGTTTCTCAGTTTGTGCTGACTCCCTAATTGAGAAAGATAGATACGTAGACAGAAGACGGGTGATCTACAGTCGTGGTGGAGGGGTCCACGACGAGGTAATGGTGGTGGCGGTGGGGGGGGGGGGCGGGGCGGAGTGGGTTTCAACACTCTGTGTCTCCTTGCAGAGGACTTTCACGGTTTGCCGTTTTAGTAAGGTTGGAAACTCTCGGTGGAGGTAAACCGTGAAACGGGTGGACGGAATACAACAATCCTCCGGGGGACACCGTTGAGACATCGTCGACATTTGAGGAACGGTCGTCCTGGTCCTCCCTTTGAAGTCGTTTGTGACACTCGTCACTGACTGAACGAAGGACCCCTACTAACTGTTTACAAACAAATAACTATCTCGACATACATATCCTGGACCATAGGAGTACATCTATAAATCACTCTTTAGACTCTATTCCTTTCGTACTTGTATAATATTTTATTTACATTCTGAGATTCACATAAATAAATGAGATTGTAAAGTAGTCGGATAGGGTAAGGGGTGGTTTATACTCGTTACTTTTTAAGAATGAAGAAGGGACTCTAAAAGAAATAAGAATACCTCATCAAAGTAGAGATGGTAAATAATTGACACTCCGAAAATGTTGTAAAGAATTAGAGAAACATAGAATGACACAAGTAGACATTTGATCCTTACTACTATAAGTAAAGTATTCTAGGGGAAAACCCCTAGTTTACTTCATTATGTCCATTTCATGACTTCTTCAGTGTTTTCTTTGTGGATCATTTACAGTCAACAACCAAGACGGAAACCGTACGGAAAAAAAAAAAAAAAAAAAAAAAAAAANACTTGACACCACAACCTCTTCTGGGAACTCTCAGGGAACCTGACGTTCCTCTAGGTTGGTCAGGTAGGATTTCCTCTAGTCAGGACTTATAAGTGACCTTCCTGACTACGACTTCGACTTTGAGGTTATGAAACCGGTGGAATACGTGTCTCGACTGAATAAACTTCTCTGGGAATACGAGCCTTTCTAACTTCCACCCTCCTTTCCCCCAACTGTCTCCTACTCTACCGACCTACCGTAGTGACTGAGTTACCTGTACTCAGACTCATTTGAGGCCCTCAACCACTATCTGTCCCTCCGGACCGCAAGACGCTAAGTACCCCAGCGTTTCTCAGTCTGTTATGACTCACTGACTTGACTTGACTATTAACGAAACATTACAACATAAACACGACATGTTGAACTTAGTCGATATCCATATGTATATAGGGGAGACAGAGCTCAGAGGGAGGGTGTGGGTAGGGTGAGGAGATCCATTGTTGTCTCAGGACTCGACTCAAGGGACACGATATGTCGTCGAGGGGTGATCGATCGACAAAATGTGTAATCACATGTATACAGCCAAGGTGACAGGGTCAAACAGGGTGGGAGAGGAAGGGGTCGACACGGGGGTTCAGACAAGAGAAGTAGACACAGAGATAAGGACGGGACGTTCATTCAAGTAGTCATGGCAAAAAGATCTAAGGTATATATACACAATTATGCACAAACAAAACGAGAAAGATTGAAGTTAGACGTACTGTCTGACATCCAAGTAGGTGTAAACCACATAGAAATTTATAAGAAAGAGACTTCTTCTCTTCACCGTTTCTGTTATGCTTTGTCGTCTATTCGATTTACAGAAGAGATAAGTCGAAACCTTTCGTAGAAAGTGATTGAGGTGAAGACAAATATATATGTGTGTGTAAGGGGATGAGTGGGTCGGGGAGAAGAGGCAAGATGTAGGTTCTTCCTTCAATAGAAGGGGGTGGAAATGTGTGTGACAGAGATCTTAACGGTAGTAGGAGAGTTGGTGTGTTTGGTCTTGGTCCCTCGGTAGGGAAGGGCATAACTATTCGAAAGGTTTTTTCCACTTAACGGTGGGGGTCTCACACAATCAGTGAGTCAACACAGGTCAAGAAACACTGGGGTACTTGACATCGGGTGGTCCGAGGAGACAGGCACCTTAAGAGGTCCGTTCTTATGACCTTATCGAATGATAAGGGAAGATCTCAGAACGAAATCGAGTTCGGAAGTAGGCTGGATGAGCTTGATAACGACTCCTAGAGCAAAAAAGGGGTACAGGTCATCACCAGGGAAACTTTGGGATGAGGTGACACAAAGATTGGACTGAGGGGACGAGTTGTGGTAAGTCACTAATTAGTGTCGAATCTTTCTAGTCCAAGTTCACGGGTCTGTACTATGTGTTTCAGGATCGGATCGGGGTCGAGAGTCGGAGTAGAAGGAGAGGAACGGTAGATGGTGACCACATAAGACGTGTTTGGTATAAATCTGAAATCTACGGAAGAAGGAGAACAAAACATACAGACAGAGGAAGGATGAACAGATGGACCTCTGAACAGAAGTAGGGAACCACCTTGGGTGTAGTTCCGTAAAATATTGTATGAACGGTCCATGAGTTACTGTACTTTATATGATTTTACTGTACCTTGAGGGACGAGAAAGGGGAAGGTAAGGACTTATATACTTCTTCTCCTAATTGTGAGAACAAAGTATAAATGTAGTCTTTTAAATTGGTTATCTTTTAAGACGTAATCTTTTTGTGTATTGTGTGTGTTGTTTACGTCTCACACACCGGACTACGGACATCCTCGGGTCGGTACTGAGGGCGTGGCGACTGTGACGTAAGAAAAGGATCAAGCTGTACCACTCTGATACTCCACACATAAGTGTCAACACCGGGGAGTCGAAGAGTCTTTAGGACATTTACCAGAGTGAGACCGAGGGTACTCTGGGACCCACTACCTGGAAGAAACGTTAGACATTGTGTGAGACAGGGGTCCTTTCTTCGGGAGGAAAGACAGGTCCTCCGTACACCCTCCGTGAGGGGTGGGTGGGGTCCCTGGACTTCGGAGGACGACGACGAGAAAAAAGTGAGGAGGTCGGGGTATCAAAAAGGAGAGAAGAAGGAAGGGGTAGAGGACCCAGAACAAAAAGGAGATGAAAATATAGATGGACCTTTCTACCTTTTTAAAGGTAGTGTTCTCTATTTTCGTCTACAAGATTTTAACAGATAATCGATTACACATGACTCGTGCCTTATATACGGACCCTGACACGATTCTCGAAGTATGCACAATTGAGTAGGTCAGGAGTGTTATTCGGACACCCTCTCCTTGAAAACAAAGGGGATGGAAATATTTACTCTTTAGGACAGTGTCTCTTCAATTCAGTAAAGGGGGTCCGGTGTGTCGACCGTCTCTCGTCCCAGTCTTAGTCTGGAACTGCGTACTGAGGTCCTGGGTGTGACGTCGAGACCTAGAATAAAGAAGGTCACTTAGGACGTAGTCAAAATACCCGATACAAAATTGTAGGGTAAATGGACAGATGAGACATTCCGAAGGACTGGTGACGAAGAAGTTTCCTTTTTGTTCGTGTTTGAGTTCCCTGAAACACCACCAGGTTACCGATTCTGAGTTACGAGGGTTGTACCCCCCTATCCTCCCGCCTAAACTAGGACCAGTCCCTCGATAATTATCTAGGGTGTACGACGTTGATTCCCAAACGTACGATGTCGACTTCCTAGGGTGTACGACGTTGCTTTCTACTACGTTGTTTCTATCTTCTAGGGAGTACGACGTCAATTCTGGGTCACGTCGGTTTATTTGTAAAAATTTCTTTAGAAATTTTTTGGGTTTGGACATTTCTTATCTCTTCTTTCCTTTGTCTATGAGACCAAGAAGGGTACGTCAAAGACATACAGGACAGTAGTGGTGGGCCCGGTGGGGAGTCACCGTCTTGGAATCTTACGACGGAGTAGTCAGTAGAAAGATAGGATTCATTCGTCTGTCGACAAACAGTCTCACGTCTGTAAAAGGATCTTCGTCGGACTAATGTCTCACTAGAAATGGTGGAGTAAGGTAATGTCGTCAACCAGAACAAAGTAAAGAAGACACCTGGTCGACTGACTGCAGTGTCCGACTTGCTCTAACGACCTAGTCGTGTCATCTTTCCGAAGACCACTTTCCTGTACCGTTTACTCCATTTCCAAGTCTTTTCACAAGTTATTTTTATAGACACGGTACTACCTCGTCTCACGAGACAGGAAGACAACTTGGTCTTCCGAAGGATTCGGAGTCCCACTCGTACAAACGACCTGACGTCAGTAGGAGTACCTAATTTTCGTAAACATTTACTTTTTTTTTTTTTGAAAGTCCTGACGGTATCTATTACACGGGAAACCCCGATTACAACGGGTCTGGACCCACACTCGACACTTTCATCACACCCACACACACTTGTGCAACGGACTCTGCACACCGTCACAAAGAATCGCATTGGGGTAGGAGTGAGACAATCACGATCATCCATGTTTCACCGAGAAGACACCCCGGTCGAACTATTTCGAAAGACTTTCGTAGGGGTAGGGTCCCGAGTCCTCAGTCTCCTACTACGGTCCTTCTCTTCTTTCCTTCTCCTAGACCTGACTCCTCGGGTGTCTCCTTCTCGTTCCCCGGACCCGTCCCGAGGTGAGTCGAACGCGATTAAGGATACTGACGGATAAGGACGGAACTCTACGTTTCAACAGACGATCTCCATTGCGTGTGAATTACCGAGTCGGAAACATTCTCTCCTCTTCTCTGAATACTCCTTTAACACTCCAGTTACCCTACGACGTAGTTAGGAAGAACATCATTTCACCGGACAATTACTGGACTCCTGAGAGTCCACATAGTCTATCACAGGGAGGATGTTTGGTCAGGAAGGGACACACTGTCCTTTAGTCCCTGTCCGTCGTGATTTACGGAGGTCAGTAGAGGAAGGTACGCGACCGACCGTGAGTGTTGTGGGATGAAAGACGGACTCTCCTCTCTTAATACAATGTTTGTTCACCCTCAGAGGACGGTCACGAAGACCCCGGACCTGTCACTCGTGACCCGCCCCTCTCCCAACACGTCCGACTGACTCGTCCACAGAGACTTGGATGGGCACCGGAGGTCGAGGTGGACACACTCACGGACCGCCGTCCCCTTACCGTCGTCGTTCAGAAATAAAGGTAATAATAGCAAGAAGATGAGCGGTGAACAGGGATGGGTTTACGACTGGAATTTTGCCCCGCTTAAAATGTCAACCCAGACACCTTTTGGACCGATTTTACATGTGTCGGCGGAAGATTGAAACACGATCCGAGGGTTTTGTGTCCCAATAGAAGGCTAGGTAGGTGACAGAAATGGAAACAAAGACCAGAGGAGATTTACAGAAAGACCACTGCTTATCCGACATTTCCGTGTAACTTTTTCAACTTCTCTTAACTTAATACTTCTTTACCAAAACTCCAACTACTTCGAAGGAAAACCTATTTAGATGGAAAATGACATCCGATGATTTTTATATAAAACTTTCCTTCTATAATTCGGTCCAGGACGAACCCTGTAAGGGGGATCAAAGAGAAACTCCTCTGTAAATTCTCGTTTCACCTCCCTCGTGGAAATAAAAGTGACGACCACCAAGTCAAGTGAAGTCAGCGACTTAACACAGACTGAGAAACGTTGGGGTACCTGACGTCGTGCGGTCCGAAGGGACAGGTAGTGGTTGAGGGTCTCGAATGAGTTTGAGTACAGAGGAGTTTGAGTACAGGTAACTTAGCCACTACGGTAGGTTGGTAGAGTAGGAGACAGTAGGGGGAGAGGAGGACGGAAGTTAGAAAGGGTCGTATTCCCAGAAAAGGTTACCACCATCAATCGAGAAAACGACTAGTGAACTGTCCTACGACAGTTCCTACGGTGTTTTTCTTCTTCTTAGTCGTGTTTTCTTGTTACTCATCCCAGGAGACCGTAGTCCGAGATGCTCTTTGGAACTCTCTTTACCTTTTACAGACTCGGACACCTCGAGGACCGAAGCGAGGAGGACGACGACAACGGGACTTCTCTGTCGGTAATCGGTTCCTACGCTCCCCCATAAAGACTCTAAAGAGACGTCAGAAAATCGTAAGGGGTAGGAGTGGAATGGAGACCGAAGAGTTCCTACGTTACCAACCACAGGTGCTTTTTCGTCCACCTTGGTCGAAGATTTTGCAGGTCAATGGTCCTAACATTAAACCCAAAGGATCCTTCCTTCTACCTCTAAACACACGTCCACCTAACAACCTCACACGAAAGTCCTTGTTGCGACACTCCCTCACTCCCTTTGTCTTACCTACCTCCCTCTTGACATTACTTGATACTACCCCTCCGGAGATGAGACTTCGATCCTTCTGGGAGACCTCTACAGAGTTTCGTCCCCCGTCCGGAGACCTGGGAGTACAGTTGATCTAGGGTCGACTGGTCTTTCCCCATATTGGAACCCACTCCATCGAAGGAAGTCGGTTTCCGTCTAGAACCCTTCTCCGAGTTGACTTTCGTCTCGGTGACCGTTTGTCGAGAGGAGGTCGTCGACTTCCTTGTTCACGGAGTCAGGACTTCCTGAGGTCCGGTACGTGGTGTCGTAGGTCGTGTCGGGTGGGGAACACTCAAATCATACGGAAAATCTTAGTAGTCAAGTAGGGTGACCTTCGTGTGCGAGATGAGAGGAGTTCACCTCTTTGTAGGAGGAATTCAAAGGACACCCCTTGAATTTTACTGCAACCACTATGTTTGGGGTCGAGGGTGACGACATCGACCAGAATTATGTCGACTACGGGTATAAGACAATGGGTAAGAACTGAAAGAAGTTGGAGTCGACCGTGGAGACGATAAGAGACACCGATCGGACACCGCCCCTAGCCCTTAGTGGGGACTCCAAAGACTCACGGACCAATGGTACATGAGGGGTCCGGTCTCGACGACGTGAACAACCAAATGGTAGTGCTAACCCGTCTCCTGATCCTTTGTCTTTTGTCTAAATGTCTGGTTCCCTTGTCGGAACGCCAACGGTTCCACCCCACCCCGTCCCCGCCTCTCCTCTCCTCTCCTTCAAAACCCTCAAACCTTAATCGTCTACGTTTGATAATTCATATGCTATCTGTCTGTTGCTTCAGGATGACATCTCGTGTCCCTCGATATAAGCTATGGGACACTATTATTACCCTTTTTTATACTTTTTAATATATGTATATACACCCGAAGGGGCTACCGAATCACTATTTTTTAAGTGGACGATTACGTTCTCTGCACCCTTTGTGTCCAAGTTAGGGACCCAGTCCTTCTAAGGGACCTCCTTCTTTACCGTTGGGTGAGGTAATAAGAGCGGACCCTTCAGGGTACCTGTCTTCTCGGACCGTCCGATGTCAGGTACTTGAGTGTTTCTCAGTCTGTGCTGAATCGATGACTTGTTGTTGTATGTACACACATACAAATATTGATTTAGTGAAAGGACATGTCGTCTTTAGGTGGGTTGTAACGTAGTTGATATGAAGTTATTTTAAAAATTTTTACCCGTCCTCCTCATAGTTCTCTGTGGGTCACCGAATAGACCCACGGTTTATATTGGATGGAACAGGGTAACATATTTTCGTCAGATGAACAAGGACGACTACTCCTCATTCATGAGAGGATGGTTCTCTCATTGTGGAGACGGACAGACGACCGGAGAAACGAGTTCCTCGGGATCACTTGTCCGTCGTCGGCATCGAATTTCGACTCACCCCGAAAAAAGACACTAAGGACCACCTTCTCAAAGAAGGAGACCCTTAGTGCTGGAGATTGGACGTCTCTAAACGTCCTCGATATTCGTGTTAGTAGAAGAGGGTAGGAAGGGGGACGGGGAACTGAGGACCTATGTACTTAAGATGGATGACCCCTATGTTGGGAAGTATTACGAGTAATAAAATCCCACGTAGGACCTAGGATCTTCTACCGTGGAGTCAAAACAGTAGGATAATAAGTTAGTCCAACCGCTTAAGACCCATCTTACCATATCTTAGTACCAGGACACAGGTGTCGTACGGAGGGACCGACACTTTACTTAGAGAACCAGAGAACACAATGATACGTCCTAAGACACAACTGTCTACTTCGTAGTGTCACTACAACCTTTCCTTTTAACTTTGGACACTGTGCACAGGTAAGGTCAGTTCTCCTTCGCGGCTGGGAACGTCTTACCTTCCTCAGGCCACATTGGTAGAATGGTAGTCAACTGACCAACCAGGGTGAAATACCCCTAAAGTCGTAACGAGGACAACGGTCAGACAATCTGTAAGTCGTCACCGACATTGATCTGATCGGGACCATTCATTCTTATATCTAATGGATAACATAAAAAAGAACAATTGATTAGTCGAAACCCCCAACAAATATAATCAAAATAACAAAAGTCAAATAATTAAAGAGGAGTTTAAAAATAATTAAGGAAAAAGAACGAAACGAAATAAATTAGAACGACAAAAGAGTACTGCCAAAAAAAGAAAAAAAAAAAAAGGACTATAGGGACCGGTGTGAAGAAAAAGTCAGTCGCAAGAGAGAACTTACTGAACAATGTCTTTCTAGAACCTAGTCTATAGTCGGGTTTTGACGTCTCAGACGACGGGGTTTCCGAGACTTACTGAAGGGTAGAAGGGAAGGGGAGGATTTACCTATAAGTAAGGACCGATATACAGAAGTAGAACGATATTAAATCCTCTGGTTTGATAACAGTCCTTCAGTAATTCCATGGAACGATCCTATTCTCTGGACAAATGAAAAACACTAAATATACACACACAAAAAGGAACCGTAGGAACTGAGACGGGAACGGAATTTTCCTATCATTATCTCTTGTATTAGAACCTGCAATCCCAGGTTCCTTATCGAAGAGGACCTATGGTTGTGTACCTGGTCCCCGACCAGACTTAACAGGACAACAACAGGTCTTTGGCAAGTTCAAAGACGTCAAGTCGACCCCTCCCCCAAAGGAAGTTGGACGGATTCGGAGTCAAGGGACAAAGACATTTTATAGGACCGACCATGTGACACACTTGACCTATTTTTTGGAAGGTGATCGTGGACCGTGTATCATGAACGAGTTATTCATAAACAACTTTCCTGTAATAACATCATTGTCCGAGAGATGTACTGAGGGTTCGGAAGGACTCCTGTCAATCAGTAGAATCAGTGGAGTAGAAGGTGGGCTTGTAACTTATATGTGTTATTTAGGAACACGTCCGACTGATTACAGATACCCCCTTTTAGACCATACGGACTTTTCACGGGTCTACACTTAAAATATTACGTCGGGACACGTACCCACATCAATCGCCCACCATAGAATGAGTTTGTGTCGGGCGTATGTCGTCGTGAATTACTAGGGTGGCGTCAGAGTAAACCGAACCGGTCGGGTCCATCCAAACGGGTATTCCGGTTTTCACACGTTCTACGTCAAAATAAAAATTAACGGTTTTGAAACTTCATTGGTTCAACAGGAAGTCATCCACTTACTTGTTTGACACGTCGGTCTGTTACTTTATAATAAGTCGTGGTTCTCCTTTACTCGATAGTTCGGTACTCCTCTGTACTTCCTTCCTTTACATATAATGAATCATTTCCTTCGACTTGACCTTTCCGATGTATCACGTACTGAGGTTAATATGACTGTAAGACCTTTTCTGTTTTGATATCTCTGTCATTTTTCTAGTCACCGATGGTCCCATATCGACCCTCTCTCTTTACATATCCGTCTTCTGACTCCTAAAAAGTCCGTCCCTCAGATAGGATATACTGTGAGGTTACTACGTATGTGCAGTAATGTGAAAACAGGTTAGGTGTGTTACATGTTATGGTTCTTACTTGGGATTACATTTACCACCGAACGTAACATAGTCACATCCAAGTAGATGACATTGTTTACATGGTGAACTACCGACAGTCATCACTCCCTCTAATACGTTCATACCTCTGTCCAACATGTACCCTTGAAAGATATGTAAGACAAGTTAAAAAGACACTTGGATTTTGACTCGATTCTTTTCTCCCCTTTTTTCAACCAACCTACTTACTCACCACCTAAATACACTACCCTTACGAAACGCCCGTCACGTAGATCCCTCAATTCCTTTCACCTTCTGAGACACTACCCGGACAGAGGAGGTCAGACGTTTCCTAGTTGAGTCTTTTTTATTCTTTACTAATCTCGGTGTATCAAAAGACTAGTAAGTTTTACTTTTATCAAGGAAAACTGAGACTATTTATTTTTCGGATAAAAATGTTGGTTCTATTAGATAAAATAACTTTTCTTTTTACAGTAACCATGATTGAGATGAAACATTCAAATCAATAGACTAGCACCCGAAGGGTCCACCACGTCACCATTTCTTAGACGGATACGTCCTCTGTGTCCAAATTAGGGACCCAGTCTTTCTAGGAGACTCCTCCTTCACCGTTGGGTGAGGTTATAAGAACGGACCCTTTTGGGTACCTGTCTCCTCGGACCACCCGATGTCAGATATCCCAACGTTTCTCAGTCTGTGTTACTTCACTCACTGACTTGTACGTGCGTGTAGACTAGTACAAATCTTTCATTGTTGTACTTCGGTCCATAGATTAAGAAGTAAGACTTCAGTCCCCTTACTGAGAACTTCGAGTCATCTAGTGACAGTCGAGTCGACCGGACAGGAACACGATCGACAGGAACGTAAAAGTGGGTTGGACGCCTCCGGTTTAGGGTCCATGATCCGCCAGTACACCAATTTCACCATAAAATACTTCTAACGATACAGTCGACACTGTTCTTATCTAAGGTGGTCCCTTCTTTCTCTCGGTCTCTTTGGATAACGGACTATAATGGTGTTGTCTACCCTCCACAGTTGACTTTTCTTTTGTACGTATTGGATTTTCAATTCTTAAAAAAAAAAAAATTAAAACCAACACGACCTAGAAGTAACGTCACACACCCGAATCAACGGGGTTCCATATACCCTAGAATCAAAGGGTTGATCCCTGACTTGGACTCAGGGGCCGTAACCTTCCGCCTAAGCAAAATAAAAAAAAATTAAATGAATAAAATTAACCTCCGATTAGTTAAATGTTATAACACCACAAAAAACGGTATGCAACTGTACTTAGTCAGTACCCACATGCACAGGGGGGTAGGACTTGAGGGGGTGGGGTGGGGAGACCCAACGGGGTCTCGTGGTCGAAACTCACGGGACGAAGTACGTAGTTTAACGTAACTAATAGACAAAATGTATACCATTATATGTTTAAATTTACGATAAGAGAGTTTAGTAGGGTGGGAGCCCTTCCGCCCAAGAATTCGTGACCTGGTGGTCCCTTCGGGGGTTTCAATTTTCATACAAAATAAACCGTCTATTTTGACTCCTGAATTCGGGTCCTCCGGTGGAGAGTCTAGTGAGACTCTCTGACGAGGTTCTCCGTTCCCTTCTTGATCCAATATATCCTCAAAAACGTTACTTCTGGTCCATCAGTCTTGTAACATTCCAATGACAATTAATTTCTTTTGGTCTGTAGAGTTCAATTATTCAAATCGTGAAAAGACACATACATTCTATGTTTAGTGACCCGAGTAACTTTAGCAAACAAACTATTCACGGAGTCGATAGACTTCGGTCATAGAACACGAAAGAGTAGGACTTAGAGGAGTCCCCATTGAACATTACACTACCGAACTGCGTTGTGGGAAACAAACGACTATACCGTCTGTTTTTAAAAAGTGACACTTTCAACGAGTCAGTACAGACCGAGAAACACTGGGGTACCTGACATGTGAGGTACCTTAAGAGGTCCGGTCTTATGACCCCGCCCATCGGTGTCTCCATTATTCCGGGGTTTGAGACCACTCTCGGTACCCCAATATCTTTCCTCTCACTCCACCGTCCTCATGTACTTTTCAGTTCCGTTAGTTCCTCCTCGTCTTCAACCCGTGACCGCACAACAGTGCACCGGAACAGAGATCCCTCTATGTGACCCATTCCGGATTTCCGGACTTTAACACACGATGGAACTGTTGACCAAAACCCGAAGGGACCACCGAGTCGACCACTTCTTAGACGGACGTTACGTCCTCTGGACCAAAGTTAGGGACGCAACCCTTCTATGGGACCTCTTGTCAACGGGTGAGGTCATAAGACCGGAACTCTTAAGGTACCTGATAAGGTACCCTAGTGTTTCTCAGTCTGTACTGACATTGGAACGAGTAATGTAATATCCATTATAACAGTTGACCATTTTAGGCTTCTCGGAGTTTAACAGATTATCGTTCAGGGATAGAGGTGAACCGAGGGTGTCTACTCCAGGAGATCGGTTTGTCGGGAGGAGTAGTTTCCCTGGTCCGTGACAAGGACGAATAGGGATCTCCACCTAAGGTCAAAGGGTTGGTCGGGTGTCTTAGAAAGTTTGTTCGGTTAGAATAGAAAGGTACCCTTCGTCCCTAGTGAGGGTGGGAGGAAAAAAAAAAAAAATTAATAAAAATTAACCTTCTATTAACGAAATGTTACAACACAACCAAAGACGGTGTGTTGTAACACTTAGTCGAGATTCATATGGTTATGGCGGAGGGAGAACTCGAAGGGAGTGTCACGTGGGGGTAAGGTGGGGAGATGCAGTAGTGTCTCGTGGTCCGACTCGAGGAACGTGGGGGTGGGAGAACTACGATTTTTGGACGGAGGGTGTCGGGGACCAACAAGTGAGACAAGGGTTCATGTTGGGAGGACACTGAAGTGTGCGTACTCACAGAAGGAAGGGACCCGACACTCGTAAAACTCGTATGCACCGACACTCATGTACACTTACATGTACTGGTCACGACCCCACAGGAAACAAGTCGGTAAGGGATCGGGATCCCGTCCTTAGAGAGGGAGTGGTCACTCCACTTAGTGGAGAACCTCTGAGTTTCTCCTACGTCGCGTCACTGTCACTCCGTCTCAAGTCAAGGTGTGCATCTCTGACTTTTAAAGTTTCGGCCTATTTGGACAGAATGGGAGGTTTATGCCTTTGTCTAAATCTCCGGTCCCAAGAGCTGACAGACACGGAAAAGGTGTAGAGTCATTCCTAGACTGTCCGTTCCCTTCCCCTCGGTATATTTCCATTTGTAGTAACTTATTAGCGTACTTTTTCACATCTCCAAGACTTCCCACAAGAGAAGGAGGTCTCACCTAAATGAAAACGAAGACCTTTTGTCAATCCTATCCCGATAAACGGAATTAGGTCTGACCCTAACGGGACTAGACTCGACCTTAAGTTAGAACGACAACTGTCTCGACAAAGACCAAGAAACAATGTAGAACCACGTCGGGAAGTCCCTAGTGTTGACACTCGGACTCCGGGCAAGAGAACCTCTTGGGGGTCAAGGTCAAAAGTAAAAGAGTTGGTACACTCTGAAACGAGTCGAAGAGACAGAGAATCAGTAGGGAAAGGAAAAAGGAGTCTCGGGATCTTCGTAAACAAACCCCAAGGGTGGCGTGGAGGGCGGGGAACGGGGGTCGAAATGACTCTATGTTAGCTAATCGTCAGTGAAAGACTAACATAGGAGTCGGAGAGTCGAGGTGAAGAGGACACTTAGTCGTTGAAGGACCTCTCCTCTTTATCGGGGTTGGAAGCAGAGTGGGTCTACGGAAAGGAAAGAGAGATCCTGGGACGGGGATTAAAGACGACGACACATAGAGAGAGAGGGAGAAAATTTTATCTGAAGTAAAAATTAAAAATAAAAAACCGGCACGGAGTCCTGTACACCTTAGAATCAAGGGGTTAGTCCCTAGATTGGGACCAGGGGACGTAACCTTCACTTTATCCTCCTTTCTCCCGTCTCGTGTTGGAAACTATCTTACTGGATCGGGATCCTGTGTTGTATTTGACTAATCTTAGTTTACCCAGGTTTTACCGTCTGTTCAGTTGAAGTTGATCTGGAACTAGAAGTCATAGACGAGTGACATTGTGTAGTCGTTCGACTTACTGTGTGGGTCTCCGTGACACTGTCAAGGTTCCGATTGGTAGTTTCTGGTTTTTCACTCGCCACCGGGTAAGGACCTTTAGAGACGGGAGAAGGAGTTTTACCAACCTTATTAGGAGGGTGAGTAATCGGATACTTTAATGGGTCGGGTATTTTTTTCGATTGGTGTGGTGTAAAACTCCGGTATGAGTGGGAGACGTTGTTGGGTGTGCGAGAGACACCTATTTAGACTTATTTAGAGAGACTTATTTAGATGAAGAATGGATAGTGTATCAGAGAGTGACTTAAGAAAGACACTACTTTGTAGTTCTTGGACTCAAAATAATCCAGGACTTTGGTCCAGAAACTAGAATAAACCTTCTGGTATCCAAATCCGACCCAAGCTCAGAGTCGTGTACTCAAGTATAGGGTTAGACTCCTTTTACCAGAGTCTGTGTACCACGGTGACCTGGTGGTCCCGTCAGGGTGATACCATTAAGAGACTACTGAAGTTTGTCTAACGAAAGATTTTTAGGTCGAGAAGATCAACACAAGTCACCTTTCGACACACAATCAACGAGTCAACACGGACTGACAAACGCTGGGGCACCTGACATTGGACGGTCAGAAGAGAGAGGTACCCTAAGAGGTCGGTTCTTATGACCTTACCCAACGGTAAGGGAAGAGGTCCTCTAAAGGGGCTGGGTCCCTAGTTTGGGTCCAGAGGACGTAACGTCCGTCTAAGAAACGGTAGACTTGGTGGTCCCTTAGGTGAGTCACTTTTCAACCAGGTAGCATTTAACTGACAATATCGATCTCACTTTTAGGTCAATTGTTTCGTAAGTGACTTGCAGATCATAAACGAATCGTAACACCTCGAAGTCACGTATTTTCTCTTTATTGTCTGAACAAGAGACGGGAAGTAAGTACACCTCTCCGTGTATACATCACTGACACACCATGTTATTCGCATGTGATAATCCTCTCTTCCCTCCGTGATCTCACTCGACATCATTAAGTTCCTTGAGGGGAACCAAGGAGTTGAGGATGTGGTCTTGTCGTGGTTTCAGAGAGACAACTAGTCATTTGCACACACGTTTTTGGACGAAAATCTTTCTCTGACTCAGACCTAACCCCTCGTACACCGGTCTCTCACGGACCAGAGTTGAAACGAAACCGGTTAGGGGACGGAGTGTCATACACCACGGGACACCCGTTCAAGGTACGTCTCTCTACGAAGTCGTAATATATCGACGAAAGGAAAAGAGAAACTCACAAATAGTAAAAAGAAAGGATGGAAACTTAGTTTTGATTTAACTTTAGGAAGATAACTTTACCCGTCCTCTTAAACGGATGTTTACTGGACAGTAACAGTAAGACGTAGTAGAGTGACTTATAAGTGGGAACTCCGTCCTTAATAAAAGGGTAGACCGTTCAAATTTTCTATTTGTAACTCCAAGTTTTTCCAATTCAGTGTCGTAACCATTCTCCATTTACAAATGGAAGAGGTGGTGTGGGTCCAATACGGGAAACGATTTTCAGAAGAGTTTGTTTTCCACGAAAAGAAAAGGAGAAAAGAATCAGAGAGTTAAGGGGAATCATTAGTGGAAAGATCTTTCAGATTACGGGTCTATATAACCCTCTACTAAAAGTTATTGGAAAGGACCAGAGACACACTTGAGTCAATCGAATGTTCAAAGGGACTCCGTTTTCATGGAAAATAAAACCAACTACAGTCTCTTAGTCTTCTTGTGTTTACAACATTTTCCAAATCAACTCTTGTTTGACGACCGAAAAGGTAACCTCCCCCCGCCCTCCTCCCTTTGTCTTGGTGGATGTGGTGGTTAGTTCAAACGTCGAAATAAGGGAATCCGGACTCTCTGTCAATTCCCCATATAAGACAGGACATTGTTCTTCCATATCTTTGTAGTACCCGTCCAACCCTTTTACTTGGTTTTGAAGTTCGTCTTAAGAGATCTACCAATGTACTTGAGAAGGTAACTGATAGGTAAAGTAAGTTGAGGAAAGTGGGGGAGTGGAGGTACACCCCAAAAACCGAGTAGGGTGACTGGAGAAGTGAGTGTCTATTCGGACAAGACTAGAGGCCCGACTCTCCCTGTTTCCTAAGTGACGCCCTTCCGAGTCGTGTAGACGATAAACTCTTTCTGTGGAGCTATTCGACGAAGGAACCGAAAGACATTTCGTCGTCCATCACTGGTCGGTGCCATTGAAGACTCCTCCCAGTCTCCTTTTACAGTCTACACCAATGTCGAACCCTCTTCCCCACCTCACACCCCTCCTTTCTCCTCTCCATTCTTGTTCCTGAACGTCTCACCCCTCTCAAAACAAGAGGGCATCCTTCTCACCCGTCCGGGAAACTTTGGATCGGTGATAAAAGTGAGAAGTCATTACTGACAGAGGAAACTTTACCATGGTTCACTTAGGTGACAGCACACCCGTTTTCCGACTTACTTTGGATCTCAAAGACGGGTGACAGATCAGTTCAGACGACGACTCCTTCGGTCTCTCTCGGGTCAATTCGGTGTGTGTCGAGTCTTTTTCATTAGGGGTCAATTAAGTTGGGACAATTCCGAACTTAACACAGGGGTGTTTTAAACTTCAGGATTGGTGAGGGTTATGGAATGTTTCATTTGAATAAATCACTGTCCAAAAATGTCTCCACTAGTTCAAATTTCCTCGAGTAATTTCACTCGAGATTAGGTTATACTGACTACAGGAATACTTTTCCCCTTTAAACCTCTGTCTGTGTGTCCCTCCTACGGTACACTCCTACTTCCGTCTCTAACCCCGGTACGAAGATGTCCGGCTCCTTGTGGCTTCTAACGGTCACTCTCCGGTCTTTGACCCTTCTCCGTACTCTACCTGAGAAGAAGTGTCGGTAGTACTCCTCGACTGGAACGACTGTGGAACTAGAGGTTGAAGATCGGAGGTCTAAACACTTTGTTATTTAAAGACAACAAATTCGGTGGCTTACACACCATAAAACAATGTCGTTGAGGTCGTTTGATAGGGTAGACCACAGGAAGAGTTTATGTAAAAGGATCTACTAACGTTAGTAATCGATAATTATTTCTTCGACTCTTTGACTTCTTTACACTTTCCTATTTTTCTAGTTTGATACCTGTTACATCAGTTAGAAAACAATTGTTTTAGGGTCCTTACTAAACTCAGTCCTTTTATTTCTGTCTTACTGACTGTGAAGTAGACTAAAATAAGTAGTAACACCGCCCCCCACCTCCCCCTCCCTTTCTTAACCAAACTATTTTCCTACAAACTTTCAAAACTTCTACGGTCTTGCTATTCTCCGATAACGTTTTAATGTTCTCCTTTCACATTTCTTTATACCGTCTTCAACTATGTATCCGTCAAACGTTCACTTCACCCTACTTGGTATTATTGTCACTTTCTTATTCTAGAAACCCAGACACATAAAAATAGACAACATATTATGTGTACACCTAAATATAGAATAGAGGAATAAGATCTTTACTCCACAAAATTTTTTACATTAGTTCTTGTGTTTCACTTCCAAACTTATTCTCGTAATCACTCTCTCTCTGGGTCTCTCCTCCGTTCTCGGCCTTTTTCAACGAATTAAACAAGTATCTAGAAGAGGATGTTAATACGGTAGTGTGTCTTCATTTGGGAGGACCGTTACAGGAACAAAGGTTTACCATAACACCTTATCTAGACACACATCAGTCTCGAGGATCTTAATTCTCTGAAGGACGACGGAAACACACATAAGATCACCAACAAGGAACACGTAGACAGTCTTTTTGTCACCTACGAAGATAATCTCAATTGTAGAAGGTTTCACTCTGTGCACCCTTGAGAATTGACGTAACATTACCCACGTCGTACACTGGAGGAGGATCTTATAGGATGTATTCTCGGTGACCTATGTATCTAATTATAGGTCATCACCTCTCAAAAGATAATATGACCATAAACCCCTTCTCTGATTGTGGTTCTTATGACTTCACCAAACGGTAAGGGAAGAGGTCACCTGGTTTTACTATTCTATGACTTTCTCCTTGAGGGGTCCAGTCATCCACGGGTTATACGATGACCTCTAGTCACCTCTTTATTGAGATCTTTCTTACTTCCCTACCTCGGTTTCGTTTTTGTTATGGGTCGACACCTACACTGACCACTATCTTCGTTCCAGTCTACGACATTTCTCGTTATAACGTATCCTTGGACCTTACAGTCCAGGTACTTAGTTCCGTTTAACCTTCACCAGTTTGTTCTCTACCGTTCTCACTTGCAGTTGTAAGATCCTTAGTCGCTTGATTTTACCTGACCTTACCCACTTAAATTGAGTCTACTGGTAATATAGATGATGAGGTCCGTTCTTAGGGAGTCTTCTTTACCTCATCGGTAGTACCAGTTGTTTTCTCAGGCTTTACGTCATGAACCTACGTTAGAGTCTTTACTTTCTTACTAGAGACAAGCAAAGGTTCCGTTTGGTAAGTTATAGTGCCATTAGGTTCAGATACGGGGTTGGTCATTGCGACTTCTTCGACTTAAACTTACCAAGATACTTCTGGATGTTCTGGAAAATCTTGATTCTGGGTTTTTTCTACAGGAAAAGTAATATCCCCTGACCTTACGTTTTCATCCTTCAGTTCTTTGTGGACCTCATTGTCCGTTTAAACCGGAACCTCATGTCGTACTTCGTCCCGTTTCCGATCATCTTAAAACGGTTCTCTTGTGTGACCAGTATCGTTTGTGGGAGAAGGTTGTTGTGTTCTCTTCTGAGATGTGTACCTGTAGTGGTCTACCCAGTTGTGGTTTTAGTCTAACTAATATAAGAAACGTCGGTTTCTACCTCTTCGAGATATGTCAATTTTTTTGTTCTGTCCTCGACTGACACCGAGTCTAGTACTTGAGGAATAACGGTTTACGTCTGACTTTAACTTCTTTCATCCCTTTTGGTGATCTGGTAAGTCCATACTGGATTTAGTTTAAGGAATACTAATATGTAACCTTCACTCTTTATCTAAATTCCCGGATCTAGACTATCTATCTCACGGACTACTTTATACCTTACTCCAAGGACTGTAACATGTCCTCTGTCCCTAGTTCTGGTAGGGGTACCTTTTCTTTACGTTTTTTCGTTTTACCGACAGACTCCTCCGGAATGTTTATCGACACTTTTCTTCTCTTCGCTTTTCGTTTCCTCTTTTCCTTTCTATATTCGTAGACTTACGTCTCAAGGTTTCTTATCGTTCTTCTCTATTTCGGAAGAAGTCACTAGTTACGTTTCTTTGTCTTCTTTTGTTTTCTTACCCTTTCTGATCTCTAGAGAAGTTCTTTTAATCTCTATGGTTCCCTTGTAAAATACGTTTCTACCCGAGTTATTTCCTGTCTTTATCATACCTGGATTGTCTTCGTCTTCTATAATTCTTCTCTACCGTTCTTATATGTTTTTTTTTGACATGTTTTTTCTAGAAGTACTGGGCCTATTAGTGCTACCACACTAGTGAGTAGATCTCGGTCTGTAGGACCTTACACTTCAGTACACACGGAATCTTTCGTGTTGATACTTGTTTCGATCACCTCCACTACCTTAAGGATAACTCGATAAAGTTTAGGACTTTCTACTACGACACTTTCACGACGTGAGTTATACAGTCGTTTAAACCTTTTGACTCGTCACCGGTGTCCTGACCTTTTCCAGTCAAAAGTAAGGTTAGGGTTTCTTTCCGTTACTGTTTCTTACGAGTTTGATGACGTGTTAACGTGAGTAGAGTGTACGATCATTTCATTACGAGTTTTAAGAGGTTGGGTCCGAAGTCGTTATGTACTTGGCACTTTAGAGACTACAAGTTCGACCAAAATCTTTTCCGTCTCCTTGGTCTCTAGTTTAACGGTTGTAGGCGACCTAGTACCTTTTTCGTTCTCCCAAGGGCTTTTTGTAGATAAAGACGAAATAACTGATACGGTTTCGGAAACTGATACACCTAGTGTTATTTAACACCTTTTAAGACCTTCTCTACCCTTATGGTCTGGTGGACTGGACGGAGAACTCTTTAGACATACGTCCAGTCCTTCGTTGTCAGTCTTGACCTGTGTCTTGTTGTCTGACCAAGGTTTATCCTTTTCCTTATGCAGTTCCGACATATAACAGTGGGACGAATAAATTGAAGAGACGTCTCATGTAGAACTCTTTGCGACCTGACCTTCTTTGTGTTCGACCTTAGTTCTAACGGCCCTTTTTATAGTTATTGGAGTCTATACGTCTACTGTGGTGGAAATACCGTCTTTCACTTCTCCTTGATTTTTCGGAGAACTACTTTCACTTTCACCTCTCACTTTTTCAACCGGATTTCGAGTTGTAAGTCTTTTGCTTCTAGTACCGTAGGCCAGGGTAGTGAAGCACCCTTTATCTACCCCTTTGTCACCTTTGTCACAGTCTGAAATAAAAAAACCCGAGGTTTTAGTGACGTCTACTACTAACGTCGGTACTTTAATTTTCTGCGAATGAGGAATCTTCTTTTCAATACTGGTTGGATCTATCGTATAACTTTTCGTCTCTGTAATGAAACGGCTGATTCCAGGCAGATCAGTTCCGATACCAAAAAGGTCACCAGTGAATACCTACACTCTCAACCTGACACTTCTTTTGACTCGCGGCTTCTTAACTACGAAAACTTGACACCACAACCTCTTCTGAGAACTCTCAGGGAACCTGACGTTCCTCTAGGTTGGTCAGGTAAGACTTCCTCTAGTCGGGACCCTAAAGAAACCTTCCTTACTACGATTTCGACTTTGAGGTCATGAAACCGGTGGAGTACGCTTCTCAACTGAGTAACCTTTTCTGAGACTACCACCCTCCCTAACCCCCGTCCTCCTCTTCCCCTGTTGTCTCCTACTCTACCGACCTACCGTAGTGACTGAGTTACCTGCACTCAGAGTCACTTGAGACCCTCAACCACTACCTGTCCCTCCGGACCGCACGAAGCTAAGTACCACAGCGTTTCTCAACCTGTGCTGAATCACTTGATTTGACTTGACTGATCTGCCTGTACCTTTTTATTTCGTAAAAAAGAGAATATGGATTTCTAACCTCACATCGAGTGCAGTTTTCTGTCTTATAGGTACCAATACACGTCGGTGACCGACAAACAAACAAAAGATCAACCGAATAAAGTAAACCAGAAAAATTATTGGTTAAAGATGAATCTGTGACCTTTAAAATTTTTTAGGAAAATAAAAAAAGACAACTATCATACTATCTTTTATAATATAGTTTGTCTAAAACCTTTCTTAGGTCTCAAAGTTCTCCCCGACTCTTCTCTTCCTTCGAAAGATCCTATAACGGGTGCTCCCCTTTACTAAAGGAAGTAAGTAAGTAATTTATGCATAACTCATAACTGACTGACTTACGTATTCCCTTCCTTGTTCCCACGAACCTAGTCATTTCCTCTGGAGACCCAATTACGAAAGGTCCTTTTTACAAAAGAATATCTTAACGGGTACGGAAGAGGTGTATTTTCTACTGTGAAAGAAATAGTACCCTTATTTAAATGGTTATTTATAAAAGTAAATATACTTAGAAATAGTGTCGTACAAGTTCACTTCCGGACATTAAAATGTTACCTCCTGTTTACACAAAGATCCGGTCACCCACGTCCCCTGCACTCTACCAGTCTTTTTCTTTCTTTTACCCACAATAAAATTAGACTAAGAATCTAAGTCAGTCGACAACCTGTTGTTTAATGTCAAACCCCATAACTAAAGTCAAATTTAACTAATAAAAAGGGGGATTTATTTTATGTAGAAACGAAAGATTCAGAAGATAAATTACACCGTTGGGAGTTTCTGTCACCTCCCCTTTGTCTACATAGATTACATAAATTAACTAGTCCCTGGAGACTAGAGTAACGATAGACCGGACCATACTCAGGAAGTTCTTGGTAAAAATAAATCAATAAATATTAATTCATGTCAAGGAAAGATCAGGATTTTATTTTACCGTGTGGTATGGATGTACATAGGAAAAAAAAAAAAAATTGAAAAACTAAAAACAGAACCCTTATCGGCTAATTGTTACAAGACTATCAAAGTCCACTTGTCACTTCCCTGAGTCGGCATGTATATGTACATAGGTAATAAGGGATTTGAGGGAAGGGTAGGTCCTACGGAATATTATAACTTGTCTTAAGGGACACGATATGTCATCCCTTCCTGGCAAAAATCTATTCGTTACTGATTCCATCCGAGGTCACCAATTTTGTCATGAAGAGTGTGAATTGTACACAAACTTAGTAGACCCTGGTCCTTTTTACGTACGAGTCAAGTCGTCCCGAAGTCACTCCTGGACTCTTGGGCGCAAAGATTGTTCGAGGGGTCACAACAGCTACAGGTGGTTTATATCATTATGAAACTTAACGTTCCGAATCCCCTGGAGACCGACCAGTATTATTTTCCCTTCTCAAACTCATTAAAGATTTTGGAAAAGAGATGATTCTTCGAAAAAGTTTGACTAGTTTCGTTTAGACAGGTGAATAAAGGGTTTATTTTAAATGTTATAACCCCTGTTTCCAATATAGACTTTAGTGAGCACACAAAGGTTCATAGTTCTCTAGACCACGAAAAATAGTTGTATTTTGATTAGAAATTCTAGTCCACTGAGGTTGTGTTAATATACATGTATTTTCGATATATTTATCAATTAACCTAGATAAAAACACAAATTTTTATAAATACTATTGTATCAAAAGAAGATAAGTACAGACAGAACTAAGAGTCTAACTTTTGAAACCCCCGACTGACACGGGGAGTATCTTGGTATCTCTTGCGGTTTGTATCCTAGGTCGTTCTGTGGACCCTAGTCGATCAAGTCTCAACAGGTTCCTAACGTTCCGATGGTGACCGTTTGTTCCCCCTACTAAAAAACACCTTATACTCGTTGTAAAATGTTAAAAATTTTATCAACATATATATAAAATTATACAAAATCCCTTTCGATATTGATCGTACAGAACGGGTCCTAAAGTACCTATAATAATGATCTTCTTTCGTTTAGGGTCAAACTAAAGACCCAGTCCTTCTAGGGGACCTCTTCCCTTGTCGATGGGTGTGGTTATAAGACCGGACCTCTTAAGGTACCTGACATACCAAGCACTTTAAGTCAGGTACTGACTTGGTAAAAGTAGACGAATTTAGAATAAAAAAGTGAATAAATAATAAAAAGAGGTCCGTCCTGGAAACAACGACACGTGTCCGAAAGAGAGCGACACAACTCGTCTCCGAGGGACAACGACACGAGCCCGAAGACCAATGTCACCGAAAGGAACGACACCTTACGTCCGAGATCCCACAGTCCGAAGTCAGTAGCGTCGAGAGCCCGGGATCTCGGGTCCGAGTCACCACCACTGAGGACCCGAGATCTCGGGTCCGAGTTATAAACACTACGTACCCAGTCAACGGTACGCCGTACACCCTAGAAGATCCTGGTCCCGAGTTTGGAGCAGTGAACATAACCGTCCGTCTGAGAAACGGTGACTCGGTGGTCCCTTCGGGATGCAAATGAATTTAGAATTTTCACTCCATGACATTTCTGTTTATATGATACTTATAGTAAAGACATCGTATAACAAACAACAGATCAGTGATTCAGTACAGACTGAGAAACCTTGGGGTACCTGACATCGGGCGGTCCGAGGAGACAGGGACCCTAAAGGGTTCGTTCTTATAACCTCACCCAACAGTAAAGGAAGAGGTTCCCTAGAAGGGTTGGGTCCCTAGCTTGGGCGTAGAGGACGTAACTGTCCGTCTAAGAAATGGTAACTCGGTGGGTTCTTCGGGAGTGACATCGCATACGTATATTGTTTTTAACACTCTCAACAAACGTGTACTAACTCACCCCTTTATCATAATTGAGTAGTGTTAACTACTTTGCTCGAGTCTGCATAGTGGTATAAAGTTTCCTAAATTCTACGAAACCGAGTATCCGGCTCAGGATTACAGTTCCCCGATTTTACATTCTTTTAAATTACTTATTTACCTTATACTTTCACCGAATGAGTTTGTAGATACTAACTCTCACAAAATTTCCCGTAAAAGAAGAGACTCTCGTAAAGACGGATTTATTAGTGATTCACTACTGGGCTTCCTTATTGTAAGAGTACCACCTTACGGTCCAGAATGGATACCGTCTACCTAGACACTTTACCTAAACCCGTTCTCGGTGACACACCAGGGGACTTCATTGGGAATATCTTCTACTGGAGGAAGGGGGTGGTCACAAAGAGTCGGTTTCTGGTTGTCTTCTTTGTTTAGACATCTGCTTGTTCAACCTACGTAATGAGCAAAGTTACTCCCTTTTGTTTGTAGAGTCGTTCTCTACTCTCTTTCTACTACACTAAACCCGAACACAGTTCACTAAGACTTCCTGAAGGGACATTGAGTTTACCACTTCTTAGACGGACGTTACGTCCTCTGGGTCTAAACTAGGGACTCAACCATTCTAGGAGACCTCTTCCCTTACCGTTACTTGAGGTCATAAGAACGGACCTCTAAGGGTACCTGTCTCCTAGGACCGTTCGATGCCAGAGACCCTAGTGTTTCTCAACCTGTGTTGACTCGTTGATTGATGATGATGATACACTAAGACTCCTCCCAGTTCCTTCGTCCGGAACGAGACCTAACCCAAGACAGGCTTTAGTTTCCACTAAGATACTAAACTGCAAGTCTTTTGCTTCTAGTACCGTAAGTCAGGGTAGCGAAGTACCCTTTATCTACCCCTTTGTCACCTTTTGTCACAGTCTAAAATAAAACCCCCCGAGGTTTTAGTGACGTCTACCACTAACGTCGGTACTTTAATTTTCTGGGAACGAGGAAAATTCTTTTCGACACTGGTTGGATCTGTCGTATAATTTTTCGTCTCTGCAATGAAACGGTTGTCTCCAGACAGATCAGTTTCGATACAACAAAAAAACCAGTAAAAATACCAAACACTTGTAAGAATAATCACGGACAAGTCTGTATTCGTGTCTCGCCAGACCAGAAACAAAACTAGGTAGCACCAGTATCTTACTGGAACGGGATACAAGGACAAGAAAGATCTTGACAAATACGAATTGTCCTCTTGTTCCGAATCGACTCTCACGGTCTGGTCGAGGACCGACGACACGACAGAAAGAATGTAGAAGGAGACATCGAGGAAGGACCTGGCGGAACGAGGTAAAAGTCCGTTTACGGTCTATGTTTAACAGTCGTTCTCAAAACATATTACAATTACTTAAATTCTGGATCAGAACTGAGACACCACCGTCTACGGAACCAAATTAAGACTTTCTACAACGGAGTGATGAAACACAGAAGTCCTCTTACACTAGAAGTCGGTAGGGACTGTTAGTTATAACGTGAAGTCGTTTCAGTCCGTAGGCACACGAGTAACCATTTAGAAAGGGGTCTGTGGATGGTGGAAGTTGTGTGTGTGTAAAAACAACAACAACAACATACTGTTTCTCCTTAACGGGATGTCTCTTAAGAGACACTAAAGACACGAACCAGTTATCATAAATGACTACCACCGTCTTTTTCTTTTCGTAGAACCCTTTGTCTTGAGAGAGTTCTAGACACTATGGTTACCTGTGGTGGAGGGGTTCGGATCTCCGTGATAATTGATATCCATGTGGGACGAATAAATTGAATACACGTCTCATGTAGTACTCTTTGCAACCCGACCTCCTTCGTTTTCGACCTTTGTTCTAACCGTCTTCATAGTTATTGGGATCTATACGTCTACTGTGGTGGGACTACCGTCTTTCACTTCTCCTTGATTTTTCAGAGAACTACTTTCACTTTCACCTCTCACTTTTTCAACCGAATTTCGAGTTGTAAGTCTTTTGCTTCTATACCGTAGACCAGGATAGTGAAGTACCCTTTATCTACCCCTTTGTCACCTTTGTCACAGTCTGAAGTAAAAACCCCCGAGGTTTTAGTGACGTCTACCACTAACGTCGGTACTTTAATTTTCTGCGAATGAGGAATCTTCTTTTCAATACTGGTTGGATCTATCGTATAACTTTTCGTCTCTGTAATGAAACGGCTGATTCCAGGTAGATCAGTTCCGATACCAAAAAGGTCACCAGTACATACCTACACTCTCAACATGAAACTTCTTCCGACTCACGACTTCTTAACTACGAAAACTTGACGCCACAACCTCTTCTAAGAACTCTCAGGGAACCTGACGTTCCTCTAGGTTGGTCAGGTAAGACTTCCTCTAAAGAAACCTCCCTTACTACGATTTCGACTTTGAGGTCATGAAACCGGTGGAGTACGCTTCTGGACTGAGTGACCTTTTCTGACTACGACCCTCCCTAACCCCCGTCCTCCTCTTCCCCTGCTGTCTCCTACTCTACGGACCTACCGAAGTGACTGAGCTACCTGCACTCAGACTCACTTGAGACCCTCAACCACTACCTGTCCCTCCGGACCGCACGACGCTAAGTACCCCAACGTTTCTCAGCCTGTGCTGACTCGATGACTTGACTTGACTTGACTTGACTTCATTTTCCTTTATTTCATCTAATCACTCACAGTCCTAGGACTTCACCCCCGCCCCCCTCCTATTCCCTGAGGAAAACCCTTACTACTCTTTCAAAACTTTAATCTACCACGACCTCCCACTTATATGATTTTTGATAACCTGAAATGTGAGTCTCATTTAAAACGCCATACACTTAATATAGAGTCAAAAATTTTAAAAAACTTCCTTCACTTTTCGTTCTCTCCCGTCTCCGAAGAGAATGACTAATAACAATCTAAACGAAAAATAAAATAAAAATTTATAAGTAAACTGACACACAACGGTGAGAGTCCTAGAAGTCAGAAGTCACTCCACAAACTTGAGGATCAACCCCGTACACCCTATGTCAAGGGGTTGGTCCTGAGTTTGGGTACAGGGGACCTAACGTTCCGACTAAGAATTGGTGACCTGGTCGTCCCTTCAGGGTATACAATACCTCAAAATATCCAGTAGTCTTTACACCACAAACCATGAATGAATCATTGTCTAAATGATAAACATTAGTTTGGAAAGAGGGGACCTACTTTCATTGTTCATCTTGACCATTGACACCAACTGGGTCATAAGTGGTGTGATTGTCCCAACATTTGAAAGAGAAACCTTTTCAAAGTTGACTTGATCCCGATATGACGGGAGAGTTGTCATTAAAGATTTTTCTAAAGAGATTTCCGACTTTAGGTCAATTCTCACTCTTCCCCTTTTCGTAATCTTTCGTACAGAGACGAAAGACACGTCCAAACACCTCACTTGTACTCCCGAGTATCACAAGTAAGTACGTAATCACACCGGCCCCAAGACAGTCCGGGACCCCCTACGTCTTTGTCTCCCCAGTATATTAGAAGGAAGTTCCTTGAAGTCTACGTCAACATGGTGACTTATACGGAAAAGACAACGGAGATGTACCGACTCGAAAAAAAAGAAAAAAAATTACAGATGAATATGACTAAGGTGTCGTCACCTTTAATTCTGAGACCTTAAATCTTTGTCTTTTCTATTTCCCATAAGAATAAGGAATCAATTCATTTTTGAGGAGAGTCACTCCTTGGGGTAGAAAGGATCCCTGGAGAAACTTAGGTCTCCGGTGATCCCATCATAAATACAGACATGTTTCCCTTACCCATCGACAGTCCCGACGGGATAGGGTTGGACAAGAAGGTAACAGGATGTAATATAACCCATCAAAAGAGTACATCTGTTCTCTTGGTTTTATCAATGTCCGAAGGTCTATAAGATGGTACTCATGAGAAAAAATTTTCTTTTAGTATTTTGAAGACATACTATCACTAAATTCATCGCAAACCAACTCTTTTACGTAATTGTTATCTATACGTCATCTTTAAGTTGTTTTAAAACTTTACTGAAATATAAAATTATTCGTGTCGTCGTAGACATGTGTAGACTTTGTATATTATGATAGTTGAGTCAAATATATGTTAAGAATTAAAGAATTGACAGGTCAAAGGTTTCTAAATTTTCACTCTTACACCGTTTAAAAAATATGAGACACTCACCCCATCTTTTAACTATGGTGTAAAAACCTTTCATTAACCCGTTATAGATAGTTTTTAAATTTACACGTAAGAGGAACTGAGTCGTTAAGGTGTAGATATTTTAATGGGATGTGTACAAATGTTTTATTTCTTACTATGAATAACGTTACAAGGAGCTTTCTCCCACTTTAGACCTTTGTCGTTTTTATAAAATTACTCCTTGACCGATTGGTTAGTACATTATTTTATGAAATATCAGTAACTTTTCTTATTGAAGACACCGTATAATAATTTATTTTTAAGTTCAATGTTTTATCGTACATACCCTATTAGAGTAACTAAATATATATATATATATGTATATATATATATGTGTGTGTGTATGTGTGTACATATGTGTATATGTATGTCAGAGGTTGTCCTTATTCGTTGTAAAAAATCGGAATGTGACCTTAAAGAGTTTAAGTTCATTACATATCTAGGAGATTTCCTTTTGTCAAGAAACCTATAAGAGATAATTCAATTTTAAAAATTAGGATATAAAATGAATCCATCTATGTTCATAATCTCTAGTCACATGAGAAATATGTGAATCGTTTTGATCCCCTAGGGTCTCTCAATCTCGTAATCATTTTTATATTTAGATATAACATTACACAAATAGCAGATTAAATTTTATACATATATTTAGGTTTCTATTGAATATTTAAGACACGAGTTTTAAATATATTATCTACTAGTACGAAACGACTTTACTCTCGAGACTACTTCGACGCTAATCTCTCTCCATGTCAGAGTTGACGTTCGGACACGGTTCAGCGAAACGTGGACCGACACCACTGTGAGAAGACAGACGGCAGTGCCGACACGACTCAGAAACGACGACACGCGCCGGAAGAGATCAACGACGTGCGCCTGAGAGTGACGTCACCGGAGAGAACACCGGCTCGTGTCAAAATCCGTACGCCCGAAGTCACCAACACCGGACGTCCGGGATCTTACGTCCGAATCATCAGCACCGTTCCTAAATCAACGGGACTCCGCACACCTTAGAAGGGGTTCGTCCGTAGATTGGAGACAGGGGACGTAACCATCCGTCCAAAAATTGAGGACCTGGTGGTCCTTTCAGGTCATTATGAGAAATAACAACGATGATACGATACTTTATACTTTTTGAAGTACACACACACAAACTTTAAGTTCTAGCAGTCTGGTGTAAATTGATTTAGATACCTAGCTAAAAATTATGATACTGTACTATTGAGATTGACCAAAATACGGGAATTTTCATTTAATCGGAGATTAATTTATTTAATTAAATTTTTTTTTAAAATTTCATTCCAATGATAACGTTACAAAAATTTCGTAGTTCACAACACCCCTTGTCCTTTTATAGACTTGGACGAGGTAAAAAACGTCTATAACTTTTCTTTACGTCAAAGTTGTGTCGCAAGTGTCAGTTTCGAATCTTTTACAATTACTCAGTAAGTATAGTAAATGTTTTAGTGGTATTAAGTTCAAAAGAATAGTAACAAAGATAAAACAGACGTTTACTTTACAAGTTTGTTGGTGGTCATGTTACAGGACACCGAAAGTCTATCGGGGTTAAGTGGTAGGTGTATAATTCAGACGAAGACCGGAAAAGAGTAATAAGGAGTAATTAAGTTCATCATATAATGAATAAAATTAATACAATTAAAAGTCCTACGGTTGAACTTAAGAGTTGAATAATTTACGGAAAAATTTGAACAGAAATATATGCTTTTACGGTGAGATCACGTTTAATTTTTTATTAAGTTGAATTCCAACTGTCTATAGTAAAACTGCAACCCTGGACTGTTGGAATACCGTCAATCTGGACGAAAGGTTGAATGCTTGACAATTTTTGGTCTTTTTCAGTCAGTACAAATACCGTGCTCTTCATCCTAAAAATCACTCAAAATGAAAAGGAACAGGAAAGTACACATTAACCTTACAAAAAGTTACTAGTACTAATAACTGTGTTAGAATTTACATTTGTCATTTTGACCAAAGTAACACCCCTTTTTTCTTTTATACGACAGTGAAACAGTGAACTGAGGACTTCAATATTTGTGTTAACTTTTGGTTCCACTATTTTGACTTCACTTCACTTTACTTCACTTTCAGCGAGTCAGTACAGACTGCGAAACGTTGGGGTACCTGATGTGTCAGGTACCTTAAGAGGTCCTGTCTTCTGACCTCACCCATCGGAAAGGGAAGAGGTGCCCTAGAAGGGTTAGGTCCCTAGTTTGGGTCCAGAGGGCGTGACGTCCGTCTAAGAAATGGTCGACTCGGTGTTCCCTTCGGGTTCTTGTGACCTCACCCACCGGATAGGGAAGAGGTCCCGTAGAAGGACTGGGTCCTTAGCTTGGTCCCAGAGGACGAAACGTCCGTCTAAGAAATGGTTGACTCGATGGTCCCTTCGGGACTATTTTGTCTCCAGATCGAAATTTAACTTACGTCAGTAGAAAATCTTGGACCTACTGTCATCAAAAGTATAAATTCATAGTTCTTTCGATACGTTTACTTGTCTATGTTAATTTTAACAACACCAACAACAAATCATCGATTCAGAACAGATTAAGAAAACACTGACGTACCTGACATCGGGCGGTCCGAGGAGACAGGCACCCTAAGAGGTCCGTTCTCGTGACCTCTCAACGGTAAAGGAAGAGGTTCCCTAGAAGGGTTGAGTCCCTAGCTTGAGTACAGAAGACGTGACCGTCCGTCTAATAAGTGGTGACTCCGTGGTTCCTTCTGGATGTCAATGTTTATTAAAACATATTTCTTGGGTGTCCGAAGTCTGTTATCCAGACATTGGAGATCCCCAGGAATTTGGACCGACTTCTTTGTGAAATATAGGAAGACACAACAACCTTTAAAAATATTACTCACTCTATTTTCATTTTCACCACGGTAGAAAATCAATGAAAGGAAGAGTGGTGGGGTGGGATGCGAGGGGTAGAGCAAAAAATCCAAAAGGGAGGATGACACACAGATGTCCTGTACGAGAAAGAGTGACCGTCGGTCACTACCTCTCACTAGTGTTGTCCTTTCTTCTCGTCTGGTTCTTAAACCACGGATCAGTCTTCGGGTCATGTCGTCTCACGTCCGACACTAACTTCCCAAAATTTTCAAAATTTCGGATTTTGGTGTCCATCACCGAGGTGTAATCATTTCGTTTAAGAGTTTCACGGGGACTGACCGACGGTTCCAGACCTAAACGTATCCCCGTCGTGTCTCAGGGGGCCTTCCTGAGACGACGTGCGACCCGCCGGTGGAGTCTACCGTCCAGATTGCGAAGACGACACACCCATCTCAGACCTGAAACCTCGGATCGGTTCTAACCACCCGAACCACTGGGTTGGTCCTGACCAGTCGGAGAACTTCTACTAAAGTTGGTGGGTGAAGTGTTCCTCTGAGTCATCCAAGTTCCTTTGGAATTTTTGAGTGACCACATTAAGAAATAATTTACCTCCTTTTCCTCAGAATAACTCTAAAGGACGAACGGGTCACCTAGTAGACTTCAGTCTTAGGTTAAGAGAGCTGTCGGGTCTTGAGAAATTTTAATATTGTGCAACGTTTAAGTAGGAACGACTCTTTTTGGCGGAAAGGGGAAAGACTTTTGGTGGTTGTCGTCGTACGTCTCAGACGTAAGTCACCCTGTCCAACCGCCGTGGGTGATTCCGGTCTCAAGACGAAGTTTTTCAACAAAAGATTCTTGAAGAGACGGGGGGAGGGGTGAACGAGGGAGAGAGTCTCTGACTCAGGGGATCTCCTTGGCACGACTCTGACTCTAAACACACAGGGGTTCTCAATTCTTTCACGAGAGTCTCCCTTACCCCGTCCACCCGCCTCACCCCTCTCTTCAGTTCGTTCACACACTAAGCCCGTTGGGTCCTCCTCCCCTTACATCGGACTAGGGTGTCTCGTGGAGACTTCACCTCCCATGGTAAAGTAGGAGAACGGGACTCCGTTCCTCCAATCACAAAGTATGGGAACGGAGGACCGGTTCCCGGACGGACGTCCTCGACTTTAAGGCCCCGTGACGATTCAGGGGGTTCCGTCCGTTTCGACGAGATTGTTGGGTCCCCGTCCGGAGACGTCTTTCGACGTCTACGCCCGTAAACCCTTCGTGTCTACGGTCTCCTCCCAGTGGGTCTCGTTCTACCCTGGGCCCACTACACCCCTCGTCGTCGTCGGAGGTGTTGTGAGGGGGTTATAGTATGAGGTCAAGATGGTCTAACGGCGGGATAAAGAAACTATTTGGTCTAACTTGTCTAATGTCTGAATTTTTTGTATATAGTTCTTTCATAGAAGATCTAGTACCCAACCATTGGAAAAGGACATTACTATCATTTATAAAATCCGAATAACCCAGTGTCTCACAGACAACGTTGACGATGAGTTGTGAACCTTCTCGTCGGTGTCTGTCGTATAGTCGTTTACGTGCACCGAAGTAAGGTCATTATGAAGTACTTGTTATCCTTTACACCTTTAAACTTAAAGTACACGAAAAGTGTCCAGTACTATGTATGAAGAAAATTTCGGTAAGAACCCGAAGGGTCCACCGTGATCACCATTTCTTGGGCGGACGGTCACGTCCTCTACAATCTCTGTATCCAAGCTAAGTACCCAGCCCTTCTAGGGAACCTCCTCCCGTACCGTCACGTAAGGTCATCAGAACGGACCTCTTAGGATGCCTGTCTCCTCGGATCACCCGACGGTAGATACCCCAGCGTGTCTCAGTCTTTGCTGACTTCACTGAATCGTCGTCGTCGTCGTCACATACGTACAGTTGGGGTCAGAGGGTTAAGTAGGGTGAGGGGAAACAGGGACGAACCATAGGTATGTAAACACAAGAAATGTAGACACACGAGATAAAGTCGAAATGTGTATCCTAATGGACATGCTAAAAAGATCTAAGGTGTAAATACCCAAGTCAAGTCAAGTCAACGAGTCAGCACAGGCTGAGAAACGCTGGGATACTTAGCGTCGTGTGGTCCGGAGGGACAGGTAGTGGTTAAGGGCCTCAAGTGAGTCTGAGTGCAGGAAGTTTATATGTCATAAACAAAATGAAAAAGACACTTGGATATTTGAGACTAAAAAAAAGTTAGGATGAAACAAAATAAAAATTTGTGACAGTGTTAGGTGACTGAACAAAAAGATTGGGTAGTTACCCAGTGTGGTGGAGGTCAAACGTTTTGAGACAAGATCTAGTTAGCTTCAGACACGAGACCCCCCACCACTGTCGCGACAGTGTCATCGACAAAACGTAAGTAGTCGGAACTGTAATGAACCTTAAACAGTCATTTATTGTATTTCTGGATTTTTTTTTTTCTACGATAGTGTTTGGACAGTTCCTGTCGTACTGTCCAAATGGACGGAGTTGGACGGACCATGGTCCACAAAGTCCTTTAAAGTCTACCGAGGGACAGAAAGAACTACATCCTTCGTACTTAAAATAAACTTGACTCGTCTTAAGTCTCGCTTTTTCTCTTAAATTTCGTTGACGTTCGGAGTTGGACTTTGGAGTTCAAACCGTCAAAGTTTCCTCTGTGACCTGGTAAACGTAATGTCGGCACGAGTGGTGGTCGACTTGATAAACTTTTCACACTGTCAAAGTTTATCATTGGAGGACCTTATTTAGTCGATTTATAACTTCTCTTTGGTCTGGTGCCAATCGAAAATTTTTTTGGTCTTTTGTTTCGTTGTTGTTATTGTTTTTGGTTGTTTGGATAAGCGATACTAACCTCCGTTTGTCACTTCACAGACCACGAAAGTAGACTACCTCCGAACGAAGTATCAGAAGTGGGATCAAGTCACCGGTATTGACCGAAGACCTTCTACCCTGGGTCCTCTTTAAACGGAAACAACAATTGTTAACAGACGAAGGGAGAACAGTGAAAGGAGACCTAAAGGACAGAACGGAAAAATTTCTACCCTACCTCTTACCCCTTATATAAACTTTAGGATGATATACTAAAGTCCCACTCAGGATAAAATTACAAGAGGAGAAGCGGGGGATATAAGGGGGATTATATACACCTAGTGACCCTAGGAAGACGGAGAAAGAGAGGGGTCGAAGTCAAGTCAAATCTTTTGTGGATAACACGTGTGACGGGCTCCGTCGAGAGTCCCTGTGTCACCAATTACTCTGTCCTTGGACGAGAATTCTTTGGATCTTATCGTAATCCAGGGAGTCAAGTCACTCCACTCTACGCGACTCAAGAAACAATCGACCCTTCAATAACTACTAGTCTCACTACGATTCATTAATTAGTAACGAGTGTCCGTGTCTCTAGGACACATCGTCCTAATACCAGGTTTTTGTCTTCGGAGAATGAAGGTTTCAGGGTCGAGAAAATACAAAGTACGTCTTTTTCTATTTCTGAGAATCATTGACACACTCTCTCCCTCTTTCTTTTGTAATTGACTACTTGTGTACATTTCTTTATGAAGTTTTTTTTCCTAGGGTCCTATAGGAAGTCAAGTCAAGTCAGCGAGTCAGCACAGACTGAGAAACGCTGGGGTACTTAGTGTCCTACGGTCCGGAGGGACAGGTAGCGGTTGAGGACCTCAAGTGAGTCTGAGTGCAGGTAGCTCAGGTACTACGGTAGGTCGGTAGAGTAGGAGACAGCAAGGGAAGAGGAGGACGGGGGTCAAGGAGGGTCGTAGTCAGAAAAGGTTATTCAGTTGAGAAGCGTACTCCACCGGTTTCATGACCTCAAAGTCGAAGTCGTAGTCAGGAAGGTTACTTGTGGGTCCCGACTAGAGGAAATCCTACCTGACCAACCTATAGGATCTAAGATTATTTAAAATAAAAGAATAGATTTTACCAGAGAAATTTTATACGGTATTACATAGGTATAATACAAAACTCAAAATTGTATCAATAAAAATATTTATCATTAAGTGAAAAGACTAATATCTTCTATATTTGTACGAATAAATATTTTGAAATTTGTTATTACTATCGATCTTTCATTCTGAAGGGGTTTAGAGTAGAAGGTAATAAGTCACATACGAGGAGACCAGAAATATGACGTTTAATTGTACGTAAATATGTATATAAGTATATATATATACAAATATATATTGCACCTTCACTTGAGAGAGTCAGCACAGGCTGAGAAGTACTGGATCACTTGACATCGGGTGGTCCGAGGAGACAGGGGTCCCTAAGAGATCCGTTCTTACGACCTCACCCAACGGTAAAGGAAGAGGTCCCCTAGAAGGGCTGGGTCCCTGACTTGGACCCAGAGGGCGTAACGTCCGTCTGAGAAATGGGAGACTCGGTGGTCCCTTCGGGATATATATTCCATATATTCATATATGTATTACATTGTAAAAATTTTCAATATCAACTATATATATATATTTCTGTGTGTGTGTGTGGATATACATGTATGGTATATATACATATATACTATTAACAAATTTTTTAATATAAACCCTGTGAGAAAGGTACATTCGGGTGGAATAAAAAAATCGTCATCGAATTGTAAGGTACGTAACATACGAATATGTTAATTTACCAAAAGTCAAAAATTGAGAATTATTGTCAGGATGTCGATTGTCGAAATTTGTAATGAACATACATGTTTACATTCGTATCTCATGTAAGAACCCTAACTCCAATAAATGAGTATTCTCTATTTGTGTTATACGGTCTAATAAGAGGGAAGTTGTCCTATGTTCCTAAAGAGATGTTGGTACTTTACAACACACACAATATCTAACATGTAAAAGTGTTAGATCACTACCCCTTTTACTTAGGATTAACAACAAAATTAAACTTATAAGTTCTAACGATCACTCAAACTAGTAGACAAAGGTACGAATAATCCGTGAACGACAAAAAGGTAAAAACCCCCCCCTATATTAAGTGTATTGTATTTAAGTGGTAAAAGTTCATGTATACAGTCACCACAAATAATATAAGTGTTCGAACACGTTGGTGGTGAAGACAGATCAAGGTTCTGTCAGACCTATAAAGGATATTTACTTTAACGTATGTCATCATATACCTGAAGACGCCTCAATCGTATTACAAAAGTTCCAAATAGGTACAACATCGTCCATAGTCATGAAATAAAAAATACCGACTTATTATAAGGTATCATACCTATATAGTGTAAACCCCAAAAAAATTTCTAAATAAATAAAATTAACTTCCAGTTAACGAAATGTTATAACATAACTAAAGACCGTATGAAGTTGTTCTGAGTCAGTATCCATACGTAAGGGGCGGGGTGGTGTGGGGAGGTCGAACAGCGTCTCGTGGTCAAACTCGAGGGACTCAGTGCGTCGTTTAAGGGTGACAGATAGAGTGCATACCATTACATACACAAAGGTACGATGAAAGACAAGCAGAGTGAGAGAGGAAGGGGTGTTGGCACAGGTGTTCAGAGAAGAGTTACAGACACAGAGGTGACGACGAGATCATTATCCAAGTAGTCGTGGTAGAAAGATCTAAGGTATATATACGCAATTATGTACTGTGAACAAAAAGAGAAAGACTGAATGAAGTGAGACATAGTTGTAAAACAAATATGTGAGTATTTAACTATTGGTAGCCCAACAAGGGTGAAAAACGGATAATACTTATCACAGCGATATATGTAAACACATGTGCACAAACATTCTTGTATAAAAATTAAAAGAACTCGTATATGGATACTATCTTAGTGACCCAGTATAACGTTAAGGTACAAATTTAAAAACTCCGTGACAGTTTAACAAAAGGTACACTGACATGGTGAACACAAGGTTAGTCGTCACGTACTCCCAAGGTCAAGATATGTAGAAATGGTTGTAAACAATAACAGGATATTAAGGGGTTTAATATCGGCAGGATCATGTACCTTTCTCCATAGAGTAGTACCAAAACTAAACGTAAAGGGACCACTGATGACTCCAACTGGTTAAAGACTACACGAATAACCGGTAAACTTATAGAAGAAATTTCTTTATAGTAAGTTTATGAAACGAGTGAACTTTTAACCAAATAAATAAATAAACAAGTAAAATTTTAACAAATTAACAACTGAACATTCATAAAAAGTGTATGACAGTCGTGATGGTTAAGGAGTAATGTACTGAACGTTTATAAAAAAAGGGGTAAGACACTGAATGGAGAAGCGAAAGAACTATCACAGGAAACTATATATTTTTAAAAAATATAAAAAATTTTCAGGATAAAAAAAAAGAAACCAACGAGAGGAAAACGGTAGTATAGATTCTTTTAAAACGGTTTAGGTTCCAGTGTTTCTAAATGGAAACACAAAAAAAGATACTCAAAAGAGCAAAATCGAGAATTTGACCCTTGAAACTAGATAAAACTCAATTGTAAACATATACGATACTTCATCCACAGGTCTAAATAAGAAAACTTACAGTTATAGGTCAACAGCGTCGTTGGTGAACGGAAAAAATTGGGATATTCGAAAGATCAGAATGGAAAAGGGTAAAAAAGGAATAACCCAACAAGTCCCCGTAAAAATATTTAAACATTACCAGTAGTCATATTCTTTTAGTCAGTGAAAGGTATACCTAATATTTAGAAAAAGACTTGAATGCTAAGTAGACAATTGAAACGAAGACCATCCAAAACAAACAACCAATAAAAATATAAGGAAACAACCTAAAAATCGATACGTCCACAAAATTTAAAAATCAGTATATTAAATGGTCACAGACACAAATACCGAAGACCAAAGGGACAGTTCTAAAGTAGATATCTTATAGAAGACTTCACCATTGTTTCGTGACTTCACAATCTCTAGTTGTAGTACTCTTTAGACGTTCACTGTTCACTTCGACACTCCTATTCATTCAAGAGACCTTCTTTGATGTGTCTCTGTTGTCTCTCCACCCGGTTCACGATACGTAAGTCTTCACAGGTCTGGTCCCCACTTCCCTCTTCTGCTCTTTCTTTAGGTCTTCTTTATCCGCTCACTCCTCCCACTCTTTCATCTTTTACATCTGGTGATTGGTTGTCTCCGTTCGTCCCTCAATAACTCTCCGTCGAAGTCGTCCTCAGGTCCTCTCGTCACCCTACAGTCTACCGGTCAAGTACGGGTCTGCATATATCTCCTTTTTCCTCTGTCGAGGAGATCCTGCACACCGTCACTCTTCTGTCTAGTAATGTCTCACGATTTGCCCGATTGTTTACAAATACAAGAAATGTCCTATTCTTTTTACTCCATTAAAACGGTACCAAATTCCAATTCTTGTCCTCTCAAATTGACTAATTTTTATTCCTAAATCCTTCGAATCAATTAAGGGCACTACGACCCCTAAATCTAGGATTCTTTACAACTTTCGAGGTACTCATCTTCGATCTTCAGCCCCACCCCCCTCCACCCCACCCCTCGGTTCGTAAATTCACTCAATTATATCCATTTCACGAAGATGTCATGTACACATTCAAACCCAGAGACCCTTCGTCTGTGTTTCTACCTTGACCTCACGTTTTCTCATAACCCATATTACGGTAATTCTCTATTTTCCTTTTCCTCCGTTCTAACCCGTCCCTTTCGGAACTCTGGTCAAGCGTCTAGACTATCGTTGAGACGGTGGGATGTCCCTTTGAGACCCCATTCCGACGAGTAATCTCCTCAGGACCCAATCCGTCGTAGTAGAAAATCCTAAACTTTGTGGAGTTGACTTAAAGGTAGTGGAAGTGATCGAGACAACCATCACTACGAAGGATTCTTGACGACTGAAGCACAAGGTACTACAGACCGAGATCCACTCACTAGTGTGGTAGTACCAATAGACCCAGTATTTCTAGAAAAAACATATCAACAAGACACATAAGAACGGTGGAGAAGAATTATAGAAGACTAAGACAATCCAGGTATGGTAAAGACAGGAAATAACACAAGTAGAACCGTACTTTACAATGGTACCATTGAGACTAAAAGAACTTCTCTAGAGATCTGAAAGGGTAAGATAACAAAAGGAGATAAAGAAACGTAACTAGTGACTCCTTCAGAAAGAATAGAGAGGAACGATAAGAAACTTTGAGACGTAAGTCTACGAATATAGAAAGGAAAAGAGGAAACGGAAAACGAAGAGAAGAAAAGAGTCAATAAACATTCCGGAAGAGTCTGTTGGTAACACGGAAAAACGTAAAGAAAAAGAACCCCTACCAGAACTAGTGACGGAGGACATGTTACAGTACTTGGAGGTAGGTATCAAGAAGTCAGTGAGACAGATAGTCTAGATTAGGGAACTTAGATAAAGAGTGAAGGTGACATATTAACATCCCCTAAACTAAATCTAGTATGGACTTACCAGATCACCAAAAGGGATGAAAGAAGTTATATTCAGACTTAAACCGTTATTCCTCAAGTACTAGACTCGGTGTCAGTCGAGGGTCATAACAAACATGACTGACATATCTTGAAGAGGTAGAGGGTGACGTTTCTTATATTAGTTAGACTAAATCCACAACCGGTAGATCACTACAGGTACACATCTCAGAAGAGAACATAACAACCCTCTCCCACAAACGATACAAACGGTCACGGAAGGGAACCGTTTTGAGACAATCGGAAACTGGAAAAAGCAAAACATGGGGTTCCGGTTTAAACGGACGATGAGGTCCGTCGAGAAATGAAAGATGAAAACGTAAGGTCAGGGGATATTACTTTTCCTGTAGAAAAAACCCACAATCAAGGTTTTCCAGAACATCCAGAAGTATCTTGGTAAGTTGAAGTCGAAGAAGTCGTAACGACCAGCCCCGTATCTGATCCTAATGACACTATAACTTACCAAACGGAACCTTTGCTCGTCTCTAGTAAGACAGCAAAAACTCTCACACGGGTTCATAGTGTAAAGCCTGAGAAAACAACTGATACTACCGATGAGGAACAGAAGATTCCCTAAGGACGGGTGTCATCATCTATATTACTAGTAGACTTAATTTAAGTGGACAAGGTCAGGTAGAATCAAGTGACTAACGAAATTACAGCTGCAAGTGAGAACGGTAGAGGACAAACTGGTGAAGGTTAAACGGAACTAAGTACCTGGATTGTAAGGTCCAAGGATACGTTATAACGAGAAATGTCGTAGCCTAATATGAAGGTAGTGGGTAGTGTAGGTGTTGACCTACAACAAAAACGAAACCGAGACAGAGAAGTAAGAAAGACCTCAATAAAGAGGTAAGAAGAGGTCTTCGTATAATCCGTGGATGGTTGGACCCCTCAAGTAGAAAGTCACAGTATGACAATACGGAAAAACATGGAAAGTACCCCTAGAGTTCCGTTCTTATGACTTCACCAAACAGTACGGGAAGAGGTTACCTGGTACAAAACAGTCTTGACAGGTGGTACTGGGAAGACAGAACCCACCGGAATGTACCGTACCGAGTATCAAAGTAACTCGATCTGTTCCGACACCAGGAACACTAGTAAAACCAATCAAATGACACTGACATCAAAAGTAAGACAGACGAAAGACTACCTATTCCTATTCTCCGATTGTCTTCGAAGGACTACCCTCTCTGACTGACTCCCCCTTTGGCCCAGAACAAGACTACCCGTCCCGGTGCAAGTAATTTAGAAATTAGGTTAAAAGACAACTACCCGTCCCGACACAAGGGAGGAACAACGAACTGGACTCCGGTCTGATACCACCTCCAATACTTCTATTACCACTGAAGGAAGCTTTTCTAGTCAAAAGTAAGGTCAAGGTTTCTTTCCGTTACGGTTTCTTACGAGTGTCATGGCGTGTTGATGTGAGTAGAGTGTGTGATCGTTTCATTACGAGTTTTAAGAGGTTCGGTCCGAAGTTGATTATGCACTTGACACTTTAAGGTCTACAAGTTCGACCTCAATCTTTTCCGTCTCCTTGGTCTCTAGTTTAACTGTCGTAGACGACCTAGTAGTTTTTTCGTTCCCTCACGGTCTTTTTATAGATGACGACGAAATAACTGATACGGTTTCGAAAACTGACACACCTAGTGTTGTTTGACACCTTTTAAGAATCTCTACCCTTGTGGACTGGTGGACTGGACGGAGGACTCTTTAGACATACGTCCAGTTCTTTGTTGTTAATCATGACCTGTACCTTGTTGTCTGACCAAGGTTTAGCCCTTTCCTCATGTAGATCTGACATATAACAGTGGGACGAATAAATTAAATATACGTCTCATGTAGTACGTTTTACGGTCCGACCTACTTCGTGTTCGACCTTAGTTCTAATGGTCCTCTTGATAGTTATTGGAGTCTATCCGTCTACTGTAGTGGGAATACCGTCTTTCTCTTCTTCTTGATTTCTCGGAGAACTACTTTTACTTTCTCTTCTCACTTTTTTAACCGAATATTGTTGTAAGTCTTGTGATTCTAGTACCGTAGACCAGGGTAGTGAAGAACCGTTTATCTACCCCTTTGTCATCTTTGTCACTGTCTGAAATAAACCCCTCCGATATTTTAGTGACGTCTACCACTGATGTCGGTATTTTAATTTTCTGTGAAAAACCTTCTTTTCGGTACTGGTAGGATCTGTCGTATAATTTTTCGTCTCAGTAATGAAATGGTCGTTTCCAGGCAGATCAGGTTCGATACCAAAAAGGTATCATCGATATCAAAAAGGTATCATCGATATCGAAAAGGTATGTACTGATACACTCTCAACCTGATATTTCTTTCGGCTCGTGGTTTCGTAACTACGAAAACTTGATACCACACCTCTTCTGAGAACTCTCAGGGAACTTGACGTTCTTCTAGGTTGGTAAGTTAGGATTTCCTTTAGTCAGGACTTACAAGTAACCTTCCTGACTACGATTTCGACTTTGAGGTTATGAAACCGGTGGACTACCCTTCTTGACTGAGTAACCTTTTCCGGGACTACGACCCTTTCTAACTTCCACCCCTGTTGTCTCCTACTTTACCAACCTACCGTAGTGGCTGTGTTACCTGACTCAAACTCATCCAAGGTCCTCAACCACTACCTGTCCCTCCGGACCAAACGACGTCAGGTACCTCAGGGTTTCTCATCCTGTTGACTAGGTGACTTGACTTGGACCGATCCGTCGTTCCCCGGACCGGGGTTTGTTATCAGTCCCCTACTATTCACAGTTCCTACATCCCTCCCCACACCTCCCAACTACCCGAACGTTTAAATTTATCTCTGGTTCTCCACTCAACTACTCTCACCTCATAATCTTTTCTAGCCCTTCTCCTCTACCCCCCACATCTAATTATCAACTACTCTAGACTCTCCTACCCCCTCCCCTCCCTTGTAGTATATCTCAGGAACATTCTGAAACCGAAAACATATTCACTTTACCCGAAGGATCCACCACGATCACCATTTCTTGGGTGGGCGGTTACGACCTCTGTATACTCTGCTCCAAACTAGGGACCCAACCCTACTAGGAGACATCCTCCCGTACCGTTGGGTGGGATTGTGAGAACGGACCTCTTAGGGTACCTGTCTCCTCGGACCACCCGTGTCAGGTATCCCAGCGTCTCAGTCCGTGCTGACTTCACTGAATCGTGTGAACGTATTTACCTTACTCTTTTTCTGACGTCCCATAACTCGTCGTCTCGCTGTACTGGATGGATTGCAGAATGTTTCTACCACCCATGAGGAAATTCTTGTCCTACTCAAATTCTTATCCCGTACCTTCGTCCCTCGGCTACCCGGTCCCACCACCGTCACTTCTACCAACTCTGTCAGTCTATCTAAGACCCACTGATCTCGGTTATTCTAAAAGACTACCTAATCTGTACCTTACACTCGTTTTTTCTCCTTAATCCCTATTTCGATACACATAAGTAAGAGGTGACGAGACATTGTCATTGGGGGTTTGAATATCCTAACACTCCATTATTTGCTGTCACAAAATTTGACGGCGGAAAGAACGCCGCCGGTACCTTTTACTTATGAAAGGGTTCTTCGAATGGAAACTTATAAATAACGCGATTTTAGACAGTGAGGTAAGACAGGTGGTAATCTGGATTAAAATGAAGAACCTCGACACATCTGTCGTGTAGGAAAGAATCTTATGTCGGGTAAAGTGGGAAGGAAGGGAAGAAACCAGGTCTAAGGGACCCGTAAGAGGTGGGATCAATGAAAAGAGATTGCATACCAAAACAAATCAAGGGACCTAAACGTAAGATCTATTTACACTTAAATGATATTGTTGTAATACAAACTTTTCGGAAACGGTTAAACCTCATAGAATGAGAAGATAATATTTCCTCTTGTAAGGACAGACACAATGACTTCTATTTGTAATAAAAAGACCTAGTAATTGGTAAAATAACAAGTATTATCTTTTTGTAGTAAATCTTACTGGACCTTAGTTCCTGTTACTTTATCTTTTAACAGTCTTTCGAAAGTCTTCATCCTTAGACGTACTTATAATATCTAACACTATAAATTAATCCTAATTTTAGGTTACGAATCCTAAAGAGGTCCACTGTATTTGAGTCACTTCTTATCGTCGTAGACCCCAATTCTACATAAAGTAGACAGGTCGGTCCGGAGACGAACGTTATTCATAGGAAGGAACCAAGAATGTTGTCCTCCGTTATGGTCCTCGAAACACTTCTGTAGTCCCTTCCGTTTACCCCGAGGAATAACAGTAATAGGAGTCCACTCTCGAGGACTTTAGAGGATCGTCGTACTAAGTACCGGTCGGTCTTTTTTTTTTCCTATTTTACTCTCCCCCCTAATTTTTTTGGAATTCTAACTTGTTTACCTCCTTTGGATCCTTCCCCTTGTAGACTTTCTAGTAATTTTACTAATTGGTAGAGTATTTTTCCACTGAAATTTCTGTCTTACGGTGCCCTCTTCACCCCGGTGACCCTTGTGACCTTTCACTGGTTCATTGATCCAAACTATTGAATTCTCTCACCCACTCACAGAACAAAAGAAACATAACCTAAACTTCAGTGGTCAAAATACGTATATACCTGTAAAAGGGAGTTAGTTTTCAAATTGAAGAAACCTTCTTACCGACAGAACACTAAAGAAACTTATTCTATTTATTGTTCATGAACCTTTTATTAATTAACTTGACTTCAACGGACAACTGACCGATTTATTGTCTACTTCTGTAACAACAAGATTAATCTTATGTCTAGAGAACCCTCTTTCGATCTAACTCAGTCTTCTTTCGTATACAAAGACTAAGGAGGTAGGAAGGAGGAATCTATTAGGTGACGAACCACCACAAAAAATTTTACACCAGGTTCCTGAAGATGTAATCTTAACAGACCACTACAAGTAATCAACTCTTACGATGTAGGATGACGAGTCCTATCTGGGTGACTCAGTCTTAGACCTTCCATGAACACAAAAAGATTTTAACTTCACATTAAAGTGTATGTTAATTTATATATATAAAGTTCATATAGTAAGTTACCCTAAAGTTTTTATACATATGCGATACATTGGTGGTACGGTAGGTCCTGAAGATAGTAAGGTCTTTCAAAGGAATCCGGGGAATGTCAGTTAATTGGGGTCAGAGTTCTTCGTCGGTGATAAGAGTAAAGATAGTGTGGTGTATATGGTAAAACTCAGTCTGAAGAAAACAAGTTGTACAAAACTATAAGTAGGTACAACAATGTACATAACCGTCAAGGAAAAATAACGATTCATTATAAGGCAAAGTTCGTATTAGACGCTAAACAAATATGTAAGTGGACAGCTATCTGTAAACTCAACACATAAGGAAAAGATCCGTCACACTCATGACAACAAGTCAGAGATTCAGTATAGGTCGAGAAAATCCTGAGGTACCCAACATCGAACGGTGCGAGGAGGATGGTACCCTAAAGGGTCTGTTCTTACGACCTCACCCAACGGTAAAGGAAGAGGTCCCCTAGAAGGACTGGGTCTCTCGTTTAGGTGTAGAGAACGAGACCGTCCGCCGAACAAATGGTGTCTCGGTGGTCCCTTCGGGGTCCGTTACATTGTTTAATGGTGTTCACATCGTCAAATTTTTTGTGTGTTGATAATAGAGTGTTAAAGGTACGTAGTCGTCAGATCTGTACCGAATCGACCTAGGACACGAGTCTCAGAGTGTCTTGACCTAGGTGTCTCAATCGGTCAGACGTAAGGACAGATCTCGAGTCCCTGGAGAAGGTTCAAGTCTTTAGTCTAGGAACGTCAACACCTTGAGTCTTAGAACCGAAGAATGACCGGTAGTCAATCTCCGACGGGAGACGTCAAGGGACGGTGCACCGGGAAGGTATCTGTCAAATGTTATCCCGATATACGAGGTGATTCCGGTCGTCGTCTCGAGGGGAAAGTCACATGAATTTGTCTTAGAAAATTTTATGTTAACATCCTTACTGTGAGATAGTAGAAACGATATCCTGTCATGTTCAGTGTCTAAAGTGGGTCCGAGATCCTCTCCCTTCCTATGTTCCGACAACTAATAGGTCTCAGTACAATCTCTCATAGATGGTCTTAACAAAGATAAAAAATCAATAATACTTATGATCATGGGTTCAGAAAAATTTTTATTAAAAAAAATGACTTCATATCAACGAAATATTACAACACAATGAAAGACGATATGTCGTTTCACTTAGTCAATATATATAGGTATATAGGTGAGAAAAATCTAAGAAAAGGGTACATCCAGTAATGTCTCAAAACTTATCTCAAGGGACACAAATATCACCCAGGTACAACTAATAGATAAAATATATATCTCCACACATATGCAGTTAGAGTCAGAAGGTTAAATAGGGGGGAAAAAAGGGGACATTGGTATTAGAAAAAAAGATATACATTGAAACAAAACATTTGATCAAGTAAAAATGGTTAAAAATCTAAGATGTATATTCACTATAGTATGTAATAAACAAGAAGAGACAGACTGAGTGAAGTGAGTCGTACTGTGAGAGATCATTTAAGTATAGTGACGTTTGCCGGAATAAAGTAAGAAAAAATTACCGACTCACTATGAGGTAACATAGATACATAGTGTAGAGGAGAAGGTAAGGAGACAACTACCTATAAACTTAACGAAGGTACAGGACCGATAACATTTATTACGGCGTTACTCGTGACCCCACACACATAAAAAACTTAATATCAAAAGAGACTCATACACCGGTCCTCACCCTAACGACCTAGTATACCATCTAGACAAAAATCAAAAAATTCCTTTGAGGTATAACAAGGGGTATTACCCACATGGTTAAATGTTAGGCTGGTTGTTGTATCTTCCAAGGGAAAAACGGTGTGGGAGAGGTCGTAATTAACAAACATCTGAAAAACTACTACCCGTATGACTGGTCGCACTCCACCATGGAGTGAACTAAACGCAAAGAGATTATTAGTCACTACGACTCGTAGAAAAGTAGATATACTTTTCTATATACGGGAAAACCGGTAGACATACAGAAGAAACCTGTTTATAGACAATCTAGAAGGTGAGTAACAAACTAACTCAACAAACCAAAAACAATAACTCGATGTACTCGACAAACATAACTATATAAAACCTCTCATTAAGGAACACCCAACGAGACAGTGTTTATAAAAGAGAGTAAGACACCCAACAGAAAAGTAAAACAAATACCCAATAACGAAAAAAGAAAAAAAAACGTTTTCGAAAATTCAAATTAATCTAGGGTAAACAAGTAAAAACAAAAATAAAAGTAATGAGATCCGTTACCCAGTTTTTCTAGAACGACGTCAAATACAGTCTCTCACAAGACGGACAAAAGGAGTTTCTCAAAATATTATAGACTGGAATATAAATCCAGAAATTAGGTAAAATTCAAGTAAAAACACACACCACAATCCCTTACGAGATTAAAGTAAGAAAATGTATATCGACAGGTGAAAGGGTCATGGTGAATGACTGCTCTGACAAAAGAGGTTGATCATGTGTTCAGAAATACACTTGTATACGAAAGTGAAGAGAACTCATTTAAGGATCCTCACCTTAACGAACTAGTGTTTCATCCATACATAAATTGGAATATCCTTTAACCGTTTGTCGAAAAGTTTTCCGACACGTCAAAATGTGAGGGTAGTCGTTACAATGTTCTCAAGGTGACGAGGGTACGATATGGACATAAACGACAACAGAGACAGTAAAATCGGTGAAAGATGACCTACACTTTAAACGTAAAAATTACTCGAGACACCCGCTAAGAATGTGTATGAGTAGGGACCGAAATCTCTGTACTCAGTACCTCTTACCAAAGTTCTGATCAGTCAATGTCCAAGGAGTCTTCAGTCAGGGGTTTGGATTTACTAGTTGACTTAGTCTCCGTCGTAAACAATTTATGTCTAAGGTCCGGGATGAAGTCTGAAGACCTCAGTCGTAGAGGTCCTGATATAAAACCCTTTGATGTAAAAGGTTCTTGACAGATCTTCTAGGAAACGGGACGCTACCGACCCTTGGTTAAGGGAGTGTAAAGGTCTGGGTCACAACAGAGACCATACGAGGAGTGTCTCCGAAGGGACCACCGAGTCTACCATTTCTTAGACGGACGTTACACCCTCTGGACCCAAGCTAAGGACCCAGCTCTTCTAGGGGACCTCTTCCCTTACCGTTGGGTGAGGTCATAGGATCGGACCTCTTAGGGGTACCTGTCTCCTCAGACCACCCGATATCAGTCACCCTAGTGTTTCCCATCCTTACTCGCTGATTGTGAATGTCTCCTTTACAGACACTTCGCCTAGATCCCGAAACTCTCCCGTGGACCGATGAGGGAAGTAATCATTTTTAGACAATCGTGCGACTGTTCGAACAAACGAAGGACACACAGAAGAATGGAATTACAGTACCGAAGTGTCCTCTTTTGTTCAACCCTTCAACATCGAGGCTACAAACCGAAATGATTCCTCTGTAAAGAATAAGCTCATTGAAAAAGAGGTTCACATTGAGTCATTAGAGTTTATCATTGTAAAAGTCCTTCGAAAATCAAAGAAATTCTTCATTATGAAACTTTCTACGAAAGACACGACCACTCTTGACCTGCACTCGGTCCCTCCTTCTATCTCGTAAGTCGTTCGTCAACGTTAGGTCCACGTTTCTCGACTCTCTTCCTTTCCCCTCCCCGGAGCTCCCCATGAGTCGTCCTCGTGGGTGGACTTCTTCCCCACTGTTTCCGGGGAGGTCCGAAGAAGAAAATAGTAGTAAAAGGGGTAATGAAATTTTTTACATAAAGATTAGTCTCCTATTGACGATATGTTATAACACAATCAAAGACAGTATGCTCTTGTACTCAATCGGGATTCATATGTGTACAGGGACGGGAGAACTGGGACGGGGTTGGTGACGGGGTGCGCGTGTGGTAGGGTGGGTACGTCTCGCAGTGTCTTCCGGTCCAACTCGAAGCACACACTATGTCGTTGAAGGACGCTCAATAGACGAGACGTACGCCATTGCACATACAACGTCACGAGAGAGTCGAGTAGGGCAGAAGAGAGGGAACGTGACACAAGTGTTCAGACAAGAGACAGAGGTGACGACGGACTTTTATCCAAGTGGCCACGGTAAAAAGATCTAAGGCGAGTGCATACACGAAAGTCAGGGAAGTCAGTACAGCCTGAGAAACGTGGGGTACTTGATATCGGGTCGCCCGAGGAGACAGGTACCCTAAGAGGTCCGTTCGTATGACCTCACCCAACGTACGGGAGGAGGTCCCCTAGAAGGACTGGGTCCCTAGTTTGACAACAGAGGACGTGACGTCCGTCTAAGGAATGGGCGACTCGGGACCCCTTCGAGGATCTAAGGTACACACACACAATTGTACGTCACAAACAAAAAGAGAAAGACTGAATGAAGTGAGACATATTGTCCAAGATCCGAGTAAGTGAAATGAGTTTGACTGAATTTAAACAAGGATAGATACCGACTCATTATAAGGTAACATATACGTATGGTGTCGAAATAGGTAAGTAGACAGTTACCCATAGGTCCAACGAGGGTGTAGGACCAATAACATTTATCACGACGTGACTCGTAATCCCGTGTACAAAGAAAAAACAAAAACCAACAACAACAAAAATATAATACCAAAAGAGTCTCATGTACGGGTCCTCACCCTGACGATCTAGTATACCATCAAAAAGAGGATCAAAAAATTTCCTTAGAGATATGGGAGAGGTAGTACTGATATAGTTAAATGTAAGGGTAGTATTGGTAGTAAAAAAAATCTTTTGGTACTAGTACACTTATCTACGTTGACTTCAGAAGAGACTAGTCGTCAGAAAAGGGGAGTCCTGTCTGGGTCCCACCACCAGACAGTTCCCACTCTCGTGCCTCCTCCCGACGATCTGTGGGGGTACGAGGACCTGAACTCTCACTGTCCCTTCCCGTCGTCTGTCCCGTACACTGGTCGGTGTGTGTGGTCACACCCTACTTGTCAACTATCTCGCATCGGGGTCTTGCTCCCCTGGAGAGCGACACGACGACTAACCACAGAAACCCCAAGTGTTTGGAGACGAAGTTGGTGTCCCCTTTTATTTATTTTACCACAGAGTTGTTGGTCTTATATCTCCCACAGACTTTTTCAGACCCGTGTATCTTATTTGAATAAAAATTTGTCGCATGGTGACGTAAAAACTTATTATAAGAGGAACGATAAAGAAAGAAATTGGGGGTCTATGGAAAAGTCCACTTAAAAAAAGATTTAAAGTCATGTGGTATCTTGTAAGTGTTTTCAGACTCATGAAGAACACGAAAAGGTCTACTTGTTAACCTGAGTAACGAAATTTCAATCTTAAGGAAGTGGACTTTTGCAGATCTCTACCTTCTTATATGATTCGGATCGTGACCTTTTATATCGGTTGTATGACAAATTTTTATTGGACACGGTACAGCGGGTCGAAAAGTTCGTGTGCCCTGAGACCGGGTGAATCTAGAGAGTCGTTCACTCCTGGACCCAAGTCCTTCCAGTGTGTTGAACGGGTCCCAGGGGGTCACCGAGTCCCCGTCTCGGACCTAAATTTCGAGTGGACAGACTCCGGGTTCGGGTGCAGAGAGAGGAAGTCGCGTAGTGGAGACTCGAGACTGGGGGGCGTTTCCGAACGAAACTCCGGTACACGAAAGGATTATGGAACTCAAGTCGGAATAAGATACTGTAATAGTCGGGTCGAGAATTGTGACGACTCCCGAAGTCCTTCCTTGGTAAGACTGTGTGGTCACTTTCACTGCCTGTGGAGGGGGTTTGTCAACTTTAAAAAGAGTACTTCCGGTAGGTACCTGAGGGAACCCCTAGTACCAGGGTCCATTTCTTGGTGAATAAAACAGACATTTCAAGAGACGAAAAGATGGAGGTGGATTGAAGTCCCGATTATATATACACCATCTAAAGACCTTTACAAAAGAGAATACACTTTTACAAAATCTTTGACAACTTTCTTTATCCTCCTCAGTCACTTCGTCTCTTATTTCCCCTTTTTAGAGAAGGTTATTGTTACTATAATACCTATAATGTTCCGACTTCCGTACTACTAAGGGAAGGGAAAGTTATCTCAGGTACCCTACTATTTCCGTGTGAGTTTTCCGTCGTCGACAACCACCAGACGTCGGTCACACGGGCGCCTACACACGGGTAAATGTTTAGGTTGGGATTGACAGGGAACCCCACCTCCACGTCCCTCCAGTCCCTGCACCCGTATACTCAGAGAAGGTGCCCCATGGGTCCTTCAAATGGACGAAGTAAAGGATAGAGGACATGTTTCTCTGTGACTGAGAAGAAATTCCACGACCAGATAAAAAAAAAAATTAACGAATCTTAGTCTTCCTAGATATAGAGACTAAAAGGTCTTTTTCCCACGTTATAATTTAGTTGGAAGTTTCAGGGAACTTATGTCTTACAAGTAAGGGAGGTTCGAGTCTTTTGTACAACTCTTACTTACTTAGTAATGGGAAGTTTAAAAGAAGGACTGACGAGGAACAGGGGTATAGGGAGGGTGGTAGTGGGGTCTTAGGAGACGACACGGTGTGTGTGGGATCGGACTACCGAAATGACAGGGAGACTGTTCGTAAAGAGTGGTTTTGTTCACTTCACGAGTCGAACGTGTGTCTGTAGAAGGTAGGAACTCTCTCCACGAGCATGTGATTACTTACGGAGGGACCCTGTCCTTCCGTTTACGTCCTGATCCCTGGTTTTTTACGTTAATGACTAGAGAGTCCGTGTTCGTAGAATTACTTCACTCTTACTCGGTCACTGGTTGGGTTGAGAACCTTTCAGAAAAGGTTCGACGTGACAAATGTAGAAGTCATTTATATAAGACACACGGGAGTACCGTCCAGTTGAACTGTCGACGGGGGTACTTCTCTAAAGTAATCTGTCTCATAGAAGTACGTACGGACGTAAGTCATAAAACCTCATGAGTGATACACGACCGATGACACGTGTCAGACCACCTACGGAACTCGAGTCCCAGATTACCTCTGTGAGTACTCGTAGACATAATCTCCCTTTGTGACCCCTGAATCTTCGTCCATCCTCCTCGTAACGGGGGTCCGTTCCACCGACGTCGAACGGTGATCAACTTCGAAACATCGTTAAGCGGACCTTCACATACCCCTCTTCACCTTCTTGAACCCCTTCCACGAAGACTCGTCTTGTCTGACACACTTCTCGGTCACCTTCACCACCCGACCTCGGACAAGTGTGGATGACCTTCTCGGAGAGGAGGGTTGGGATGTAAATCACTGAACTACGGTCCTCGGACTCGAGTCGACACCTCGCGTCCGAGATCCCGTACGTCCGAAGTCATTAAGGTCAACGGCCCGAGGTCTCGTGTCCGAGTCATCAACACCGCGTGTCCGGATCAACGAGACACCGTCACCCTAGAAAGGTCTAGTCCCTAATTTGAGTACAGAGAAATGGTGACTCATTGGTCCCTTCGGATCCTGACGGTGTAAAACTTGGTGTGCAAAGGTAAGTATCAAATGTTGACCCACATAGATTTTCGTTAGTCAAGAGTCCCAACGGTCGGTATATCCTTCTCTACTCGACTCGGTAATTTAGGAGAGAATCTCAGACCTTACTCCTTTGTGAACCACTCATTCCGTCCCTCTTCGATCGAGTCCTCGACTGACGCACAGAACTTTCTTTGACCCTCTATGCCAATCTGAGTGTATACCGGTTACTCCGATTCCCCTTGTCTTCGTTATTCTACTCCTTCGTTTTTGATACTCTTTCGTCTTTATCACTTTACCTCCGTCTCCACCCGTCTCCTTGACTCCTCCGTGTTTACCGTCCGGGTGGACACACTTCGACCTGTTTAAGGAGGAGGTGAAAGTGGGTTCCAATAAGGTTAAGGACTAGACGGATACCGTCCCATAGACCGAAGCTCCCCTACCAAGAGTAAAAAGTTTAACCATCGTTATTACCGTCTTCATCTTTGTGTCGAGGGTTGTGAATAAAAATTTCCATTGGACTCACACAGAGACAGTGACTTTGGTAAATATCAAAAATGAAACTTACTACAGTAACATCGTGCTAATATCGAGTGTGTGTGTGTGTCGAAAAAAACGGACGAAGGATCTACACTCTCTTCACTCCATCAACCTTAAAGGTGAGTGTGGGGGGTTTATTTCCGGTACTGGGAACTCACGGGGTCGTGTAGGAACGAATGAAAAGATGTTCCCCTGTCTGAAGAAGACACCCAGACGTTGTCAAAATCCCCTAAACCTCAAGTAACTAGAGTTTATTGTTCTCGCGAAACGTCCTTGTGGGGATGAAGGACTTCAACTAAAATAAGACTACTTGAGAATAGTCACTCGTCAACACGGGATTTTTATCAAAGACTTTTCCGAATTCGTAACCGATAGAGGATTTCTCTCTCTTTGTCTTACATATTTACCTTTTACGTAGACTACAGGCCGGCGTAGGGGTCAACGAAACTGAGTATACTTTTTCTTTACAAAACGTTGTTAACTCTATAAATCGAGACTTTTAATCGGTCATTTCTCGATGAACCTATTACAACTTATAAAAAAAAAAAAAATGTTTAGGGGGAAACTTTATTTACTCTGTCTCCAAGGAAAGTGACGGTACCCTCAAAAGTCGTTTTCCTCTTTCCTCCTGAACTATTCGAGATTTGTCGGAGTCTCCGGTAAGTATCTGAAGGATCGTACGAGACAGTAAAGGGTCGCGACTTCCGGGAGTTACACCGAAGAGTGATAACCGTAACAGGAGGAGGACGTGAGCGGACGGTCGACTCGAGATACTTCGAATATCGGACACTGCACATCCTTCTTCGACGGTAGTCTGTACCAGTATCTGAGACGTCTCTCTCTCTACTCAACCCTTGACACCCGACATCCTCTACTTCGTATATCCCGACAAAAACATGGGAGGACTTAGTGTGTAGGCCAGAGGACTCGGGTCTCGAGGATGTCGTTAGACTTTTTTGGGGACGACACCTCGTACCTCCCTTTGGTAGGGAGAGACCGTCTCTCAAGGGACTAAAACGGAGGTTCGACGGAGGTCTTTGTTATAGATACAACGGATGAAGAAGTGACTTCACGGGAGGTGGGACGAGGCAACTACCACCCTCAGGTGACTGAACCGACGTTCTAAAGGCATTAAACTCCCCAAGATTCGTCTAAGGCTGCGGACTGGTCCCGTAGTACACGTTCGAGTGATAAAGGAGACGACCTTTTCGGAGGAGGGGAAGTCCAAGAACAAAAGAGTCTAAATACTACTGTGTAAGTATAGTTTAACACAAACTTTCCCATTATCCATGTCGGAGATCTTGTGGGATGGCGGAGGAGGTCGTAAGGAACTTTCAGAGAAATTAAATGACATAGACAGTCACAGGAAGAAACAATATCTGTGACCAAACACCATCAAAAGTAAGCTGTTATCAATGGTGACCCCTCTCCCTACTCCCCTCCCCGTTATCTCCCCATCTCCTCAGTCTCCCTGTTTGATAGTCCGTATTTTATTGGATGTTCCTATATAACATGTTGTACCCTCTTCCATCGGTCATAAAATATTATGGATATTATCTCATATTGGTGTCAAAACTTCGTAATATAACATGTCTACCTCGGTTTCGTTTTTGTTATGGGTCGACACCTACACTGACCACTATCTTCGTTCCAGTCTACGACATTTCTCGTTATAACGTATCCTTGTACCTTACAATCCAGGTACTTAGTTCCGTTTAACCTTCACCAGTTTGTCCTCTACCGTTCTCACTTACAGCTGTAAGATCCTTAGTCGTTTGATTCTACGTGACTTTACCCACTTAAATTGAGTCTACTGGTAGTATAGATGGTGACACCCGTCCTTAGGGAATCTTCTTTACCTCATCGGTAGTGTCAGTTCTTTTCTCAGGTTTTACGTCATGAACCTATGTTAGAGTCTTGACTTTCTTACTAGAGACAGGTAAAGGTTCCGTTTGGTAAGTTATAGTACCACTAGGTGTGGATACGGGGTTGGTCATTGTGACTTCGACTTCAACTTAGCAAGATACTTCTGGATGTTCTGGAAAATCTCCATTGTGGGGGTTTTTTACAGGAAAAGTAATATCCCCTGACCTTACGTTTTCATCCTTCAGTTCTTTGTGGACCTCATTGTCCGTTTAAACCGGAACGTCATGTCGTACTTCGTCCCGTTTCCGATCATCTGAAAACGGTTCTCTTGCGTGACCAGTATCGTTTGTGGAAGAAGGTTGTTGTGTTCTCTTCTGAGATGTGTACCTGTAGTGGTCTACCAGTTGTGACTTTAGTCTAACTAATATAAGAAACGTCGGTTTCTACCTCTTCGAGATATGTCAGTCGTTTTTGTTCTGGCCCTCGACTGACACCGAGTCTAGTACTTGAGAAATAACGGTTTAAGTCTGACTTTAACTTCTTTCATCCCTTTTGGTGATCTGGTAAGTCCATACTGGATTTAGTTTAGGGAATACTAATATGTCACCTTCACTCTTTATCTAAATTCCCTGATCTACACTATCTTTCTCACGGACTACTTGATACCTACCTCCAAGCACTGTAACATGTCCTCTGTCCCTAGTTCTGTTTCTTTACGTACCTTTTCTTTACGTTTTTTCGTTTTACCGACAGACCCCTCCGGAATGTTTATCGAAACTTTTCTTCTCTCCGCTTTTTGTTCCCTCTTCTCCTTTCTATATTCGTAGACTTACGTCTCAAGGTTTCTTATCGTACTTCTCTATTCTTTCGGAAGGAGTCACTAGTTACGTTTCTTTATCTCCTTTTGTTGTCTTACCCTTTCTGATCTCTAGAGAAGTTCTTTTAATCTCTATGGTTCCCTTGTAAAGTACGTTTCTACCCGAGCTATTTCCTGTCTTTACCATACCTATATTGTCTTCGTCTTCATAATTCTTCTCCACCGTTCTTATGTGTCTTCTTGACATGTTTTTTCTAGAAGTACTGAGTCTATTAGTACTACCATATTAGTGAGTGGATCTTGGTCTGTAGGACCTTACACTTCAGTTCACCCGGAATCTTTCGTAGTGATACTAGTTTCGATCACCTCCACTACCTTAAGGTCAACTCGATTAAGTTTAGGACTTTCTACTACGACACTTTCACGACGTGAGTTATACGGTCGTTTAAACCTTTTGAGTCGTCACTCGTCTTTTGAGTGTCCTGACCTTTTCCAGTCAAAAGTAAGGTTAGGGTTTCTTTCCGTTACGGTTTCTTACGAGATTGATGGTGTGTTAACGTGAGTAGAGTGTGCGATCATTTCATTATGAGTCTTAAGAGGTTGGGTCCGAAGTCGTTATGCACTTGACACTTGAAGGTCTACAGGTTCCACCAAAATCTTTTCCGTCTCCTTGGTCTCTAGTTTAACGGTTGTAGGCGACCTAGTATCTTTTTCGTTCTGTCAAGGTCTTTTTTGTAGATAAAGACGAAATAACTGACACGGCGGAAACTGACACACCTAGTGTTATTTGACACCTTTTAAGACTTTCTCTACCCTGATGGTCTCGTGGACTGGACGGAGAACTCTTTGGACATACGTCCAGTCCTTCGTTGTCAATCTTGACCTGTACCTTGCTGTCTGACCAAGGTTTATCCTTTTCCTCATGCAGTTCCGCCATATAACAGTGGGACGAATAAATTGAAGATACGTCTCATGTAGAACTCTTTGTTACCCGACCTTCTTCGTGTTCGACCTTAGTTCTAACGGTCCTCTTTACAGTTATTGGAGTCTATACGTCTACTGTGGTGGAAATACCGTCTTTCACTTCTCCTTGATTTTTCGGAGAACTACTTTCACTTTTTCACTCTTTTAACCGAATTTCGAGTTGTAAGTCTTTGATTCGAGTACCGTTTATCTACCCCTTTGACCTTTGTCACAGTCTGAAGTAAGAAAACCCGAGGTCTTAGTGACGTCTACCACCGACGTCGGTACTTTAATTTTCTGCGAATGAGGAACCTTCCTTTCAATACTGGTTGGACGACGACGACGACGACGATTCAACGAAGTCAGAACAGGCTGAGAGACACTGGGGTATCTGCTGTCGGGTGGTCCGAGGGGACAGGGACCCTAAGAGGTCCGTTCTTGTGACCTCACCCAACGGTAAAGGAAGAGGTTACGCACTTTCACTTCAGCGAGTCAACACAGGTTGAGTATCGCTGGGGTACCTGACGTCGGATAGTCCGAGGAGGTAGGTACCCTAAAAGGTCCGTTCTCATGACCTCACCCAACGGTAAAGGAAGAGGTTACTGGTTGGATCTATCGTATAATTTTTCGTCTCTATAATGAAACGGTAGTTTCCAGGTAGATCAGTTCCGATACCAAAAAGGTCACCAGTACATACCTACACTCAAAACCTGATATTTCTTTCGACTCACGGTTTCTTAACTACGAAAACTTAACACCACAACCTCTTCTGAGAACTCTCAGGAAACGTGACGTTCTAGTCAAAACCCACAAGTAACCTTCCTTACTACGATTTCGACTTTGAGATTATGAAACCGGTGGAGTATACTTCTCAACTGAGTAACCTTTTCTGAGACTACGACCCTTCCTAATCCCCGTCCTCCTCTTCCCCTGTTGTCTCCTACTCTACCGATCTACCGTAGTGACTGAGCTACGTGTACTCAAACCCATTTGAGGCCCTCAACCACTACCTGTCCCTCCGGACCGCACGACGCTAAGTACCCCAGTGTTTCTCAGCCTGTGTTGACTCGTTGACTTGACCTGACTTGACTTGAATGTATTATAACATGTCGTTAATATGAATTCTTTTGTCGAGAAGGTAAATAAACGGTCGACACTCACTTAAAGGGTCTATAGCAAAGAACATACGTAACTTTTATTCAGACCTCTTTTATTAGACTCTGCTAGGATTACTGTAACATGGGATCTTCCTATGGGACATTCAGGGAAATTCTTGAAGTTTCACTGCAGACAGAAACTAACTAAGTTAATATTATCGACTTATTTGGTTGTATCCAGGTCCCCCTTCAGGCGTCTGGGTGACTGTAGAAGGGAGGGTAAGGTATGGTCGAAGAGGAGTGGTATTATACCAGAGGAGAGTGAGACTCGGACCCCGGGAAACTGTAATCCCGGTCCTACCCGAAATATTCCTCCACAACTGATGTTTTACATTAGATCCTGTGACTCTTCTGTCGGCGTGAGCGTTATATAACGGGAGGGTATAATCCATCCCCCAGAAACCCGATATTCACTATCTTTTTACATTCATTATTTTTCATATTTAACCCAAATTTGGTAAAAATAACCACTCTCGGTAAAAGTCACCGAGTCAGCACAACAGTGTTTTTATCTGTGCGAAGTGAGGAGGTGAGTCTAGAGGAGCCTCTCGACCGAAAGGACGGAGGACGGACAACAGAATGTCAGTGTACCGTAGAGTAGAGATATGTTTTCACTTACCCGTCTTCTTCTGAGTTCTCGAAAGAAGACTTTCTCAGACGAAATAAATAAACAAAAACTTCATAACAACTAAATTTTAAGCATAATCAAACACCACATGTCGTCTCATGGTCACACACACAAGAAAAGGTAGAAGAAAGGTAGGACCAAATAATATCTTATAACGGATATCAAGGGACACGATATGTCATTCTGGAACGAATAGATAAAGTATATACGAGTAAACATAGACGATTAGGGGTTTAGGATCAATGGGGAGGGGTTTCGGGAGGCGAACCCATCGGTATTCTAACAAAGGATACAGACTTAGACAAAGACAAAACATTTATAGTTATTCGAGAAGACATAGCATAAAATCTAAGGTGTATGTTCACTTCAGCGTACTATAAATGGAAAGAGAAGGACTGAGGCGAGCCATACTACTAGACGTCCCGGCAGACACAACGACGCTCACCGCAATAAAGTAAGAAACTAATACCGACTCACCATAAGGTCACATACATATGTGGTGTACCAGAAATAGGTAAGTAGACAGTTGCTTGTAAATCTAACGAAGGTACAGAACTGGTAATATTTATCACGACGATACTTATAACCCCACGTACATAGAAAAGTCTCGAAAAAGGTCTATGCACGGGTCCTCATACCTAGTATATCATCGAGATAAAAATCTAAAAAAGTCCTTCGAGGTTTGACAAAAGGTTTCACCGACGTGGTCACAATGTAGAGGTTGTTGTCATATCTTCCCAAGGCAAAAGAGATGTGGGATAGGTCGTAAACCATAGACATTTGAAAAATTACTACGGGTAAGACTAGACATACCCCACTATCTATGGAGTAACATCAAAACTAAACGTAAAGAAATTATTAATCAATTCAACTTGCAGAAAAGTACACGGACAACCGGTAGACATGTAGAAGAGACCTCTTTACAGATATTTCCACAAGACGGGTAAAAAAACTAACTCAACAGACCCCAAAAAACAAACAAACAAACAATAACTCAACAGACTCGATAAACATATAAAATCTCTAATTCGGAAACAGTCAGTGTAACAGACGTTTATAAAAGTAGAACAGTTATCAAAGGAAACGACACGTTTTCGAATATTCAAACCAAACCGGGGTAAACAAATAATAACGAATATAAAGATAACGGAACCCTCTGACTGATACCTTTGTAATTATGTTAAATACAGTTTCCTACAACACGGATACAGAGAAGATCCTCAAAATACCACAGTACAGAATGTAAACTCAGAAATTCGACAAAACTTAAATAAAAAACACGTACTATAATCCCTCACAAGAGTGCAGTAACCAAATAGACGACCGACAGGTCGAAAGGATTATGGAGACCGACTTCTCTGACAGAGAGGAGGAAACGTATAACAACAGAGGAAACAACTTCTAATTAACTGATACCTAAATACCCAAATAAAGTCCCGAGAGATAAGACAAGGTCACTAGGTATACAGACAAAAATACGGTTATGGTACGACGAAACTAATGACAATGAAACATCATAGTAGACTTCAGACCTTCCTAACATGGAGGTCCAAAGGAGGAAAAGGAGTCTTAACGAAACCGTTAAGGTCCAGAAAATACCGAGGTATATTTAAAATCCTAATAAACAAGATCGAGACACTTTTTAAAGTACTCATTAAACGATCTCTAGTGTGATTAAGACATCTAACGAGACCCACCATACCTTGTTCCCAGACGTAGAAAGTAGACTCTTCCCTTCGGTCTTGAGTCAATATACTCACCATGATCTGGTTAGTGACCACTCCCTTTTAGTGTGACGGGAGTGACTGATCTCGTTAGCAATAGGTAGAGACCCCGATATTTAATCGTAGTCTCGGGTGGAAGGGACTTTAGTTCCTTAGATCAAGACACTACTCCCTTCTTTCCCTTCCGCCCTTCTACCAATAACCCTTCCGTCTTTGTTACAGACGAGATTCGTGATTCGAACGACTACGGACCTTAGGGTTTTAAAGAAGTAACCACGAAATTTGGTTGTCTCCGAGACTGGGGTCACTTTCTTTTAAGTAGTGTAAAAGTTCTGTTAAGTCGTTTATAAATCAAGTAGGATAAGAAATCTTGTTATGACTTATCCTCTTTTTTTTTTAATTGTCGTCATCATCACACAAACATTTGGAAATCGTTGGTCCACCCTTCCTTGGGACTAAATGTCAAACGACCAAAGGTAACACACTTATGAAGACGGTACCAACCGAAGTCCGATGGTTACCAAATCGACGACCGAGTAGTTCAAGATCTTTTATATTGTTACTCGAGAATACTCGAGTATACTTAGTTGAGATCGGGTGGTGACTTACTTACATGAACCGTGATAACACGGTCCGCCAACACGAAATGTGTAAATAGACACGACACAGAGGAAATGAGATCGTGAACGTTTCATCTATAGCAACAATGTAAAGTGTCTTCCCTTCGGACCTGAGTTTCGTCAACTCCAAAAAGGGTTAAGAAGATTTCGATCCATGATTGTCCTACGGATACCCTCGAAATTCGACTCTTTCGAGGTTTATGACCGTTAAAATCGGTCCATGGTTTGTTTGGAAATAATGATCTTAACACACGTGACAGTTGAGAATTACAGGAACCTCATTATTTCTGATTCCGTATGACTTTCAGTAACCTACGGAAATAAGAACAAAACTTCTTCTCTTTTTTCTCTTTACATTACTAGAGTAGTCTTTGTAGGTTTTGTCTTATGGAAGACAAGAGCAACACTTACGAGATATAGACTCTCTTTCCCATCCAGGAAGAACAAAAAACACTGTAGTTTTTCTTTACAAAGATTTTGATGAGTGTAGCCGTAAGTAAGGATGAAAATCGAAATGTACCTCCTCGTCCGGACGCCAACTTACATACAGAATGTTGTACACATAAAGAAATAATATCTTTATGAGGGGTCGTGAGACTCAACACTACGAGTGAAAAGGGGAAACGGGTGGAGTAAACCAATATCGTCACCACTGGACCACACACCTTTACGGTGTACTGCCACAACATGAAGACTTTTACCTGCCATGGGAACAAAAACACTATCGAGTCAACCATTTCTTGGGCGAACGTTACGTCCTCTGGGGACAAACTAAGGACCCAGTCCTTCTAGGGGACCTCTTCCCTATCCGATGGGTGAGCTTATAAGAACCCGAAGGGACCACCGAGTCTGTCATTTTTTAGGTGGACGTTATACCCTCTGGACCCAAGTTGGGGACCCAACCCTCCTGGGGGACCTCTTCCCTTACCGATGGGTGAGGTCATAAGACCGGACCTCTTAAGGTTCCCCCAGCGTTTCTCGACCTGTGTTGACTTGCTGAAAGTAAAAGTGAAAGAACAAAAACAGTGGTACCCGACGGAATCGAGTCCGACTCAAAAGAGGACAGTTACTAGGAGAGGAGTGTTCTTCTTTTTGTAAGACCGAGGGAAAGGGGAAGAGGACCAAGTATAAAGTATTAGAACGGGAGGACAGATAACTGTGTCGTCCAATCCTTTTTAAGAGAACCAACGTGAAGTCGTTAGTCCCCGAGGTCGTCTCAGGCACAGTAGGTGAGAGACACGTCTCTACCCTTCCTCGACGACTAGGTGAAGACCCTCTAGGGTGCCGGCTCAGATGGACCACGGGGTGGAGGTGTCAGAGCCCCACTCCAACGACCGGTCGTTGGAGAGAGTGACAAAGACCAAGTGACCGGACCACGATCTCACTCCAAAACCACGTTCGGAGGTAGTGCCCTCACCGTACTTGAGAGGGGTCCTCTTGAGGACGTGACAAGTCTCGGTCCCTTCTACGATTCTTCTACCTTTCCAAAAAAGGGGGACTACTGTCTGACGTGACTACCCTGTCTACATCGGAGGAGAGAGGGTGGAATAGGTCTAGATGGACCTAACGAGGGAGAGTCTCTAGAGGAGGGACTCCCGGTCGACCCGTTTATGTCGTTGGGTTCAACAAGTTGTAATGTGTCTCCCGGAATTCTCGACCCAAGGGGACGAATGATGAGGAACTGACACTTGTTTCACGTAAACGAGGTGAGTCTCGAGTAGAGATACCGACGGTGTACGAAATTTCTTTGGTGACGTCATAAATATATTAAAGTCTTTCGTTAATATGAGGTTAAATTTTTTTCCTTTTTTTACACTCTTTTTATTTTGGACGAAGGGGGTTTATTTATTAATAGAATGTTTCAACGGGAGAGATTACAGTAGTCCGCAAATGATTAATCGATGATTTGTGATGGTCCTTTAGTAGGACCTTTCTCCGTCTTCTACTTCACTTTAATCGGTCTTTATTCTTGAGTTCAGACTGACCATCCTTCGTTGGTTTGAACACGATTTTCCGTTTAAGACGAATATCCACTTCCACAGAGAAGGGACTTAAGCACAACGAAAAGGGGAGTTTTCACTTGGGTATAAAAACCTCAAACATGAGACTCTTTATCCTTAATCTTCTTAGGTCGCTCTCTGTCACTGGCGACGACTATAAAAAACTTCGTACAACACCTGTTGCATTTCGTCCAAAATCTTAGTCACGACGATATTACACAAACAGAGGTTTGTATAACATTGTTTTTAGCAGATGGGACAGACATCGGCTCAGAGAGAGTAGTGTGGAAGACAAATGCGTACCAAAAACTCGGCAGAAGGTCAAAGTCCAACTGTAGCAAAATCGTCACATGACAGACCAGTAATATACGACCCTCCATTACGGTGTGGAAACGACTCCCGAGAATCTTTCAGAGTATCGTCTATCTACCTGTTCGAAACGAGTTTCTCACCAGACATCTGAGGACCTTCAGGTGTTCCGGAAAAGTCCCCTAATCTTTCCAGTTTTGATAAAAGTAATATTATGATTCTACAATAAACGGAAACGACGGCACAACTGTAAACGTGACTATCACACTTTCATTACCAGCAGTTTGACGACTACGAAAACGTGTTTAGTTCTATGGTCCGTCATCAGTAACACAAGAATTGGTGGTGTTGCAGTGTCACTTTTTTCTTTTTCTGTTCGGTCAAAGGCAATTCTTAAAGGAACCACTTCGTCATTTTTTATAATTAAAGTAAATTAGAACTCAGAAAAATTGTAAGACAGACTGTATTACCCTGAAGGGTACACCGCGATCACCGTTTCTTGGGTGGACGGTCACGTCCTCTGTCTTCCCGGCGCCCAAGTTAGGGACCCAGTCCTTCGAGGGACCTCCTCCCGTACCGTTGGGTGAGGTTATAAGAACGGATCTCTTAGGGGTACCTGTCTCCTCGGACCACCCGATGTCAGGTATCCCAGGGTTTCTCTGTACTGACTTCACTGAATCGTGCTGTATTACCTTTCTTATTTCGTGAAGATATGCGTTATATCGAGTTTCTTTTCGTCGATACACAAAGTTGAAACTCGAGTTGATGAAAAAAAGGGGGTACAAATAAGACATCTGTAAAAGAACTTTTACTTATTTCACCCGGATAGTGATAATTCTTCTGATTGACTTCTATAAACAACGGTTACTATTTTAATTTCGAAATTTTTAAATGATTCTAATGGTCAAAACCTTTTGAGTATAGGTGGTGGTACTTCAACTGTTGAAGGGTTATGAAGTTCTAAAAAGATTGTAACGATCACTACTATAATTACTCACAATAAAAAAATATAACCTACTATTTTACGTGTATGAACCTTCCTGGTCATAGTCACTTGGTTATAAAAGATTCACTGGTTTATACCACTATAATGTTTTAGTACGTACCCAGTTAGGTTTAGTCCGTCCTGTCTCCTTACCTAAAATTACAAGTCAAGTCAAGTCAGCGAGTCAACACAGACTGGGAAACACTCGGGTACTTAGCGTCGTGTGGTCCGGAGGGACAGGTAGTGGTTGAGGGCCTCAAGTGAGTCTGAGTACAGGTAGCTCAGTCACTACGGTAGGTCGGTAGAGTAGGAGACAGGGGAAGAGGAGGACGGGGGTTAGGGAGGGTGGTAGTCTCAGAAAAGGTTACTCAGTTGAGAAGTGTACTTCACCGGTTTCATGACCTCAAAGTCGAAATCGTAGTAAGGAAGGTTTCTTTAGGGTCCCGACTAGAGGAAGTCTTACCTGACCAACCTAGAGGAACGTCAGGTTCCCCGAGAGTTCTCAGAAGAGGTTATAGTGTCAAGTTTTCGTAGTTAAGAAGCCACGAGTCGGAAGAAGTGT